>VWYH01007845.1:384566-427561 GCA_013399365.1 Pampusana beccarii
AAAAAAAAAAAAAAAAAGGGAAGGGGAGGAAGAGAAAGATGAACAAAACCAAAAGTAAAAGGGAAAAGAAAGAAAAATGTAGGTTCCTATGAATACACAGATGAGGACACAGCGGTACCTCCCTTTTCTCAAGCCCCATGGAAGGAAAACAGAGCCACCAGTTAATAACATTAGTGAAATGTAAATATAGGAAAAGGAAAGAGTTCACAGGCCGAGCAAAGACATCATCGATACGAGACAGAGTCTTAAGCAAATGCAACTGAACAGATGAAAAGACACCCTCAGGTACCAGGGGCACATTCACTCGCTGTGAGCCTCCTACAGTAGAAGCTGTGCTGCCACTTTCTCCAGACACAGTTTGGAGTCTTATGAGGAGTGGCTGAGGGAACAGGGGCTGTTCAGCCTGGAGAAAACGAGGCTGAGAGGAGACCTTATCACTGTCTACAACTGCCTGAAAGGAGGTTGTAGCATTGAGGGTGTTTGCCCCTTCTCCCAAGTAGCAAGTGATAGGATGAGAAGAAATGGCCTGAAGTAGTTTCAGGGAAGGTTCAGGTTGGATATTAGGAAAAATGTATTCCCTGAAAGGGTTGTGAAGCACTGGAACAGGCTGGCCAGGGAAGTGGTTGAGTCACCATCCCTGGAGGGGTTTAAAAGACATACAAATGAGGCTCTTAGGGACATGGTTTAGTGTTAGATTTAGGTTATGGTTGGACTCGATGATCTCAATGGTCTCTTCCAACCAAAATGGTTGGCTGCTTCCTCTCTGCCCTCATGTCTTCACAAATTTCAAATCTTAAAGCCTCCAAAACTCCCACACTTTCCTCAGCTGTCTTTTCATTGCATAGTCTGGCCACGAAAAGTAACAGGAAATAAACTGCCTCTTCCAATGGCACTGAGGCAATCCCCGTGGTTTCTGGCTGCTACAGACCCCTTGAAGTGATTTCCAGTATGCGGCTGGGGACAAAGCAGGTGAAAGTGAAGTTTGCTGTGTTGTGTATCTGCCTGGTGTTGTAGGACACACAACCTGCCCCTATCACTCCCGACTGGAGTACAGCTGGAGCAATTGCTGTTGGGCTGATAAACAGTTCACTCGTAAGTGGGAGTTTGAGGAAGAAGTCGTTCTTGTGCTCATACTGAAATTAGAGAAGAGTTTCGGCCTGAAGAGAGCGGAAGGGAGGGATTCTTAGAATGTCATCATATTTCGCTTAGACTTTTCACAATGATACACTTTGCTTAGAAATGGCAATGCACAGAATAAAAGCTTTAGAAAACTTCATTTTCACATGACATTATTCTATCAAAACTGGTCTACTACATTTAAATGACCTGATCTTTTTTTTCAGGTCAGAAAAACTTTTTGTGTGGACTCAAAAATAAACATGAATTTGTTTTCATTCGTCAAAAAAATACAAAACAACAGCTATGTTTATTTCTTTCATTTCTAAATAAAACCCCCTTCATGTTTTTTGAGGATGTTGTGAACTGACCATGGATGATAGGATGGATCCTTGATACCGCATTACGATAGGAATATCCCGCAGCAGCTCAGCTCTCACCTGAATTAAGATATGGATGATATGGATGTTCATTGTTGACATGCTGGGATAACACATCCCCACAATCAATGAAATGCTCACAGTGGAAGGGACACAGATACACAGCAACATCTGACATGTGACAGAAGCCTCCAAGCTGGTGGCAAGGAGCAGGGTTTTCAACCAGAAGCAATGTGGCTTTGGCAGTAGGTCACCAGCCCTGCACTGACAAGTTGTGCTACATCGCAAGACATAGCCTTAACATAGGTTTTTTTGGTTCTCTGTAAAGTTAGGATTATCCCTGTGTATGTTAAGAAGACTGGAAATTTTCCAGCAGCACTAGGTATTTTTGAATTGTTGCACCTTCTCAGCCGCAGCTCTCCAAGCACGCAAAAGCACCTTTACTGCTTTTTCCCATCTGCCCATCACACTCTCGATGAGGACCCCATAAGCATGCACAAAGCTGGTTATAATTCTTCGCTGCCTATCAAAGCCTTCACAAGAGTTAGGCAGTTGGTGTGTAAAGCCTGCTGCCTACCATGCTGACTAATGTTGTCTGATTGTTCCCTTGTACTCCCCCGTTGGTCCATCTGTACCCATCTGCTGCCTTTTGTCTTCTAATTAAAGTGCAACCACGTTGGAGTAGGAGCCACCTTTCTGCTTAGCATTCACACAGCTCCCTGCAGAGCAGTGTCCCAAGCCCATAAGTGGGTGCTGGGAACAGCAATGATGATGCACAAGAGGTGACGGAATGTAGATGTGGCAAGGGGGAATACTGACACCCCACCCTGCATGATATGGGCAAGTCAGCTGGAAGAAAGGCCCAGACTACAGCTCTCATCCAGAATGCAACAAAGGCAAGAACAGTCTTCTCTCGTGGCTGGATGACGTTACCACATTAGTACACTGGACACGGTCCTCAGGGTTGCCCTGTCCAAGGAGTCAGGTTGGCAACCCCAGGAAAGGTCAGATGGCTGCTATCACCCTCATCAGCTACACCAGCACAGAAATAGTAAGAGGCGTTCTAACTACGGCCTGGGCTTAATAAAGATCTCCAGATTTTACAATATCTGATTTGCATTAGAGGACAAGGTCTCTCCAAGAAGCTGTCATTGTTTCAATGTAAGAATTCCCTCTGGTAGCCAAGGAGTAGGGCCTGGTGGAGAAGAGCCAGAATATTTTTCTGCAGGCTCATGAATCATACAAATACACTCCAAAATTCAAGCAAACAACAGTCAGGAACCACTTTAGCAAGATGCAAAGAGAGAAAACGGTTTATACTGACATAATAGACGGTGGTTAGGAGGAGACACCCAGCTAGTGTCCTCTTCCGTCAAAGAGACGGACTAGCTAATTATTGCAGGATGCAGTAATCTAATCTAATGGTCTGATACGATCAGTCCGCAAAGATACCGTTTGATCAGCATGTCCACAGGATTTACATAGGAGGCTTTTTCAGGAAGATTACTCCATTTATCGCCTGATAAGGGAAGCTTTGTGTGGCACTTGCATCTGCCCTTCTCCTTAGGAGACAATGTAAGATTAACATGGCCATAATTAGCCACAAATACATAGTTACATACTTGACAACTGTGAGAAGCCAGGCCAAATCCTGACAGTGGATGCAGCATAGGTGCACAAATAGAGCCATCTGGTTGTCTGATTGAATCAGGGTCATCAAGAAAGTCATCAGATGTGACCTAGATCAGGTATCTAAGGGACACTCTTTTGGGAGCAGTGTATCCATAAAATATGTATTCTTTGATGCAAGTCTGCCGTCTAATGAGAAGCAAGGGATTCAGGAAATTACAGTCTCTTAGAGAAATGTCCAGAAAGAACACTTTACAAATAATGGGGGAAATGCATTTACAGACTCCCATTCTAATTTCAGCCATATGTGCTTATATCCAGAAAGGTTCATCAGCTCTAAGTGAAGCTACATCCTTCTAAAAACTGGTTCTATGGGAACAGAATCAGTCGCTTTACTCTGAGTAGGTTTAAATAAACTCCTATGCCATTTCTCCTCAGGGACAATGACTCATAAATCCCCATGTAGTCAGGGAAATTAGCAAAACAAGACTGATTGGCAAAAACAATCCAATCTTGTCTCACCATAAAAGGAGTTGGTGAGATAAAAAAACATTTTCTTTCTGAAGTCCCTGGACATGTTGTCAGGGTACCAAAGCTCCACACACAGAGCAAAACCTGACCAAAACGAACAACTTCCACCCCAGGGAGGCAAGCATACCTGTGCATGCATGTGTAAGTGATCAGAAAGGCTTGCTCAGGTGGGCACCAGACAATACAGGAAGGAAACTGTCTTAAAAGACCTAGTCACCTTTCCAACAGCAGGAGTGCTTGATGCTTGAATTTGTACAGCTGCAGGTTTCACCTCACAACGCTAGGTTCTTGTTCCTTTCATATTTTTAAAAAGCCTTTTTCAGAAAATTAAGTAACTAAATTAAAATAAATTCTTCCTTCTGCTGGAAAACGTAACAGGTACATGATTAGTATTGGTTTTTCATGGACTGCCCGGTACCACACAGACCCTTACTGAAAGCTGAGAATACTGTTCACGTTTTCAGTCCTCTTCTCCCCTCCTCTGTTACTTCTGCCACTGGGATATTGAAGCACACAAAGAAATGACAGTGAATGTTTCTTTTAATGCACAAGAAGACTTGAGACCGGGCCTGAAGGCTGCGTCGCTATCAAAAACTACAGCCTCTTCAGCATCTCTGTAGCATTCATCAGCCCTCCAAAGCTGGAGACTGAGAGAGGTGACAAGTGCCTCCATAAGGGCTTTTGTTTGCAGCCATCCACGATAGCCTTCATGTGCCAACTGCCTGCTCATACAAAAGGTACATGGTAGAAGCCTGCAGAAATTATGTCCTCACTGGATCAGGCCTGAAGGTTTTGCTGATCAGCTTGTCCATAACCCAGTTTCTCTTTCCTATCGAATAAGTGGTCTCTCGTGAGCCACTCTTCAGGTTCGTGTTGTTTGTCTTATCACAGAAATGTGGGCTGGCACAGAGCCACAAGAGATCACTTGCTGAATCCACCAGCTCTGAGGCAGGACAAGACAGATTTAGACCCAGCACTGTTGGATATTTTTCTATGGGTCCTCCAGCAAATGAGCCTCACCAGCAAATGAGCCTCACCGTGTCTCACTAGGCTAACAATTAGACAGCTCCCTGCATATCTAACCAAAATCTTTCTGCTTGAAAATTTAGCAAGATTTCTTCTTCTTTCTGCTTACTGTGAATACAAAAAGCAACTGACCATAATGTCCCTTTTCCAAAATTGATGTAGATGTCCAAAAACTTACCTTGTTCCCCTTCCTCTTTTTTTTTTTACGTTTTTCTTTTCTAAATCCTTCTTTCCTGTCTGTAGCTCTTTCCCACATCCTGAGGGAACCTGTCCCAGGCAGGAATGGGCATGACACTGCTTTGTTCCAAGCAGGGGACAGCATCACATGAATCCATTAACTCACCTTACGTGGACTGTGAGCCAGGTTGAACACATCTCTGGAAAGCCCATGCGGCAGAGAGTAGTGGGACCATTTTTGACCCTATTTCAGCACTTGGGAGCACTGGAAGTCAACAGTCACTGAGGCAGCTGACAGTATGTCACAACAAATGGTCCCTTTCCCCGGGAGGACTAATGAGTGCAATGGTGGCAGGGGTGTCAAACTCATTTTCACCAGGGGCCACGTCAGCCTTGCAGTTGCTTTCAAAGAGCCAAACGTGATTTTAGGACTGTATAAATGTAGCTTCCCTGGCGCAGGGGAGCAGGCTATGAGCAGCCTGTCTACGAGTTTGTAATCACAACCACACCAGTGGCTAGAGGACGCAGAACAGATGCTGCTAATTGATTTTTCAAGAGTTCAAAAGTCAAATACTGATAATTATAGGAGCAGCAGCAGGCAAACCTTTTATCTGCTGAGGGGGGTGAGGGTTGGTAGGGGCAGACAATGAACACATGCAGCAGGGAGAATTAATTTTCAGCATACGTTTCCCATCTGTCCCCCTTTAAGATGTCTTGTAGTGGCACCCTGACCAAACCCATCACCTGAGGCTTTGCTCGTCCAGCCGGGAGCAGGAGTTACTGGAGCATGTGTGGTAAGAGATGCCCAAGGGAGCCTACAGTCAAAGGGCTCTGTGGGGTGGCACGAGAGGTTGCTGTCATGAACCACATGGAAAAGTTCTCTGAATCCCCAGTGACAAACCTACAGGAAGAGGCAGAGAAGCATCAGCAAAAAGGAACGGCTGAGAACAACCTCGTGACAGAAGTGATGCAAAACTCGCTAGAAACTAAAGAAATTAAAGAGAAAGAATCCTAAAGAGGGCCTCAGAGATTGTAACATTTGTGTCATCCCCAGGTTCACTGGGGGAAAGCGAGGCAGCAGACAGAAGGAGCTGGGAGCTAATGGGACAGGACTGCTATGCCCTGCCTCAGCAGGGAAGGTGGATACGAGAAAGAGCTGGAGAGCAGCACTTGCCACCTCTCATAGAGGGATCGTGAACCCAGAAAAAAAGTCCTCATGTTATGTGGGATTATAGGAGAGCAGAGAAGAGCAATCAACACAGTAAAGAAAAAGCCTGGGTGAAAACTCTTCCTACACAAAAACATCACAACCCAGACACAAAACCTAGTGTAGGACCACTCTGGCCCACCTTGCAAGACCTCTGGACCAAGCTCATCACTGCATAGCGGCAGGGTCCTTCATGGGGCATATGGGTGGACCTCCTTCACCACCTCCATCTGCATACTTGCCTCTCTATGATAAATACGACAGGGACATCTAGGCACCCAAAACACACCTAGGCTGTCCTGCCAGTGAAGCAAAGAGCTCTACTAACTAGCTAATTAAAAGGTAGTGAGGGAAGCCATGCAGCCTTCTGCCCCTAAGGAGCAGAGAACAAAGAAGTGAACGAAATGCGGCATACTTGTTTATCACAAGAGGAATAGTTACTCAAGGCTACAAGAGCAGAAGAGCTCAGACTGTTTCCCCTTTCCAGACAGTGGCTCCTCTACATGCTCTTCAATGATTGTCAGCCCTAGGAGGCTTCTGGCTGTCTGAAGGATGCAGGAGGAGATTTATCATCATCAGAGTCTGGGGACAGCTGTAGCTCTTCTGGAAAATAAATTCCTGTGCTGAAATAACTGGTGACATCTTGAAGAAATTTCTTCTCAAGTTGGGATGAAAAATCAGAATCTCAAAAAAGTTCACAGTCCTGAAATCCTGAAACAGTTCAGTCATTGTCTGAATCCTTGCTGCTCAGAAAATAGAAGGCTTCACACCTGTTTTAAAACATTTTTTCATATATATATATATACACACCCCATGAGACGTACTCCTCACAATCAATTGCCATCTTTCAAGAATCAACTTCACCAAGCTGTACAGAGCAGCAAATGGTGTCACTAAATCCAGAGGAGACTAGTAAAAATAATCAGAAGACTAGAAAACATGACCTACCAGAAGAGACTGAACAAATTCTTGTTTAATCTACAGCAGAGACGACTGGGAGGCAACATGATGGAAGCCTTCAAATATACACAGGAAAGATAAAAACAGGAGGAGAATTAACAATTCGCTGTGTCCATTAGGGAGATGCCAAGTAGTAATGGGCTTAAACTGCAGTCAGGGAAATCTAGGTTAGACAACAGAAAAACTTTCTAGAGTAAGGAGAAAAAGCCATGGAAGAGATTGCCTCAGGTTTTTATGGAGTTTATAGCATCGAAGGACTCTCAGAACAGGTGAGACAAACATCTGTCAGGAATAATTTCAGTCTAGTTGATCCCTCCCTTGGGCACAGGGAGGGACTAAATGACCTCTTGATGTTCCTTCCAGGCACAGCGTCTGATTATGGATAAAAGTGTGCAGCGATGTAATTAAAGACTGAGCTATAGTGAACACATACAAATGGACTGAATCAGAGTTTCCCATGCAGTCTTTCATCTCTCATCTCCTATTGCCTGAGTGTTTGACTTCGAAACTCTCCTGCGCTTTGGGCAGTTTCTTCTATATATTGTCTAGAAGTTGCCAGAACAAAGCACCTTGCTAATTTAGCAAAAATCATGGAGAGTTCAGATGATGTTACACTGCACAGCAATGCACTTACAAAGGTATTGGCATTGTGTGCTAACAATATATGAATAATTTATGGCTTAAATTGTGGCATTGCCTGGGAGCTGCTGTTAGGGACCAGCACTCTACCTGAGTCTCTGCAAGCACAAAACACAATTATGATCTTCACCACAAAGAGCTCTGCTTCACCCTTATATCTCAATGTTTGCATTTCCATTGAATGGAGAAAACTAAGAAAGATAATATGGGGTTTCAGGAATGAAAGGTATTTGTCTGTGATCAGAGCATGTTGGAGATGACTTCTGCATTCTCCAGGAAGAACATGATAGTGTAAAATTCAAACAGCTCAGAGTTTGGTTATGATAATCCGATCTTCCCACTGAGTGAGACACCCACTTTGAGGTAAAACATTTGTGTTCAGGAAGCACTGTGGGCTCCTCATATCACTGATATCATAGTTCATCATAGTCTCATTTCAACGCAGCCCCAGCTCCTATGAAATTAAGAACTGTTCCGTTTTAATGGAAACCAAGTAGTCCTCACAGCCAGCAAGGCTCAGGCAGGTCCCAGGTCTAACCACAACACTCCAGCTCAGCAGCATCCCTTCCACTAATTGTCTGGTTCATCTGAGAGGCCACAGCTGTGCTCTCAGAGACCAAACAACCCCTTTTACCACCCACAGAAGCCCTTTAAGCCCTCACTGGGGACGCAATAGGGTAAAGCATGTGACAAACAGGATAAAAACAGGCCTGCATTTAGCTGTGCATCCCCAGTGCCTGCAAAGCATTCCAGCAACAGTTTCCCCACAGGCAGCCCTAATCTCTAGCAGGATTCAGGCTGCTACTGCCTTATTTTCCTGCTCTGATGATTGAGTTTTCCTCTGTGAGAATCTGATGCCAGCTACGGGTAAATCCTCCTGGACTTTGCCTGGTGTACTTTAATGAAGGTGTGCGGTGGACAGAGCCTGACATGAGATCTCTGCAGCCTGAGCCTTGCCTGCCCACCCCCAGTGCAATATCCAGTCAGCCTGCCTCCAAACATGTCCAAGAGTTGTCCACACATGCTGATACCATGCCACGCTTCCTCATACTCCTCTCCCACTGAGATCTCTGCTGACTCTTGCAGACCATACACTCTCTTCTGGTCTGCAGAGTGCCAAGACCATGAGGTAGAGAGGTCTTCCTGGAAATCAGGCACAAGCTGGGGCCTTTCACCCTTTCCCCAAACTCCTGCAATACTGGGGGACCTTGGTGCCTGTTAGGCACTAAGGCAATAGCTCTCCTGCTTCCTTCAAAAGTTGTTCCTCCAGCCCTCTTCTGAATGCACTTCTCCTGACAGCTCCCTATTTCATTCTCATCTCCCCATGAATTTCTTCCTGTCTTGGGCCATGCAGGCCACTTGCAAGTCCATGCAGAGCATACGTAGCCAAGGAGAGGAAAGAAGGCTTTCTGTGCCTGGTGAGGCAAAGGGACATTTTTCTAAGCCATACATGTGATCACATCCAGAATAAGCTCTATTTCATTTCTACTGAGTGTTCTACTTGCTTTCACTCTGACTTCTCACCCCCATCACTTTTTATACCTTATTTTCTTAGCCCTCAAACTACTCCCTCCACTTTAATTCAAGCCCTTTGGAAGTGCTTGTTCTGAGCCTGGACCACTGACTCATGTGGGAGGTGAAATGAACCAAAGCTTTGCACTAACACAGGAATCCACACCATTTCTAAAATGGTGCTCTGGGTTACATGCAAATTGTTCAAAAATATGCACATTTGGATCTCCGAACAACTTGTTATGATCTCACGTACACATCCTACTTAATGCACCATGCCATTGCAAATGACACTGTCCAGATATATCAAATGCAGTTAACACTGGCATATATTACTGAATGTGGCTGTAGCTCAATCACAGTCACTTAGCATACAGAACTTCACAGCCTCTGAGCCATGCAGAGAAATATTTTCTGTGCCATTGAAACCCATGGCACAGAGGAGGTCTTCTCACTGAAAGGCAGGAAAACTTATGTTCAGAGGTTACAGAAGGGAAGTTGATGAATTTTTATGCACATTAATGGAAGAATGTAATGGCATCCCGCATGGAGAAGACAGCAGCCTGGATATTGGAGATACCAGTGGTCCAGGATGCAAGGAGGAGATTGCCAGGCCTTGGTAAGAAGTACAGAAAGCTGTGGGGGGAGTTATCCTCCTGTAGCTTTTCTCCATCCTTCTCCTTGATGCAGTTTGAGAATTACTAAACATGTCCTACCCTCTCCCACTTCCTCTCCTTGGTCAGAAGGATGATCACCAGCTTGGGATGCATCTGATATCCGTCTTCACTGAACGACAAATTCCTGCCTTCAAAGGTGACATTGATCAGGTACCTGCAGGAGAGAGAAAAGAGCAAATAGAAAGTTAGTACTTGGGAAATGAACCCAAAACAAGAGCCTGTCTTCCCTCTGCAACTTACACCTGGACGGTAGGAGCACAGTACAAACAATGAAAGATCTAAGAGGAAGAGGATGGGAGAAACAGGACAATTACTTCAGGAACTGAGTCAATCAGGCAAGGCAAGGCAATTGCCCTTGTTTTGTGACTGGGATAGGGAAGCAACGTCCCATATTGTCTCTCAGTGAATTCCCGAAAGCACACCTATAAGTCACATGCACACACATGTGCCTACAGTCCTTGACTTCCCCTTACCGCAAAGGGCAGAGGGATCCATAGCAATTAGCCGTGTAAACATGCTCCACAGCCTACACTTTGCTCACTCTCCAAAGGAGATTTCACATGCCATTTGAGGACAGCGATGGCCTACAGGTGAAGCAGTGGAGTCAGCCTCTCCCCAGCCCGAACATCGAGGCAACAATAAGTGAAGCTGCAGAGAGCAGAATGAGGAACAGCATGTTTGTGAGAAGCTTCATCGCTATCAGAGCCAGCACACCTCACAGGGCCCAAAGCAATCTTCCGAAGCAGATTAGGAATAGGGATAGTGGATGCTGAGATAGACCAGTGAAAGTCCTTTTCCCTAGGGACAGACTCATGCCTTGTACCCAGTAAGATCAAACTAAAGGGTGATCAGCCCTGCAAATCCCTGCAGCCAACATTAGTGATTCTCTTTGTCTGGAAAGGCCCATCACTTCTGCATAAGGCACCACCCTCTGGGGCATCTCATGTCAGCTGTACAAATGGACTATTAAACAGTCTGGGCTTCAATCTTATTTATCCTAAGGCCTCTTCACTCAGCTGTGGCAGTTGGGAAGACCTTTAAGTGGACCGAGATTACAGCTACACTCATTTCAAGGCCTTGCTGCATCGTGAGAGCATGTTAAAGTGGTGTTGCTGTAAATGAGAATCAGGTCTATTGTTTTCTTAACTGTCAGACCGTCCGGAATGATACTGTGGGGAAGAGGAGGAGGCAAATACACATTTCACAGTTCAGTGGCTTATATGACATCTCCGTGGCACTCTGACAGTTTCCCCTGTTCATATATTTCACTTCAATTCACAGTCCTGTTGCATGAAGTAGATTTTGCCTTTATACTCCTGCTCTGGCACCAGTAGCATCACGTCACTGTGGGAGGCAGAGGTGACCAAGCTGCCTGCGGGCCTAGCCCCAGGACTCTGTCCTCCTGTGCTTTGCCTGGTTTTCCTATAAATTACACATGCAACATTTCTATTACAGACATGAGAGGTTCTTCTGCTCTATTACATCACGACACCAGGAAACGTTTCCTGATATTCAGCTTCACGTTGTCCCTTCTGAACTTGATTTAAGCCAATTTCAAGAAGAAAAGTGGAAAAAAAAAAAAAACAAAAAACAATCCTTTTACTTCAGTGGGTTCACACTTTCCCACTACCTGCACACAGAGAACTCCCTGCTAATTTAATGAAAACATTGGTAACAGGAAAACTTCTTCAAACAAATAAAAAAGCAGGTCATGATTTTAGCTTATAAGTTTTCTCAAACTTCTTGTCCTAACTCCATTAATCAACCAAACTCATCCACTAATTCCCCATTACCTAGTGCAATCAGCAATTAGGTTTACTTATAAAGAAACTTCCATACTTGTTCCACATTGTGACCTTCAGGGGACATGCACAATGTAGGAAACACGGCCATAAGGGAGCCCAGCATGTAACATTTGCAACAGGATGATTTTCAAAGGGAAACTATTTGTTACTTTCCAAGAGCTGGACCCACTCAGCACCCAAACACTGAGAGAACTCGGAAACATCAGCCATGTAGAAAATCTTAGCCACATGATTGTTTGTAATGGTGTAAAACATGCCACATCAGGATCACACGTGCTCTTTTTCTGGCATTTCTTTCCCGGCCATTAGCATTGCTTCAGTCCTGAGAAATGCCAAGCACAGACCATCGCTAGGTATATGCAGCCTACCAGACCTATGTAAGGCTCTGGTGGTAGAAAAGACCTTCCAGTGTACCAAGATTACAGCTGCACCCATTTCATGACTTCTTTGCCCTGGCCACCAGAGAGAGAGAAGACAAAGCAAGGCTCCAAGAAGATGAGGATGCCGTTAGCCTGAAGGGAGTTGCAGCTTTATATGTCAGTAGTTGGAAAGCAGTGCCAGTATCTAATTAAACAAACAGCGATATTAAGCAGTTCTCAGCCCTCTTTCCCCTCCCACCCAAGGATGATGCCACTATGGGAATCTCCCTTGAACAGCCTGACAAGAAGAGTTCACAGAAATCAGCAACAGATATGACACAAGAGGGTGTCATTTCTGCTCATTTTCCACTAGAAAGATTAGAACCACTAATAATAATCAAGGAGGGATCATCAGTGACTCCAATCCTTGGAGCTGCCTTGATATTTACACTTAAAGTAGCACTAAAATCCCTTCCTTCGCACCTTAATGACTGAAATTAGTCTCCAAATTCGGTACAATAACTCTTCAGAGGCTTTTCTCTCAAACCCATTAGCAACATGTTTACAGAAGTTTTCAGGAGGAGTGCAGAAGCAGCGGCTTACCCCCAGCTTTCCCTGCGCTTCTGCAGCTTGCTTGGTCCCATTACCTACACAGGTGAAAGCAGCACACATGGGGAGATGTGGGGCTTATTTGGGTGCACTGAGCAAGGGGATGCCTGCATGACAAAGCATCAGGGTTTGAAGGACTCCCTGGCAGGCCAAGTCAGCAGCGTGCTGCAAGGCAGCCACACTCGAGTGGCTCTGCCCTCTGTCACTGCCACCACAGCAAGAGTCCACCCCCTTCGGCAGCAGCGCTGCCCTGCAATACCAGCACTACTGCTGCCTGCTCTGGACAGAGGGATTTGTTTCCTCCCTACAGCCTACGGAGATTCCAGTCCCCAAACAGGCAAACAGAGGGCTGGGTGACTCCCTGGCATGTCTGCGCTGAGCCACCAGCTGCGACAAGGACACAGTGTGAGGGCAGCAGGCTGTGCATGCAGGTGAGGTAACCCAAGATGAAACTGCCTATAAATGGTGTAATCCATCATTCTCTGGATGTTTTGGACTCCAAAATGGAGAAAGAAATAGAAAAGCGGTGTGGGTGGGCAGACACGGGCAATTTAATTTAATTTGCTAGAAACATCTTTCAGCAAAGAATTTTGCTTATGTCAGCATTTCTGGAGCTGCTCGGTGGAAGCATGGAAGGGTCAAGCCCTTCCCCAGCCTGGTGGAGATGCAAAGGCTGCAATGCCCAAACTCAGCCATGTGAGAGCAAAACGCAGACAACACTGTGGAAATAGGCGGACATTGTAAGCCGCATGGTACAGACAAACAGGCAGGAACAAAGAAGGAAGAGACATGTCCTTGGACACAAAGCAAACCAGACTCAGGAGGACCCGACTCCCCATCCTATGCTCTGACCATTAGGTAACAACCCCTGCCCTAGATGTGAAGCTGTCAGCCCTGAAAGCTAATGGAGAGTGTTTCAACGGCTGGTTGGCATAGGAAATAGAGCATTAAAACCACATCAGATGGCCAATTTAGGACCAGCAGAGAGATGATGACATTTTAAATGGTTTCATCTAGTGATGGAGAAAGCCTGGAGAGGTGAATGTGGCAGGTGGAGGGGAGTTGAGGGGAGATGTGGAGGGTGCTAAGTGAATTTTTTCTGTCCCAGAGACAGCTCTGAAGAAGATGTGTTTGAAATCAGCACTAACCGCTCCTACTTCTGCCTCCAGTGCCTTGCTGGGAATCAGATCCTCCTGAACCTTCTGACTGGGTGGGTAAATCTGGAGAACTACCCTGGTTCAGTCCATCGCACCGCACTCCCTGCCTCACACATGTGCCCACACACACACGCACTCCCCGGTGCCCTGTCAGTGCTTGTTACATTCCAATGAGACAGGCAGCCTGTCTGAAATGGCATGATCATCCTAATATCGACCGCTTCCCTGGGTAAGACAGGCCACATAAATAAAACAGCCTCTCCACTGTCAGCACTGGGGAGTCATCTCAGCAGTCCAGCACATGAGGGAAAAACAAGATGTAGGTGGAGGGTGGGGGAAAAAAGGCTATGGGATGCCTCTGACAGAGAGGTTTGCAGAGTAAAAAGCAGGTGGAATGCGATGCAGTATAAGGCAATGGGGATGCAGATGACCATCAGCCTCTTTAGAAGCGCACTGTAACGTTAAACGCTTGAGGCCGAACGTAACAGCAGTGAGGTGAAGGCAGTGAAAGGCCTTTACCTCACAGAATCTGCATGATGAAATAGCCTTTTTCTTTCCCCTGGAGACACCATTAAATACCCAGAGGTAGAAGGGACAGGCATAGCTGCCTGCCCAGACCCCCTTCAAGCCTGGGAAAGAACAAAGACGAGCATGTTACTGCGTATCAGCACAAGCGCCCACAGCTCCAAACCACATTCCCTTACCCAGCACCAGCAAGACCTACCCAGTCTGAGCTGATGCAAACAGCCTTGACAGAGTGCATCCGTCCTGCCCTGTAGCAGGTCCTGCCCGCCCCACATGCCTGCTTCCGGACAAGGATGGGCAGACAGAAAGGTGGGTGGGCTCAAAGAACAGAGAAAAGGGAGTTTAGGACCAGCGTATTTCTTTACAAATGGGAATTCTGACCTTCAAGTGGCAAGTGATTGACAAATAAAGATTTAAAGAGCACTAGCTAGGCTGTTAATAGCTTCTGCTCTCATCGGAGAGACTGAAATAGTGTGGATTTCTTTTTTTTTTAACTAGAAAACTGCAACTGATCCCTTCAACTTCTGATTTAAACCTCCACTCTCCAAACCAAAGGAAAGCTTAAAATAACACAGATATTTTTTTCTCCATACCACCGTTCAACATTTCTGTGGCTGCCTCTGCCTCAGAGGACAGCCAATACATGCATAACAGCCATCTAGACCTAGCTGTGAGTGCACAAGGTCTCTAGAGATAAGGCAGTCTCCACGGGATATCAAACCCAATTGCTCACCCCGAAAAAGGTGAAAAGAGGCTCCACCTGGGCCTTCCGTCAAACTTCCCTATAGCTGGTACTGACCCTGGCCGAGACTTTCAGAGGGTCTCCCATTGTTCAGAGCCCTGCGCTGCCTCCAGTTGCTGCGGTGCCGGTGGCTTGTGGAGTGCAGAAAGGCGGGCACATCTGGCTGTGTCAGTGTAACATCTGTCTGGTGTCAGGTACAATTTACAGCGAAAAGATTCTATGCAAATGGCATGAGTGCAGCTGATTTTACATAACAAAGGGCATGGACTCTGTTCTTTCTAGTATCATGAAGAACAAAACCGAAACAAGATAGGAAAAAAAATAGAAGCAACCATTGACTAAGAAAATTAAATCCCAAAGGAAGGGTATCTCACTCTTCTTCATTTGCTCCTTTCTCTCGCACTGTCAGTGTTACCACTGAGTCTGGGAGATGCACTGCAAGCAAGGAAGCGCAGAAAAGACACCAACCAGTTTCCAAATTGTGCAGGTATCCTGCACCAGAAAATCTGCTCAGGCTACAGCCATTTTATACCACTGGGAAGCAACCTGACCAGCAGGCTTAGAGAAATGCCCAGAGCTCAAGATTGTTTTCATTAAGCAAAGAGGTTAGGAGAGCATCTAGACTAGGAAATATCCCTCAGGCTACAAGACAACAGAGATATAAGAGATTAATTTGGTTCCTCCCTGCTGTCCGCATCTTTTTAAGAGACAAGAGGGCAGATACTAGGCTGGAATAAATCAGTTATATTCAGCTGACATCTACAGAGTGATACTCTCTGATCTGCTGGGATTCTCACCCCTCACCTCTAGGAAGATGGATTTTTTTGGTGTTTGATCCTGGCCTGTGAAATATCCATTTCTGGTGGAAGACGTATTTCTACTGATCTGTCCTTGCTGTTTCTCCATCATGCTCAGCAAACTTGTTTTGAAAACAAAGTACATGTGTGCTGAGACTTACAAGTGACAGCTCCTATATAGAGTTGAAGGATGAATCTTTTCCATCGCTCCCTCTCTTACTCATAAAAAAATGGTACTTCCACTTTATTTCCCATTTCTTCTATTTATCTACCATGAATTTGTCATTTCAGAAAGACTCTGAGCTGACAGTTCCTGGGGACTGAGAATATATCTATCCTTAGAGTATATAGGGAGCCAGAGCAACGGCAGGGCTGCTTTCCTACACGCACTGCTTGATCCTAATGAGACAGGACCATTCCTGAGAACAAGAAATGAAGCCCACTTTCCACAGTCTCTGCAGTCCCCAGCCTCCCTCCTGACAACGTAAGTGGAAACTCAAGCACCACAGCCCAGCGTTTTACAGCATAGACAGATGTCCACGAGGAAGCAGACAGAGGGGAGGCTCATTGTGCAGGGTCACCAAATTACCCTCTAATGAGGAACACGGGGTCAGCTCCAACCTGGGGCAGAATGACAGTAATGACACCCAAGTGGAAGGCTGCTTGCCCAACTCCTTCAATGAGCTTCAGAGTTTCCATGATAACTTTTTCTTCCATGTACCTAATACGATCTAACACCCAACCTCCCATTTGCTTTTTGTCCTATGTAGTCATTGTCATTGACAGAAAGGGGGAAAGAGGTGATGCCATTCAGGTCTAGTAGCATTTTGCACTCCCTTTGAGAAGGCGCTGCTGACAGTACCATGTACCTGACAGCACCCGACTGTGAGAGCCAGGTCACTTGTAGGAAACATAGGTATACATTAGGATGAGGTGACCTGTTCATGGAAAATAGGGCAGGATAAATCTTCATTTTGCCCCATCCACTATGTCAGTCATAGCAATATCTTGAAAACCCAACCAAAGCACACTTTTTTCTTACACACATCCTGACTGACCTATTTTCACAAATGCCTGAGCCAGGAAAAATTACCTATCAAAACTTCTTTTTAAACGGGAAAAGGGGATAAGAGCTTGGCAACATTTTCTCATGAGGAGATCAACATTTTGTCAGAAAGAAAGCTATGAGATCTGAAAGCTGTAATGACACTGGAAAGAAAATGAAGCTTCTGGCATGGTCATGGCCTCACACATTCTGGTTTGTTGTGTGACACCTTCTGCCCTTTCTTTTATGGACAAGAGCTCCAGTTAAAATACATATGTAATGTGTCACCCTGGAAGAGTCCTACAAGGAACAGCATCACCTCAACAGTGGAAGGGACATCACTGGAGATTTAGTCCACCTAAGTTTCACGAAAGAGAAACAGAAATATAAAATTGTCATGCTCCTCATCACAAGAGATGGCAAATAGGAGTTCCATGTCAAAATATTCCATTTTAAACCCAAAATATTTGATTTACAACTTCTCTTCCAAAATTGTATTTTTTGCTAGGAAAATGACAGAGTCTTAAGTAGCTTGAGAATATATTTCTACACCTTTTGGCCTCACTGGAAATAAAACAGAAACAAGGAAAAGTGTTTTAAGAGCATACTCTGGTTAAAGCTGGAAATACCTATAAATCTCACAGGAAATCAGTTTATTCTCAGAAACGTTTTTTTACCCAAAAAGGTTTGATAAAAACAAATATACTTCTGAATTGACTCACCAAACCTTTAAGTAATAGGAAATAGCTAATAGAAAAATAGCTTTAAGGTCAAAATTGGTACAGTGACTGGATAAAATAAAAACTAAATGTTCAGTCCAAAATTGGATCAAGCTGCAAAGCTTTACCAGTTAATAAATTCCTGCCAATTACTTTTTTTAAGTATTATTTTTTTATTACTACATCTTTCCATCCTTCCTTATTCATTAGGAATAGATAACATATCACTTTTCTCCAAAGTAAAACTAGTCTTCAAGGTATTTCTCCCATTTGAAAGGACTCAAAATCTGCTTATATGGGGCAGTAAGAGCATGGAAAATTACATTTGTCAGAACAGCTGACAGCGGGTCATAATTGTGTCTTGGCATCCACCTAACAGGTCACTGATGGAAGCCATAGCACTAGGAAGAGGGAAATACTGAAAGGTTAAGTGATGTCCTTCAGAGCTTTTTATCTGTCTTAGGGCACAGTCATACAAACATTGATAGGACAAGCGGTTACAGAACAGAAGTCAAATGAGGCCCTCCACAGTCATTTTTCACCCAGGATGATGTTTTTCAAGCTCTGTCAATTTGAACAGCCATTAAAAAAATACTCCACTTGAACTACTGTCCCCATACAGTGAATTTAATCCCACTGACAAAAGCCTTACTTTTCTTAATCATTTTTGCAGTTCCCTTCAAAATCTCCTATGAAGCCGGATGGCTGTGGACCACAGCTTAAAACAACTGGCCAAGTAGATGTCCATGCCAACAGCCCCTTTGCCCTGCTGACGACGGCAGGTCTGCTGAGAGTCAACCATCAGGGCATGTCGGTGTTTACCCAGGTCTCGTTCCACTTTCTGTCCTAGGAGTCAAGACCAGCAGGCAGGTGAGCACATCCATTTTCCTCTAGAAGTTTGAGAATTGCTTGCTTGGGGGAAACCACTCAAATCTGCCAGAAAGGTCCCTCTCACTGCTGCCAGAAGCCAGAGAAGGCTAAACTAGCCAGAAAGATTCAAATAAATCCCTTTATTACATTCTGTCAAACAGAAGACTAACTTAACTTTCTTGACTCACCAAAAAACCACAAACGGTTTGGAGGTTATTTAAAGTTTATCAAGCGTTGAAAGCATTCACACCTTTGCAAGGGTAGCAAATTCACAACACTCGCAGGAGCAGAGCCATTGCCTGCAAGGAGACTCTGTCCAAAAAGGTGACTGGATTTTCCTGAGTCTGTAGCGGTTTGGCCAAGATGGCACCCTATCACTTGCTTCCCTATCACATCTCCAAGGGGAAATCGATTAAAACAAACGAACAAACAAATAATCACTCCTGTCAGTAACTGTCGGGGTCTGGGGGCTGCTCCTCCTTTGCCAAAGGAGCCGCTCTCAGCTGCTGCTCCCTTTCCCTTCTCCCTCTTCCTCTCCCTCCGTGGGTTGATGTTTCCATGGAAACGTCTTCTTTAGTGCCGCTGAAATTACATCGCATTTAAAGCATTAACCCTTGCTTGGGCTGAGGAAGGTCTCAGAACAATTAGGGTTCTTCTTGTTTGTTTGTTGCTCTGCCTCCCCTTTAAACTTTCTTGAGATTTTTTTCCCTGCAGTATAAGGAAAACCTCCTTCTTCTTAAGAAGACCTCTCAGCTAGCATTTGTCTGACAAGGGGCACAGGATGCATCACCAATGGGGCAGGGGCTAATTTAAGATTTCTTCTTTTATTTTTTTTTTCAACACAAACCCATTAACACATTTCTCTCCACACTACATGCAAACAGGGGAAATGCTGTGGTAGAAAAGGAAGTGAAGAGTTAGCTAGATGGAGAAGCAAGCCATGAGATGGCACATGTGAGGGACACAGCTCCAGTTAACACCAGAGCTGAACCCCTTGTAGCCACGCACTGAGCAGCAGCTTCTTCATTGCAAAGCACCATAATCTCAGACATCACCACTCTTCCTTCAGCCTGCCTCCTCTTCCCCTTCACAATCATGTCTGTAATTAGCCACCCTTGTCTTCATTTGCAGTTTGCACTCCAAACCCTGCTGTAACACTTGCTGCAATCAGTGCCCTCCTCACCACCAGCACCCTTCCCTGTGCCGCTGATTCTCCTCCCAAACCGCCATCTCTGCCATCCTCCCTGTCGGCTCTCTATTGCCAGCCACCACCTTCTTCAGCACTTCCAACATGGCCATTGCTGGGGCACTGCTGACTTCACCGCAGCCGGTTCAACTGAACAGCCACTGCCGCTTTCTGTGCTCCCACTGTGGGCCAACGAGCCTTTGAAAGCCATGATGTGCCATCCAGGCGCTCTCTGGACCACAGGTCTTAACTCAAAAATTACTCTGCAAATTCTCAGCCCACAGCCTTTGCTTATCCCCATCTCAGTCACAGCCACAAACTCTCTGTGCTTTTCTTCCACTGACTTCATCCCTTTTTTCAAACACTGGGAAAATATAAAAGGTAGATAAATATCAATAATCTCCTTGCAGTCTTTCACCTGGGTTCCTACACTGGGCCATCCATGCCTCCTTTCTGACCCAAAGTCCCATGACTCAACAGCTTGCAAACCCCTTTCATTACCTCTACCTGCATATTTACAGGGTCCACGTTCCCTTGCACCATCTATTTTGAGTTTCCCAACAGACACTGAATGCTTCAAGCATATCTCACCATCCTCATCTCTTGCCCCAAAAGTCAGTGTGTGAAGCCTCCTGCTTTGAGCTGGGTGCATATGTAGTGCTGTGAGGATAGATCAGTGTGGGAGAAAGATGCTATTCTGAAATGAATTATAAATATGGATAATAAACTCAACCTAAGTCTTTGCTGCCTGTCTCTAGTGGGTTCCCAATATGGGAGATAGAAATATCATGGGTACATTTTGAACACGGCTGGGAACACTGCCAAAGTCCTACTCAGAGTTCACACATTTACATTATTTATATCACATCCGACTTGTGCCTTGTATTATTAACTTTGTAGAGTGTTTTGCGATGTAGTCTGCAGTCCAGGCTCTGTTAAATAAAGTTACACGCCCTCTCTCTCTTCCTTTTGGTAAAAGAGAGAGTGATGTCTGGGGCTACACAAGGTCTTGCTAAGCACAGGGAGGGCGACTGTGTCTGCTGATACAGTCAGTGCGCTCCTACACTCTCACACAGTGCTTTGCAAAACTTTTTGTGATCCATCCCTGGGGCCTGAAAGGTGCAAAAGTAAAGGAAATATTTGCCTTCTGGTCAAGAGGAGCTCCTATGACCCAGCACTGTGACTTTGTGGTTTTGTAAATCGATCATTTTTCCAACAGCCTGAAGAGACTCCAGGTTGGTCTAGATGATCTCCAGAGGTCCCTTACAACCTCAGCCATTCTGTGATTCTACCCCATCACCTACTCCACATGCCCAATTTAGACTCTGTGACTCTGACGGCATCTGAGGCCAGGCAAGCAGCAAGTGACTCAGATGCCTGGAACACACAGACAACGGGGAGAGGTAACTACAACGTGTAGGTTAGGTGTCTGCAGCAGACCATCTGAATGTAGTTGCCTATACAAAAAAGAAGCAAAATGTGCAGGCTCAATGTTTCATGAACAAGAAAAGGGAAAGAATCAACTTCAGCCCATGCTGGTGCGTCTCCAGTGAAGTAAATGTGCCATCTTACACTAAAGCTGCATTTGATCTTGAATTACTCCTCTACTTCTTCTCCGGGAATAGGTCACTTTAAAGAAGCCTCAGGCATGATGCTAACATCATGTCCAATAAAAGACTCTCAGGAGGTCTGAAATAAGTAGGATGTTCAAATTTGGGATATATTAACTGAATCCTTTCCCTTCTCCCTCCTGAACAGTCAGAGTGGGAAATCTCCCAAGAATATTTCTTTGCTCAAGAGACTTCCAGGACTCCTTGGACCTAGAAATACTGTGAATAAGATTTTTCAGTATGCATCATCTGATGATCCCAGGCCACAGTGCCCACTGCAGGAAGCCTGAACAGAGTACAGATGGAAACAGCAAGTGTACTGGGAGTGAAACCAGAATATTTCGATGGAGAGTGCAGCAAAGGGTCAATTCTCTTATCTTTTACCATATCACAGCTCCATCCAGTTCAACCAGTCCTGCTACCCACAGCAGCAAAGCTATTGGAGTACTCCAATGCTTTTCAGAAATATCTAGGCAAATTTATTTAATCTGAGCAGAAGCTTAACTGATTTCACCTTTAACTGGTGCATCAGTCAAAAAACTAGAATGTAACCCATATATCTCACACACAAGTCCGGACAGAGTGTGGACATACCCTGAAAGCTTGGGAATTATCTTGAGCACCAGGTGGGATAATGTGGGTTTTAGTTCTGGTCTCATTCAATACCTTCAGCTGCATCATTTCTGCAGCTCTTGCTGTGCACATATTGAGGCAGCATATGAGTTGTCTGCACCCTTTTCTGTTGGCAGCAGTCACTATGATCACTTCAGAAAAAGCAGCCTCCAGAGGAGGTACCTTTCAGAAATCTCTCACTCCTCCTTTTTCCCCAACATGTCTTGGGCACTTAAACATCATTGATTCAGACTCTAGACTCCAAATGACATGATCCCTTCAAAAAAATGTGTCATAACCTCCAGTGTCACATAAGCACTTCCCAAAGTCATACCCTACCAGGATGCCCATCATCTGGAGCTCCCCTCTGCAGCTTCCCACCACCTTCTCTCCAGGAGGACCTCAGAGTCCAAGACACACACTTCCCTCTTGCCCAGGGACAAGTTTTCAAAGAGGCAGATGTAGCGATGTAGCCTCCCCTACCCACATTAAACTGAAAATCAAACTTCTAACGTCAAAAAAACCCTCCAACAGGTGGAAGGGGATCTGAAATTCTTTATGGATTTTAACTTTTCCATGGCAACAGGCTTGAGAAACAGGAAGGCTGGGGAGGGGGGCGAGGAGAAGGAGGGAAAGGAAGGCAGAGTGCTGAGGAGGGAGAGAGCAGCGCTGGTACATTGCCATGGAAACCCTCTTGCATCAGCAGCCAACTGCCAAAGTCAGTCAGCATCCCAGAAATGGGCTCAGAGGGGGGTTTGGGAGGGTCTGGGAGGGGGTGGGAACGATCACCTGGCCAACCCCGAGGGTACCTCATCCCCGCAGACCCCAGCCCTGCTCTTCTCCCCCTTCCCCACCAGCCGTGACACTCCTGGTCGCCTCGCCTCCGCCAGACAGAGCCAAATTTGGCCCAGCTGAAGAGTGGGAGGAAACACAGATCAGCAAACGAAACAACCGGGGCGGGCGGGAAGGAGCGAGGCAGAGAGGGATAATTTTTCTGATAGCCGTTGGTTTGCTTTCCACCTTTCTGGATCGATTTGGACCACGCAGATGTATTTGTTTTCACACCCCAGATGGCTGTAGAAAGAGGATGTCACTCCTAATCACTGAAATCGAGATGGAAATGTTACTTCCCTGCAAACTTAGCTACTGAGGCAAGAAGAAGGGCTGTGTCTGACTAAAAGTTGTCAAGTCCATGTTTGCACAGGGCCATGTCCCTTTTGACTGTGTCTGTCCCACTCAGTACAGCAAATGTCTCAACCTATCTCTAACACATGACAGATGCCACCATGTTGTGGCCAAGTGAAAAATTAGAGGAGGTTCTGCTAATGGAAATGAAGCACACTGTGAAAATGAGTTAATACTGCCTTCTAACCCTCTTCTGCAACACTCGGAGGGCAGGCAGCTCGGTGGAGTGAACGATCGGTCATTCACACCTCTTTGCACACTGTATTTCATCAGAAGACTTTTACTGTCATAAGAAGTGGTCAAAGACAGATTTTAGAGAAAGAGCTTAAAAAGGGCTGGCAACTTCTGTGAACCCTTGCTAGTATTTATAGCTGTACCCCTAGGATGGTAAGGGATGGATGAGTCGTTTCAGGCTGCAGACGGCTGCAGACGGCAGGAAGGAATTGACTCCTACTCCAACCACACAACTGGCTAAGCAAATTGTGGAGGAAGATTCCCTTCTCCTGAAGCATCTGTTATCACCCATCTGATTGCACAATGAATCAGTAGTATGAGGACAGGCTGCTGTGAGGGTGGGGGAAGAGGGAGAGAAAGACTGCAAATCAGACAGTTCCAAAGCAAGGAGATGCTCATTTCCACTTTGTCACAGGAAAAAACATGGACCAAACAGAAAGGGCCCGGACTGTACACCTTAATCTATGTGTTTGGATTACTATAGCTAGTATAGCACCAATGAAGCAGCTTAACTTTTAATGCAACAGCACCTTGGTTTTACCACACATCTTTCAGAGCAGGGGACCCCAAAGTGCTCCGCACTCCAACCATTTTCCTCTCTAAATCATCAGCACTGATGAAATAAAGCAGCTGACCTGCACTGACAACGCTACACTAGAAGGAAAACCCTTGCCCTTGTACTCCATGCACAGAGCCCAGCCACAGCTCTGCTGGACCACCAAGTGATTCATCTGCATTTCTCTGCTTATTACTGAGATTGGAGACCAAACCCAGGCCACTAGACCACTTCTGAAATATCCTCACCTCTAGTCATGTTACCTGGGATAAAAGGAAAGAGCACGGACAGTGGCAGAATTTTTCCCAGCTTTCCTGATGAGAGAAGAGCAGCTGACTCTTCTGAACTGTGTAACTTCCTAGGTGTCTAATATAAAGCTACCACAATGATGCCCTCATGAGCTCAGCATGAAGGTGAAAATTGCCAATATTGGCCCAGGCTCCTACCTGGACTGTTGGTGGGACTTGGAACTGGTCTGTATTTTGGAGGAAGAAAAAACAAATTATAATAGTGACCTGTTATAGACTTAAGTAGCAAAATGGTCAATGTGGAAAAGAGTCAGCATGGGATGTTTTTTTTTCACGTTGACTTTGCTTGAGCAGCAACCAATAAGTTAAATCCAACTCAGTGCTGATTTCCAGATCTATATTGAGAAGATCTTGGTAAACCTGCCCAGTTGGGACCAGTTGCAAACAGGTGAGCTCACAGGGGATATTTTGATTCCAGCTGGGCTTGTTTAAAAGCTTGAGGTAAGGTGATGCGTATCATTCTGTAGGCCAATATGAGGACTGATAGTGGGACAAGGTAGTATGCCCAGAAGAGTTTAAGTTTGGGTCATAGCTAGTTGTGAGATGTGGTCTGATTCAGATCCTGGACAAGGTAGCATGCCCCATGGGCAGCAGAAAGCTGTGAGGGCTCTCTCTCTGCCCTAATTCTGACCCAGTAGTTGAGACAATGCTGTGATACCCCCGCAAAGGACACAAATTCCCTTCTCCAGCAAAGCTGCATCTTCAACTTCAAAGGTGAGGGCAGCACCCAAAGGACACTGCTCTCCTGAGAGGACGGTTCTTAGCTCAGAGCCCTTCACTGTGCATGCAACAACTAAACATGAACCAATAACAGGAGCCAATCTCAAATATTGCCTTTTTGACCTCACCACCACAATTATTATATTCTTCAGAAGTACCCTGCAACACAGGATGTTTGAGTCAAAAGGGGAAAAAATTACTTCTTGTGGCCTAAAGTCTGGTTCCAGAGACATTCTACTCCTAAGCTCAGTGGAGGCTTCCAGCCAGCCCACCTGCAGTTATATACTGGTCAGAGACAGTACCCAACAGAAGCCTGCACCTGGAAGCTGGACTCCTGTGGGCTACCTTGTGCCTGGCACTGAACTTTTCTTATCCCTGTATCCCCTGCACTTGTGTCTGCCTCTGCAGAAATGGATAGGCTATTAAATATGGACTTGTATCACTTACAAGAGCTTTTCTGGCCCATCTGTGAAATTGCTCTCTGTCTCTTGAAGGCGTGTGCAAGAGACATTCTCTTCCCCCCCCTCCACATCCTCCATTGACGGATCAGGTCTGTCAGCTTGTCAGCTCTCATTGGGCACTGCTTGACATCAGTCCACATTGGGGCAGTGAAAATCTGTTTGCAGTCAGCTCTTCCAATAGCTCCTGTGGAAGAGGGGAGGCTGGCCCACTCCAAAATATGCTGCCTCAGCTGGCTACAAAACAGCCACGGATGATAGCGGTGTTAGAAAACAGCTTGAGCCAGGGTGGCAACGCTACAGGTTTCTTTAGGGTCTGCTGGGCAGGGGAAAGGCTGAGGGCTGGGATGGGGACCTCGTGGCTCCTATATCCCACGCACAGACATTGCCACCAAGACCAGTAGCCAGTGACCGAAGAAGAGGAAGTTTGCGTGGTGGAGGTTGTGCAGGGAGGCAGCTCAGTGGTCTGGGCCCTGGAATAAAGTTCTGAGCAACCCTGGCCTCTCAAGTTGCAAATGTCATCTGTCAATCCCAAGCTCGGTCCTTCTGGAGCAGCTCCGACAGGGGTAGCTGAGAAGGGACATCAGAGGGTAGCTAGGCCTGCAGTGCCTCCAGAGGGTCAATTGCCATGGTACATCAAGTAGCCAGTCATTCAAAATAGGGTTTCTTGACTCTGCTTGCTTAATGTCTAAAAAAATTACACTGTTTGATATCCCTGAAAATCCTTTCCAGAGTCTTTGCAGAAAGTCAGAATCAAGGCTATTGTGGCTGTCACGGTGTCTTGGAAGGAAAATATTAAATGATTAGGAACACTGAAGTTGCCATCACGGCCCCTTCCTCTCCAGTTCATTTTATTCTGACATACGAAAAATCATGTGAGAATAGCTGGGTTTCTAGGAAGCAGCTGAGGTGCTATGCTGGGCAGTTCAGAGACTCAGAAGATCAAGTGCAGTCCACAGAGATTCTCAGAGGAAACCATTTTGACAGGGAAAGAGGGAACTATGCTGAAAAATTCACGTATGGGTCCAGTTTCAGCCTTGCAGTTCCACTTCCAGCGGCAAGCCCTCGTTTAGCAAATACACACTCTGAAAATGTAAAGACTTTGACCCTATTTGGCATTGCAGCCCTTGATTGGCAAAATACTTCTACAGATGAGCTCTTCAAATTGTAATTTTGTGCTCTCCTGCAAAGATTTGTTTAGGTCGTGAAAGGAGAAACACCTGATTTGATTTCTGTGCCTAGACAACAAGATTCCAGGTACTGTCCAGTCCCACCACACCATGGACTGTGACACAGGCAAATAAAAACACAACTCAGGATGAAAATATCACTACAGCAAACAAGACTTTCAGAGTTACAGAGAAATTCAGGTTAGAAGGGACCTCTGGAGGCAACCTGGTACAGCCCTCCTCTCAAACGAGGGCCAGCTTAGGTCATTTTTTCACATCCGTTTTCCAATGAAATAACCAAACATCGAACTATGATCATTAACTTACTTGTCACCTATTCTTTCATGTCACAGTCACCCGTTCTTACACACCCATATAACAAACACACACATAGTTTTCTAGCTCCACCTTCAAACAAGGGTGAACAATAGGTCTTCCCAGTTAATCTAACCAATAGAGTAATAAAAAACAACTAAACAAGCAAAGCCACTAAATCACCCTGCAGTCAGGTATGATGGGTAAAGACTAGGAAGAAGGCTGGACCGAGAAAGGAAAGAGAAGAGCAAAAAATTGACTGTAGAAAGGGATGGATGGAGAGGCAGAATGTTGTGGCAAGGGGAACTTCTGGATCTGTATTAGCAGTAGCGAGAAACATTAAAAACCTCACAAGCAAGGTTTAGTTTTTTCTGAGTTTCCTAGCCCAGCACCTCATAGCCATAGCGATGGACAGTTGAGCTGAGTAGCCATGTCTTAGATACTGGAGGGAGCCTCCTTGCTCCCCAAGTCTCCTTCCCACAGAGCCTCAGTGGGTGCCAGCTGCCCACTGGTGTCCCTGACCACAGTATCTGTTCTGTCACCACTTCAGTCAGGAGCTACCCCAGGTGTAGGCAGAGGGACCATGACAGAAATAGCTCAGGTGCACAGCTGTGAGAGTGAAAAAAAGCTGATGACGACACTGGAGGGGCAGCTGCAGTTCCCTTCCTTGCACCAGGACACACAGTAGAAAAGAGGAATGAAAGCCCCGGAGTGGTGAGGATATGGCCAGGCTGAGTCACTTAAAGATGAACCTGTTCTCCACCTTGCAGCCCTGCCCTGTACATCAGTTTCATCATTATCCATGACAATGGTGACACAGGATTCCCACCCTAAAACAGAGCTATGAGAGGGGTATCTGCAACTCCCTCCCATCACCGTCCAAATGAACTTATTCCTGTCTCTGCAGAATTGATGCCTCAGCCTTTATTGCTCCTATCAAGCCCTGTGTAATCGCTGGGGCTAGTCCTATTCAGAAAGCTGGCTAATCCATTCTGGTATCTTTTTAAGCTATTTGTGATAATATTCCCTTAAAGCAGCTATTTTCATTAATCAGACACTGTGTTTTCAGGGCTTCTCCTTTTAGCGTTTTACCTTTCATACATTTTACATTTGCTGTTTCTTAACCTCAGGAAATACTATTTTGCTCTTGGAATACTGAAGAAGGTATGGGAAGGTTAAACAAGCAAGTCTCAAGAAATTAGTGCTGAGATGGAAGACACATAAGCAAGCTCTCTCAAAGATAAAGGTGGCCTCAGCTGAAGGACTGGGAAATACACATGAAAGAAACAATGCCTTCAGAGTGCCTTGCAAACAGCATCATCACAGGGTGGAGGAAACAGGTGAGAGAAAGGATGCATCTCTCGGTGCATGGTCTGGTCAGTGCCACTTGACAGGGAGACATTTTCCTGCTGTACCCATGGACATTCTGGGCCAGGCTTGGCAGAGGAATCTCCTTGCCAATTCCCTTTAATAACAGGGTCCTATGAATTTTTGTGGGGTTCCCCTAGAGTCATCAGTACAGCAGCTGACTACCAGAAGGAATTTACTATGAACCACAAGCCTGAGGAGTTTGCTTTTTACTCCTACCTCCCAGTCATTGATGTTGATGTTAAATAAAAGGAGCTGAGGTGGGTCTGGGAGAGGGCTGTGGGCCCCCATGTATAATGTAGGGTACCCCAGCTCTGGCTGGCTCTTCAGGAGCGTGCAGCATGCCTGAAGAGCCAGCTTGCTATTTCAGATGAGAGCTTCAGGCAACAGTAAGCCCTGCAGCGAAGGGCTCGGCACTCACTTGGGACTAAAAACAGAGCACTTCTTATTAAGGAGGCTGATGTAAAGCCCAGAGCAGGGGGGGAGGCAGGGGGGATGATGCACGAAGGAAGGACATGTGATATTCATTCAGTAAAAGAAAACCAACAGCTAAAGAATGCACAAGGTTAATATCAGCTGCTTTTCCTGCCCTAGAGCCTCTTGGTTCTTGGAAGCCCAATTGTCTGGGGTGTTTTCTTCACACACACACACACACCAGAAACATGCACCACATACCCTCCCTCATGCTCCAGAGCATCTCCAGCTGGAAAGAGGAGCAGATATTATCCAAACCATAGACTAAAGAGAAGATCTCTGCAGGGAGGAGTGCTTAACTCAGAGCAGGACTGGTCCTAGCCCAGAAATCATCACCCTCTCCAGCTCCAGGGCTGGGGCAGCTGTCCTGATGCCAGCCATCTCCAGCCCCCGAGGAAACACGCAGCCACTCGCTGCCAATGGGAGAGCAGCCACG
Organism: Pampusana beccarii; assembly: GCA_013399365.1. NCBI lineage: Eukaryota > Metazoa > Chordata > Aves > Columbiformes > Columbidae > Pampusana > Pampusana beccarii. Next base: position 413,680 of record VWYH01007845.1, read on the forward strand.
GTCTCGTGGGAAGCACATGCAGGGTGGGAACACCCACATCTTCCCCGTATCTATCTCTCTTCATTAGTCCTCCTTTAATCCTCCAGCTTTCCCCCTCTATCTTGGTGCTTAGAGGCTCTCCCACTACAACCACCTCTGTGATTCAAAAGACTGAGGGTGGCACAGTTTCTAGCTCCCATGCTCCAGCACAGCAACCTCACCCACAGCAAGGGCCAAAACGAGAACCCTCTCCTGGTCAGGAGAGACGCTGATCACCAGCCTCCAGCCCATGTAGCTCTGGGTCTGGTCACCACTGCTACCCCCGCTGCTTTCTGCCTGGTTTATACCAGTTCCCAGATGTTTCTCGTCATAAATTGGTCCTGCTCTGCCTTTCGCTGTCCCCAAGGCACAGTGCAGCCTCTCCGCACAGTGGTACACAGCCCAGAATCCAAGATCACTGGTAACCACATTCAAAAGGAGAATGAATGGGGGAAACAAGAAAGTCCATTTCAGCTTCAAGTGACAGCCACGGAGAGCTAACGAAGACAAAGCAGCAAGGGTGGCAAAGTAAGACAGATGGACAGATGAGGAAGATGGTGCAAAATTTATATTTTCTATTACCCAGATGTAAATGGCTTTGTTGCCCTGCAGCAATTTTCAATAGCTGGAAACTGGTCCACAAAGTCCCAGAGGAAATTAAGATGCTGTATTGTCCGAGAGAGCTGAGAAGGCGGATTCAGTGCCGAGATATTGCTCGCTGGGTGTCCTTTTAAATTCACAGCCCTATCAAAATACTGGTCTCAATATTTTCTTCACACCACAACCAGAAGGACAGAAGAAATCTGCTCCACTGACCACTTTCCTCCCCCAACCTGACCCAGCCACGTGCACAACGAGCTAATAATCCAGTCATGCACGTTCACCACACTCTCACTGCAGCCCACACGCTCACCCACCTGCTGCCAGAATAGGCACCCTCCCATTGCCAGAATTGGTCAGGCATGTTTCTTCTCCCACTCACGCAGTCCCACACAGCTCCATCCACACCTCAACTCTGTCTGCCTTCAACAATTGTCTCGAGCTCTGAGAAGGAGCACTGTAGATTTACATCCCTGCCTTCCCACTAACTGCTCGTTCGTTGCATCACAGAACATGCCCTGAACTGGAATGAAATTTCGCCCTTTGCATATCCTTACTTTTTTACAGTTGCTGCCTGTGCTGGTTGCCTAAGGGATGGGAAGGACATAGGAGGGTATTAAGAAGCTCTTTAACATGATACCTCTTAGAAATTGAATAGCTGCTGCTATCTACATCGCTGTCTTTTGCTTGAGTTAAAACCAGGCAACGGACCCACTCATGACTCCAGTCCTGTTTTTTTTTTTCTATGCCAACAGGGTGCTGTCTGGCACACCAGAAATTTGGGCTCAGCTGCTGGCCCATCATTTCTAAGAGTTTGTGCTCACACACTAGTCTCAAGTTTTACAAGGTGTGAGATGGAAAGTGGCTTCCGACATTCTTCAAAGCTCAAGAGAAGGTGATGCTTCTGCGGAGACAGAGCTTTTTACAATTCACGTCCATTTTTCCACATCATTGTTCACAGGCCTTCGGATACACATCCTCTGCTCTCTCCACTGCGTTCCTAAAGTCAGTCACCAAGATCTTCCTTTCCCCTTCAAAGACTCCACCAGTTAAACCCAGTACTTAAAGCACAGAGGCCTCAAGTCCTAAATGCCTGACTGTTCAGATAAGGATGTCAACCAAGGTCTCCATGGAAAGGCTCCCTAAATTTGAAGATGTCATATATACTGACATAGAAGAATTTATCTAAATCCCTTCTTCTGAAGCAATTTTTTTCAAAGAAAATACTTAGATCTTCTTTGAAGCCTGAGTCTGTGGTATCCAAGTACACTCACAATGGAGTACAGCGCCAGCCCCAGACTGGCTAAGGATAGATCTGACTGTGCTGATAATGAAATACACGTGCCACTAATGCAAGCATTTTATGTGCACAAATAATACCAGTCAATAGGACCAAGTCAATCTTTTCTCCCACAAGACCTTCCATCCTTCTCCACTGATATGTAGCCCAGGCTACTCAGGAATGTGAGCAAAGAGAAATCTGCTCCAACACTTTTCCCTGGATGCTGGTTCATGACTGTCATGCTGAGAAACGAGAACTACATCCTTTCACTTATGCCAGCTCACTCAGTTCCACTCTCCACTGCTAAAGCCACAGAGCCAGATTCTATCTCAGCTATGCAAGTAAACCTCCATGACTCCACTTGGTTTTCATCTGGTGCCCAGTTCTTCTGCAGCACTTAGTCTTCCTCGTTTTGGATGCTCTGCTATTACAGATTTATACCACGATAATTAAGGGTTGAGCCTGAGTCTGTCTCCACTAAGAGAAGTTTGCTGTAAAAGTACACAGGGAATTGTACTTCACAGGGCAAATAGATTCTGTGTCCCTAAAGGATCACACCTGAGACAGAAACTGTGCTTCCGATTCATCTGATTGGTATAGTTAAATGTTCATATCACTCCATTACACACATCTTAATTAATCCGCTGATTGTTCCATACTCTCCCAGATTAGGATACCCTCTCCTAGAAAACATTAGCTTATTAACCCTAGTCACTCCTCCCAAAGTAGTCCCAGAACAGAACATTGCCTACCCACTAGATGCCAAAGTATTCCTAATGTTCTGATTTACCAAGAGGCATTGCAGAATCTCTCAGAAGTATCTGAGTGGAGGAATAACACACAGGCTCTTTCAGAAGCATCATTAAAACCAGACAAACCTCTCAATCCATTTAGCAAACTGCCTGAAGGTTGCCTTTTCAGAGAGGGGAAACAGAAGCGAATACAGCATGCTGAAATTGAATACAAGCAGTGCCACAGGCACCAGCCCTCTTGCGCATCATTTGAGATGCTGATGTTTTTTCCCGTTTCCTCTTTTTCTTCAATCTATACTCAGTGCATTTCAGGCTCGTGTGAGGAGGCATCATAATAGCCCTGGAGATTTTTATTTATCCCTGAGAAAGGTATGAAGTGGGCAGCAGCCAGGGAAGTTCCCTCCACTTGTCTGCTGAATACCAGCCAGAAAGGATCACTTACCTGCCAGGAGAAGGCAGTTCATAACTCAACCCTGCTCAGGCGTCTGCCTCTTCCACTGCAGGCGACTCACAGGAACTATTTGAGAAGGAGACTGGCTCAGGAGAGGAATTATGTTAGCTCCAAACCAAACTGAGATACCTTGTTCATCTCACAAGTCCCACCACGTTGCCATTAGTAGGCAGGAATATTTAGTGAATGCTAGCGGCGAGGTTCAAGGCTGTGCCACCTATTCCCAAGAGCCACAGGGCCTCTGTTTCCTAAATCCCCTCCGAGAGCAGAGAATGCCTGTGCTGGAATCCACAGAAGTGATGCTTTCCACTGGGCTTTCTCCAAGGGGAGGCCAAGGAAGGATGCATCAAATGTCAGAAGGCTGTTGAAACAAATTGCCAAATCTCTCTCAGCATCCTGACCCCAAACTTGTCGTCTCTTCCAGTCTGCTCCACTCTGCAGCACACAGCCAGAGCTCTCAGCTGGAGCCGGTAATGGCATCATGCCGCTGCGGTCCTAGAATTTTTTTACAAAAAGTGAGGAAAAACAGTAAGTCTGGCATTGTTTTCTTCTCATAAAGGCTTCTTATGTTTGGCAATGATTCATGACCTGCACGGATTGATGCAGTTTGGTGAGGGCAGGACTGCAAAATACAGCCCCATAGCTGAACACCCATGGCTGAAGTAAGGACAAAGAGAGAGAAGGAGAAGAAAGATGGCCTGTGGAGGATTGGATTTTTTCCACTCTTTCATTTGTTTGTTCTAACTGCTTGGCTGGTTGGTTTTAGTTCCACGCTGGGGACTGGCACTGATTTTCTTTCATTGTGTGACATGCATTTTTAAATTAGTATTAAAGGTGCTGAAAGCCTGGGGCAAGAACTTCTTTTTTTTCTTTTTTTTTTTTTTTTTTTTTTTTTTTAAGAAACTTTGTTTTTAATTCCAGCTGAAATAAATCAAATAGTTTCTCTGCTGGGTGCCTGAGTCCCAGGTTCAAGCCCCTACAAAGACCTGTTCAGCCAGTGAGCAGACCTTCCTTGATCTCCTAAAAATGCTCCAAGAAACCCACACAGAGGTGAAATCTGCATTGCCGAGGCTGGTATCACTGTCTCTTCAGGCTGCTCTCGGCTTCCTACCATAAAGCCTTCCTTATAGATTCCTCTAGCTATGCCAGATTTTATCTTTCAGATTGAAATTTTCCATATCATATGCTTTTGCCAGGTTTGATATTTGAGGAAAACGGAAGCAAAAGTGTCTGTCCATTTCCAAAAACAGGCAAGAGGAAGAAAGCTATTTTAACCAACATTAAAAACATAATTGTGACCTTTCTAAAAAGCTCCAGCAAGTTCTCTGCTTTCAAGGGATTTGAATTTTGATGAAAGAGGAAAGAAACGGTTCCTTTCATGTCACATGCTGATTTTTGCAGTACTTGTGAAAAAGCAAACAGGTCATAAGCCTTTGGAAAAACTGCAATTTACACTTGTTCAACAGAGACTTAACAGAACTTAAAAAAAAAAAAAAGAAAAAACAACCACCTTTCTAAAGTCTTCTCTTCACTGGGTCTTCTGTATTCTAGGGGACTTACTCTACACATGAGCTCGAGGAAGGTCTTCCTCTGGACTTGGGAAGCAAGAGGAGAGCTGCACCTCTTGAGTTTGCATCTCCCCTGATCCTACCAGCTCCCCACACACCCCACACACACAGGAATTGCTGGAAAAGGTGGCTGGTTAACTCCAAAGCAGTATGAAAGGGCCAGGAAGGTGATCAGGATACATTGACTTGGTACAGTGGAAGAAGAATGGGGCTGAAATGCTTCATGGAAGACGCAACACCTGGACCATTTGGGCAAAGAGGCTGGGACTTGCTGGAGCTGAGGGGAGGGGAAGACAAACGGGACCAGGAGCCAGAATGTGAGATAAGTGGAAATAGATGAAAACAAGAGGCACAGAGTCCAGAAGTAGAAACTGAATTTTTCTAGATCCAGGGTCCATAACTTAGATGAGACATGTGTGAGGCAGATCCTAGCTTTGCTATGTAAAAACTGGACTGGGACTAGGATCCAGAAGGGCAGAAGAGACAAGTCAAGCTGGAGAAGACAAAAGATAACAATGGTGAGAGAGAAAAGCTGAAAAGTTCCTGACCACTTAACCATGTACTTTGCCAAAGTTTGGGCTTATTCATTACACAAAGTCAAGCACTGCAAAACGGGGAAACATCAGCATTACATTTGTTCAAGCAATGTGAATGCAACCCATTTTGCATAACCTTTACGAATCAGTCCTGAATGACATAATCAATGGCAATTTTTCTTGCAGGACCCCTGTCTCATTCATTGCACCAGATGGATTGAACTGGTAATCGAACTTAGCTGTTTGGAAAGTGGGCAATAATCAAGGGAGAGGTAGTGAATGGCTGGGACAAACAAGACAATTATATGGCTACACCAACTAAAAGCTGTACTGCAAGGCTGGATTCATCTCTACCTCTGCACAAAAGCCATGGTGATTAGAATAGAATAGAATAGAATAGAATAGAATAGAATAGAATAGAATAGAATAGAATTAGAATATTAGAGTATTTCAGTTGGAAGGGACCTACAATGACCATCTAGTCCAGCTGCCTGACCACTTCAGGGCTGACCAAAAGCGAAAGCATGTTGTTAAGGGCATTGTCCCAATGCGTCTTAAACACTGAGAGGCTTGGGGCATTGACCACCTCTCTAGGAAGCCTGTTTCAGTGTTTGACCAACCTCTCAGCGAAGAAATGGTTCCTAATGTCAAGTCTAATCCTCCCCTGGCTCAGCTTTGAACCATTCCCAGGTGTCCTATCACAGGATACCAGGGAGAAGAGATCAGTAAAATCTCTTAAACCAGATTCTTTGCAAGCAGTCACTAAATCTGTGTGCCTTATTTTCTGGATGCTTGACAAAAGCTGGACAAACCTTCTGCCTCCTTTTTTGGTCTAGTTGCAGTTCCAAACAAAAATAAATGCTGTATGGAAGCTCAGTTTGGGCAAATGAGTAAGTATAAAGTTTTTACTTCATTGAAACAAAGCATATAGTTCAGCCCACCCTTTTTTGAATCTGAACATTTTCAAACATCTTTTTTTCAAATAAAAGGAAGATACACATTGAAATTAAAAACTAATTTGAATAAGAAATTAAATGTTTCATCTCAAATATATTGAAAGAAATAATTCAAATTAAAATTTTAAAAGGGAAACAGTTTGGAGACTGTTTTGTTTTTCTCCTGGGTTCAAGATGATTTCTGCAAAACAAACAATTAAACAGGGTACAAATAAACAGCTCATATAACTTGCATGTCACCAAATCTTCATCTCTACATTAATAAAGAATCAATGAAAAATAGTGCTCAGTTCTAGTTCAGACTTGGCAGGGGGCAATTCGAGGAATTGCTGAGTTGAAGTCAAAGAGAAATTTGCTTTGAACACAGAAAGCATTCTGTAATGATCACTACTTTGAATAACGAGATTCTAGGTGTCTCAGATGGGCCATGAAAAATTAATAGACATTTTTGACCTTAATCTTGCTGCACCTCAGTTCTCCGCCTGTACAATGGATTTACATAAAGCAGCTTGTGTCCTCTTATCTCACAAGAGTAGGGTGAAAATCCATGAACTTCATGACATACTGAGATCCTGCCCTAATGTGTGCCGCAGATAACACCTTGAGACGAGGAATCCTCTCTTCTCAGCAGCCCGTGAAAACAGGCACAACACGAAGCTTAAGGCTACACATTAAACAAGGTGAAGAAAACAAAATACTGAATCACTGCTCAGTCAGGAAATGTCACCCATCCTACATACAGAAGCAGGCAGGGGTCCTGTCTTGAAAGACAGTACGTGGTCCTGAAACCACTGCTCTATAATGCAGAGGCACAAGAGTGCCAAATTAAGATTGCAGCCTTAATTCTGCCATTTTCTTCCGTTTGAAGTGCTTGCCTTTGCAACCTAAATAATATTCGTCTGACACAGTTGTGTGTACATAATATATGAAAGGCTCCTGGCTTGGGGGCCTTGGACTTCACACAACATTGCAGCAGTCCCCCTGAGTTTTCATCCCCAGTTATTTTGCTTCCAGCTCATACCAGTTCTGCAGCACTGTATTAGAGCCTGTCTTTTCCTGTCTCCCTCCTTTACCACATGCCCTTCCTCAGACCTGTTTTCTCACCTCCAGCCACCCACCCAGCCAGCTCCCCTGTGCTGATTTTCATTGCTGCATCATTAATTATTTGCTTGGGTGATCAGGATCGTAGGACTCCAAGCACAGACAGAGGTCTCGCTACGTTAGATATAAAGCAGCAAATACAACAGTTAGAGGCTTCCTAATTTCAGGGCAGAACTGCAATAGTGTTGGCTTTCCGCATCCTTCCCAGATCTGGTCCATGCTGCAGAGGTGCCTGCTTCCATCACTTACTCCTTGGCAACCTTCCACCCAGTAACTGTACTGGTGGGAGGCAGAAAGAAAATCCTTGACTCATCACACCTGTCTCTAATTTCAGTTCTCATGGTCCTTCCAGCCCCAGATTCCCTAACATTTTCACTGCTTTATAGCTTCTGTGGTCTTATAGTCTTTATCTGTATCTGTTTACCCGAACAGAAGCTGAACCGTCCCTTAGTTCTTACCTGAAGAACACAAAAACTCTGGGAACTTCTGTTGGGGTAAAATTCCCTTCTGAGAACTTCTGGTGTGGTTTTTTTCATCCTGCAAAATGTGTCCTAAGCCTTATGTAAAGACTGTGCAGGCAACACATTCATATTATACGAAACAAAGGCATCATACTAGGGTGGGAGTAGGAGCTGGTGTTTAAAAGAGTTCTGTGCAGAGGGAAAAATAATTTTGAAACTGTCAAAAAGGAACTACTTAAAAAAAAAAAAAATCAAGGCTTTTTAATTTTTGAACTTTCTTTTCTACTAAGAATACTTTTCAGAAGTTGAAAATATCCAAACAACAGAAAAAGACCAACCCAGTCCAAAACGAGGATAATCCTCTTCTCCCTGGCATCATGACTCCAGTCAGAGCAAGATTCCCCCTTTGCTGACATCCCTCATCCTGGCCTATTGCAAATTACTGTCCTCCTCCTTTTGATTATTCCCTTTCTCCCTCCCTGCCTCTCTCCTGGCTCTCTCCTTTGGCTCTCCCTGGTGAACAGTGAGCCGCAAGAAGCATTCCTGGGCTAGAAATTAACATATTAATGAAGAAAGAGCCTTGAAGAAGGGTTGAGAGATGGGGAGAAAGCAGAGAGACGAGGCAGGCAGAACAAAATAACAAAGGGAAGATATAATGAAGAAGGGACACATAGCCAAAGCACAAAGGGAGAAAAAAAAAAGCCCTTCTCAGGAACTTGTGCTACTTCAAACACTTCCATGGGAAGAAAAGATGAAAGAGAAAAGAAAGAGGGTGGGGAAAATGGGGTGGTTCTTCTATTTTAAACCAAGATTTAACATTTCTATAGAAAATAATCACCTATTGAGGGAAGGCCGAGAAATATGGAGGATGGGAGCAAGGGAAAGACACAGAGACACACAAAGGGGACATGGCTGGTAACAAGAGCAGTGGGTTCATCCCTGGCTGTTTGCACATCACCATGAGCATGGAGGCATGGATACATCAGTGCAATCTTAGGGCTTTGTCTACTGGTTATTGCCTCCCCTGCAACCTTCCTATCCTGTCCTTCCACAATGTACTCCTGCAAACCTGCCCCAAAATTATGTTGAGAAAGGAGAAAATGTCAATTAGCAAAGACTACTGTTGATCTGGCAAGCTCACAAGAGTCGCACTCCCCAGCCCTCTCTGTGCTTTCTCAGGCAAACAGTGGGAAACCCATTAGGATCAGTAGTTTGAGGAGGAAGTAAAAAAATTGTTAGTTCAAACATCTAAGTACTTGTTCAATCATCTGTTCCTCTACTTGACTACGCACCATTTACATCCTTGCTTAGACATACTGCATAAGAACATATTCTGAATACTGTAGAAGAATATATTTTAAATCTGCTTTTGCACCCGCTGGCCAGAACAAGCCCACCACTTCCATGCCTGCTAACAAGACAAGGGGAAAAAGGATTCCTGGCCTGAAGAAGGAACATAAAGAAACTGTATCTTTAGTGGTGAAATACACAGCAGACATTGCAAAACTAAGAGACATAAGAACTCGAATAGGAAAACAAACTTTTTGGTATACGTCTATCTCAACAGAGGTGTGAGCTGTTACCAGAGGGCCATTCCTGTAAAACAGATTTCCCTCAGTTTATTGTTGCCTTCCACAGTGCCACCAGCATGTACCACCACAGAAGAACTTATTCCACAGCTTCCTAGTGGTACCAAACTGGGTCCTTGGCACCACAGCAGTGCACTTCTATATTGAGTGCTGAAGGCTCATGGTCTTCTGCAGCACACTCCTGGAGGTGTAACAATTAAGTAAAAGGCCACAAGCACAACAGTATCTGTCTCCTTGACCAGCTCCACATCTCCTTCTGTAATGGTAAGGAGTGTGGACTACAGACCATTTATCACTCAGACATCTTCAAACAAGACCCCCACATGCTACCACACAGCTTTCTTCTCTGAGGTTTAAAACAACTGCCAGCATGAGCTTCTGTCACAAATGTGCCAAATCCATATGGCTGCTTCCCTTTGACCTCTCAGATGACAACAGAGGGCTGTGGGAATTTGCTGGTGTAGGAGTCCCCACTGCCCAGGTTCAGCAGAATGGCCACAGCCAAGGTTACAGCATCCATGCAGCTCTCCAGCTTCCAGCACTGCTGCTCTGACCTGTGGCAACTGAAAAAATAAGCTACGAGCCACATGAAGGAATAAAGGCCAGTGCCACCCGCAGCCCTCCCACCTGGGGAACTGGCTGTGTGCTGAGCTCAGTAGTGTGCATGCCCTTCACAGCAAGTGCTGTAAAACCAAGCCCAGTGATGCTTTTTATTTCCTCAAGTGCTCCTCCTTTTCCACCACATCTCCACGCTCCTTTTTTGTCAGTTCCCTGCTCCAGGGACCCATTTCCACGCTCACAATGAATGGCTGCAATGAAGGTTTCAGAGCTGCTGCAGCTGAGCACCGAGAGGCAGGATCCCTTCTCTGGGCTTTTTGAGAATCCAGAAGCGGGTGGCTAAAAAGGAGGCACAAAAAGCAACAGCACAAACCAGCCTGAGCCCAAACAGAGGGTGGTAGATGCCTCTCACCTGAGCAGCTCTCTGCTCCCCTGTGGCTAATCTCACCCCTGAATAACTACATACACTCCGTATTGGCTTACGTGGTACTTCCAGTGCCACCCACTGTTGGGAGTGACAAGCTTTTCTCATTTGGCACCCTCACTCTGCCAAACTTTCTTGTTAAGCAATTTCATGGAACTATAAGAAACTATCCCAAATCGATTTCACAGCATTGCTATGTTTGTGCCTTCATCAATTCAAACATGAGCTTTCCATGAAAAATCGCTTGGAGAAAAGAATACAAACCAGTAAATTAACTAAACTTCTCAGTCTGGCCAGTCAAAATGGGGCCTTCTCCAGAACTACTGTCTTTCCACAGCCACCAGGGAAACTGTGACTCGGCACCATCTCCAGGGTACTTGTTTCATCTGACCAGTAGTCTCACATTGGCAAAAAGCAAGACCTCCTCCTCCTCACTGCTACATTAAACCCAAAATAGATCTGCAATTAGAGCTCTCCTAACATCTCAACTAGATGCCTGCGACGAAAGAGAAGGAGAAGGAAACTGAGACAAGGGCAGTAGAACATGCAGAACCCTGAAAGATTGATCCTGCTGTATCTCCTGGATCTGGGCAAGTCAAATGCTGGAAAGCCCAGCATCACACACACCCCCCTCCCAGAACAGCTATTTGCCATGAATACATACTAGACATGCTGAAAAGCAGTTGCTAGATGTTCAGATTTATTCAGAGACTGTAAGCATCTGTACTTTGCACCTTAAAGTCTTCACAGTCCCTCGGTGATGCTGGAGAGCATTCCGTCATGGCTTAAGCACCAGCTCTTCTAAGTTCTCACCATGCCACATGTCACCACTCAGATGCAGAAGGGCAGCGTCAGCATCTTTGAGAAGAGGGTGGAAAGCATTTCTTGCAGCAGTCTGTGTTTGAGGTACCTCATGTCACTCATGGGGCTTAATCTGCCAGTGACGCATTATTTTAAAGGGGAACAAAGCAATTAAAAACATCGTTTGGGGGGGACCATTTTTTATTTACAGCATCTATTACCTATGTGGCTGTATGCTCCCAGAGCTTCATTGCAGTTGACCCTTTCGCTCCCCATCCAGTTCTGGTTATTACTTGTCTATACCCAGCAGCAGGTACAGCAGCAGCCTTGTTGGACGTCTCCCTCTGCCCAGGGCCGAGTTTCCAGGGGAAATAAGCAGATAATCAGTGTAGAATCTAAGCACATCTGCCCAAAACATGTCATGGTCTTGTGATAAAGGAGGTCTCTGAAAGCAGGTATCATCTGCTGGTGAAGCCTGCACACTGAAAAAGCTGCCAACCTCCTTCCCGAAACCACTTCGGGAACTGCTGGCTGCCTGTTTCACACAGCCACACGAGAGGCATGTGTGGCACTGCTGCTAATCTCTCGCGCTTATTAAACAGCCCCAATGTCTTGGCAAAAATCCACCTCTAGCAACTTCATTCTGCCAGCTGAAATTCCTCGTGCAGCTCCAGTGAGGTGCAGTGTTCATCTCTGCTTCATACTATGTGCTGTTAAACAGTAGCTCTATTTCACTCCAGAGATGGCTGAAATTTAGTGGTGAATTAAGCCATTCCCTTTCTACTTTGTAAAGTGCTTTGGAATTGCAGATAAAAGATACTACAGCCTGTCATAAATAAATGTAAGATGCTGACACTGCTACTGGAGGTAGCCATCTTGCTGAAAAATGATTTCATTTGTGACACTAATAATACAGGGAAGAACACTGGGCAAGACAGTGAAAACTCATTTCCATCTCGTTTCAATACAACTTCAAAAACCAGAAAAAGAAGTCAGTGTCGAGTCAGCATTTGTGCGTTTTTAACCACTATCAAGCCACAGAGATTCACAGGTTTTCAGTCCGGTGTCACAGCTCTCTTCCACCTCGGCCACATCATCAGTGGGTGAACTCTTCATCTGATTATCTGACGTCTCACCAGATCCTTAACAAAGACCAACCCTAAGTTCGCAAAATCTGTTTTTCAAGCATTTCTCATGGTGCATTACTGCAGAGGGGAGTTCTAATCGCTTTGCAATCTCTACTCAATCAAGACAGGTGTGGAGACCTGTTCAGTGTGATATAGCAAGCTCAGAAATCTCTCCACAGGGGTGGAAAAAAGCTTTCTTTGTTGGAAGAGGGCTGGCAGCATTCAGTCTGATTGATCATTTCAAGGGCACTATGGTTAGATTTTAATATTCATTTTACATTAAGGTGCTTGCAGGCTTGAGTAGGGACATTTTTATTACTTAAATCAGGAGAGAATACACTGCAGGAATGATAGAACAGGTAGCAGACTGGACAAACTGACAGTTCTCTGACCTTTCTATTTTCTTTGTTACTATTTCACTCACATTTAAGCATTTTAAATACCACATTTCTAGATCATCTTTCATTCAAATACTTCAAGAAATATAGTGCACAGTGAATGTGCAATACAAAAAAAGACAGTAAGGTAACATACACCACCTTCAAATGTTTATTTTCAACTCAAAATCAAATTTTTTAAACCTTAACAAAGCAGGAATCTCTTGTCTAACACTGCAAAACGATTTTTTTTAAGTTTGAAGAGAAGCTAGCTTTGAGTTATTTGTCCACACCAACAGAAACATCACTGCTGGATAATTATTTGAAAGCAGAACAAATGCATTCATTTCACACTCTCATAATTCAAAATTGGCAGAACAGGGGGGTTTTTGCTCATATTTTTCCAAAATGTTCACCTTTAGACTGAGAATGAAAATAAAATTCGCAACATGAAACAAAATGTACTTTAAAAATTATACCTATTTGAAAATGGGCCAGTGGAGACGTCTGTGAGGTGCAGAGCAAGGTCTGGATTCTGCACAGGTAACAGGTGTTCAAAGCCACAGTTTGGTTTGGTCCCTTTGAAAAAAGTATTCAGCTGCCCCACAGATATGCATATCCACATTTTCCCAAAGTTCAGACGCAAGGCTCAAGTACACTCTTAATGATTTTGAGAGGAATTTCACCAGCAGCACCTAGTCAGGAGTGCTCTAAGCCTCGATTCAGTAAAGCACTAAACCACGAGCATAGCTTGAAATACGCACAAGCATTTCTTAAAGAAAACATATACAGTAAAGACCACTGAAGGGCAGGTGCCTCTGGAGGCGAGCACACCAACTGTTTGACAGGGCTCAGCTCCATCACATGAGAGTGTAGGACAGAAAGGGAAGACGAGTTTCCCGTTGAAAGTTAAACCACAGGAATGGAGTTAAGACTACAGAACGTAACAAATAAAATCTCATCCTGGACACAGCAGGGTTAATGCCTCAACTCTCTGAGAAGAAAGGCCATCTGATTTTTCTTTTTTTGCTTTTTATTCCTGAATTTCTGTCAACGACAAAGGCTATCGGAGCCCCCCAGCCCCTCGGGAGGGAGCCACTAGGCGGCGAGCTGGGCTGGTGTCTTGTCAAACTGCATTGTGAACCCAAATTGCATCAAAGAGAAGAGAAGAGAAGGCTGCTCCAGAGTTGCACAGGGAGCCATAGCAACGCAGCAGTTCCTATTTTTAAAAACTTGAAAGATAGTAAGAACATTAAGTCTGAGGGGAGGAAAAAAAAAAAA
>VWYH01007845.1:427578-483160 GCA_013399365.1 Pampusana beccarii
AAAAAGAAAAAAAAAAACCACATTTGTATCAGAAAGAAAAGAAAATGCACGTGTTCCTTGCAGGCTCTAGTGATGAAACCGCATATGGCTAACCATCGATTTGCAGGTGTGCAAGTCAGAAAATATCCACAGCCTCAACAAGCCAGTCCCTGAAGGAAATAGGCTATTTCTCACCTTCCTCTGCTGATCTGCTAAAGCAGGGTTCAAATTACCTTGGGCACTTTAAAACCCACAGGATCCCAACTGCATTTTTGTGATCGGGGGAAGATGCTGCTGTAGCTGACACTAAACCATAGCCAGAGTTGGGTTTGTGGTTTCACAGTGTTTCTTTCAGCTCCACCACAGAGGAAGGATTTTGATTCACTTTTCGTGAAAAGCGGAGAGAGCCTGAATGCACAAGTTTAAGCATATTGTCACCAGCAAGTGAAGTTGCCACGGTATTAGCACTGATTGGACTTGGCTGCAGAGCAGGAGGTGTCTCAGAGGGCTGGAAGTAGAACATGGACATTTTCCCATCTGGAAACTGATGGCGCATACCAAAATTCATTCCCAGCTGGTGGATTTTGGAGGCCTTTATGAAAGGGTCTGTCCTCTAATCAAAAGATAACTCTTGCCAAAACTCCATCACTTCACTTGAACCCTCCGATCCTATTTTATTTGCAAAGAGGACGAAAAATCCAGCTATCCACAAAGAACAAGCACCTCCTCTCCCCCTCAGACAAAGCCCTGCTCTGCAGGATCAAGGCATCTTTTGACACCTGCTGAGGAACAAGCATTTTTGCTGTCCCCCCATCATATACTCCCTTTGAGAAGCCAGGGGGCTGCAGTATCCTACCGGCATGCTGAGTTGGTTTGATGTTAGACCTTCCACTGCAAGACAGCCGTGCCTCCCACTATTTAAGGGCTGGGCAAAGCAAGGAGGACAGCCAGGCACAGACCATCCCCTTAGCAGCCCACATGTATGGGGGAGGTTTGGGTCAAGAGCACGTTATAAAGCTGCCCTCAGCATCTCCCTTCAGGGAATAGAAAAAAAAAAGAAAGAGAGGAAGCCAACACTGCAAATGAAATGAACAAAATACAACAGGAGATGCAAGGTGGGGAAGAAAAGAGAAAGAAAAAAAAAAAGGAAAAGAAAAGCAGGGCAGTGTGCAAGCAGCAGAGAGTGAGGTGATGTGATGCACGAGATGGGACGTAGGGAGGCAGAGAGACCCCGATGGAGGTGGGAGGCACGGGCCAGCCCCGGCCTCCAGCTGCGGCTGGAGTGGTGACAGGAACAAGCAGATTTCAGCAGCAGGGATCTCTAATCCAGCAGCAGCGCTCAGGCCACGTGCTGCCAGCTAGCACCAGCCTGACAGCAGCCGGACACACCAAGCAGTGGGAACGTAACAAGCTGCTAACAAGACAACGGCTTAAAGGCTCCAAAAGGTCAAAAGTTACATATGCTCCCTCACCCTCCAAGCTTCTGAAAAGGGCAATTTCTGCATCTGTGGGAACATATGATTTATACCTTCTCTCCCCTTCTCCCCGGTCCCAGTCTCCGATCGCTGGAGCAGCACTGGGTTTAAGGGTTGGAGCAGGGCTTCCCAGCCAGCTGCCAAGCAGGTAGATGCAACCCCACCAAAGCCAGTGAGACCTCAGTAGTGGCCAATGCTCCTATCTCTTAGCACAAGGTTAACTTGACAGTCCTGCAAATGAAGAAAGGACAACACAAATGGTCCTTTCTCCTGGTTCTCAACTCCTTGTTGTGCTGTGTGAAGGTGTGTGGCTCACTCAACTGGGACACAACAGAGTGGTTCCATGGCACTACCTGTGAGTGACGTATGATGATCCCTGTGCCCAACATGGCAGGAGATAACTGCCATAACTGGAGAGGAGAGGGCAGGAAGGTGGGTTGAGAAAGGCCTGGAAAACAAGGAAAGGTGCTGCCTGGGCACTGTCCTTGGCACTGACCTGGGGAAAGCAGGTCCAGGATGCTATGGGCATGGTGCTGCTCCCAGGTATCAGGGTGGCACAACACCCTGAAGAGGCACTGCACCTCCCCAAGGATATGTATAGCCTCTATGGTCTTGAGTCTCCAGGGAAGCAATATATTTGTACAACTCTATCACAAGTATTTTCTCTGCTCACTGACTCACTGTTCAGCTGTCCAAGCCTCAGCAACTCCTAGTTTCCACTAGGAGAATGTGGCCACGTGAGAACAGAGTTTGCCCTGGGTGTTTCAGGGGAAATAGTTTCCATCAATTCATCAAGGGCTCTTTTGCATTTCTTAGCTGGTTGGCATGGAAAGCTCCAGATGAAAGTTAGTACTTCCCCCAAAATGGAAGTATCATGTCAAAACAGGGCACCAAGCTAGCCTGCCAGCTGTTTTCGTATTTGAAGAATCTGAGGTGCAGAATTGAACCTACCTTTGTTTCCCTCTTAATGTATTTCTTTGCAAAGGCAGTATAATTCCACATTTGTATTTTCATTCCAAAGCAAATGCTTCACTGCACTTTTTATTAAAATGAAATCTGGTATGTGCAGCCTGGTGTTAAATGAGAGACTATTAAAGCCAATCAGTGGAGAACTCATTAGTAACCCTACAACAACAAACTGGTAGTTATGGCCCAGCATTCACAAGCAGCCATGACAACCAGTAGGAAGTACCCAGGTCTCATTGAAGGCTATAATAAAACAGAGCTTATGTAGCCCAACTATTGTGAATATCCATACAAAACAGCTGAGCTTCTGTTCCTCATATATGTGAGAAATCATGACTCATCCTTGAATTCCACTCCCAAGAAAGCTCCTGTCATTTAGGTATTTCTCCAATTTCTAAAATGTAATGGGAGGCACAAATCCCAAGCTCAAGGAAACCTGTCCCAGCAATTAAAATAATGAAATAAGCAGAAGGCTGCCTATAAACACATCCACACCTCTGCCCACTCACTCCTCATCAGCCATGGTGAAGGAAGAATAGATGAGCTTTGCAGAATGCCTACAAGGTTAGCAACTCTCCTTGGAAGGGTCAAGAGAGAAGAACTCCACATCTGAGCACCTCTCCAGAGGAAAACCCTCTTAGAAACTCCTTCCCAGCCTTTGTAATCTTCTCATCCAGTAGAAGAGAGGAGAGGAGAGAGCGCAGTGCTTTGCTGGGTGCTCAGGAGAGCGGCCATTGAGATAACTATAAACTGGAATATCCAAACCAGATTTCTTTCTGGGACAACAAAGGAAAAAAAATGAACACGTAATTATTACAAACAAAACAGAATTAAAGAGTATTATCAAACTGGAAATCTGCATTTGGCTATTTGGAATCCAAATGATGACCTATGCCTATTATCAGCATAAAGTGAAATAAATCTCTCACTAGAGGAAAGCTTCCTCAAGAATAATTCAAAAAGAAAACTAACAGCTCATGTAGAAAAAAATCTTTCTCAAAGTATCGTTTTCCTACTAGTTAGTGGAGTTAGCTCACCAGTGAGCTCATTTCTTGGACAAAATCTGCAATGTTTGATGGTCATGATCATACTTTTGCAGCTCCAGTCTAACACAAAAGAGAACCAGTTTCAAGACAGACAAGAAACAGTTGCTATGAGACCATTATTAATAGAAGACGCAGACCAAACACCTACATTGGCAAGAAATGGCATTTAGATAACAGTCCCGCTTGTTTCTTTTTGTGCTGGAGGCCATACTTCAAACAAAACTTCGTTTGCACAAGCTCTTGCGAAAACGAACAAGTGTCAACGTAAGAAGGGAGAAAGACAGGGAGAAACTGAGCTTTGTTTCTAAATCTAAGCAACATTCAGTTCATTTCCACCTTACTCTATTACATACCCAGATCAACCACTGAGACCGTGTTGAGCAAGATCATTTGATTTCAGCTGCGTTCAGAACTATTGCACTTTCAGAAAGAGAAAAAAAAAAAAGAAAGAAAAAGAGTAAGAAATGGTCAGAGTTCAAAGGCAGATTTTAGGAAGTGAACAACTCACACTCTTAGTGTATAATGTGCCCCAGCTGAACTAGATTACACATTTTTTGAGTTGGATGTGTCACTCTCTGAAGAATAAAATGGGAAAATTCTTTTAGCACACTGCCTCCCAGCTACGGATTTGAAGCAAATTGAACAACTATGGATTAGCTTCAAGACTTTCTGAAGCACCAGCTACACGGTGATGTATTATCTGAGGTCACATAAACTTTGCAGACTCCCCAGACATCAAGCCCACGTACATACATCTGTCTATTCTGTGTAGGCATGTGGAGGGAGAACTGTGAGTTGCAGGTGGCTGAATGTAGTATTGCCGGGTCTAGGGCAAGACTGAAATTAGTTTCCAGATCCTTCAGTCCGGTCCAAAGTGACCCAGATTGTGTCTCAGACGTGCAGGAGTTGCTGCTGCCTGGTGGGCACAATGCACCAGTGCTGTCAGATCTTAGTAGGTGGAAGGGGTTGGGGAAGGTATGAAGCAGCCAGGCCTGCAGAATCTGTAATGCCCCAGACAGCTAAAGCGTTTCAGCAGAGATTTAAAGACCTCAGATAGACAAAGTGTATCAGGAGAAGTTTAAAGCTTAGCACATAGTAAATTCCAGCAAGTTCAACGGGACTTGAAGGTATGAACAGGTTACAGCCATTAATCTCTGTGGGATTTGGTTCAGTGAAGTGAACTCATATCTTCATGTCTGCATCTTTCTGCATCTTGTCCCTCTCCTCTACCTTTCCTCTTGCCCAGACTCCAGGCTGTGAGGCTGAGCTTGAATCTGTCATATTTCTATTGAAACTTTGGATTTGTAAAAGCAATAGCTTATTTTGGACACCACTAGCTTTTGTACATCAAATGTGCCCCAAAAGTAATTTCACTTGAACAGAAAACTAGGCACCCAACTCACTGAAATCAAACCTTCTAACCACCTCACTCAGAAATATGGAGATGGTGGAAACATTGGGGTGGGGGGGAGGGGAGCAGGCAGAACCCCCAGGCTGGCCGAACACAGGCCAGTTCTGTGCCAGGCAAAGCAAATCTTCGCACTGTGGTCACGGAAGCACGGAAGCAACTGCAACACGGTGTAATTGTTTCTGAGCTAGCTCAGGTGCCTGCAGCAATCTGGGCAGTGGCAGAATGGAGCTTGGCGTGGACTAATTGACTCTGCTTCTCAGCAAGACTGATGTTGGTACCCCAACTAAGCTGGGTATATCTACTTGTATCTGCAGTCGTTCCTGTGAATGCTCTACCCAAAGAAGACAAGAGAGAAGAAACAGCACGTGTTTGGGCCATGAAGGTGAGAAGAAAGCTAGTATCTTCCAAAGAGACAAGAACTGCTTTCATGTGGGGTGCCCAGGCTTCAGGGCATATCTACACTGCATAACAGTACTGTCATATCTAGAGGTTCAAGAGTCTCTGAGCTGGCAACTTCTATGCAATGCAAAGAAATGCTATGCAGAGAGATTATGTTGGGTTCTCGAAGCAGCATAGCTATATGGGTATGATGTTATGCGCAGGCTAATACAGTGTCAACAGAACTAATCAGCAGAAGGTCTCTGCAGAGCACTGCATCGCACAGTGGGGCACAACATTTTGTTTTCTGGATAACTGCTGAAAAGACACAATACAGCTCCCCCCAAAAATACCTGTTCATTTGGAAAGGTAGAACGACAGCCTGCCTTGATATTACTTCTGATAACTTTTTATATATTAAATATATTTTCCCTGCTTAATCATTCCAGGGATGACTCAAAAGAGCAGCAGAAAACAGTTACCCCTAAGCCTGTCTGGGAAGGAAACTGATAAAAACTTTGGACACCTTTGGTGGTCCCAAGGCTTGCAGACAGCAAGAAGTCAGTATGGGGAAAAGGAAGTAAAGGTGATAAAACCTGCTAATATGTCAATGGATCAGAGAGACAAAGAGCAAATAGCAGATCGCGTTATGGATAACATAAAGACTCAAAGAATAGACCTTTCTTTCAATCCCAAACTTTCAGGAAAAGCAAAATCTGCTTTCTTCTCCACCAGTCCCTCTGTCTGCCTAGTACAGATGACAGTGAGGGGCCACAGCAGGCAAATCAACCCATCACATTTACATTGTTCCATGATTCATCATGACAAACAAAGATGCTGAGCTCTGTGTGGCCACCTCTCCTGATGGCTATTGCCTGGATTCCCCTTGTTCTACCACAAAGGGACCAACCTGCCCAAGGATTTTATATGTAAAACATTGCAGAATGACAGCTGAGCAGGTCAGGGGGCATTTGACTAATTGCAGATCTCATGTCTATTTATCTGGGTTGATTAACGACACACCAAAACTCCAGCTGAGACAAAAAGGAAGATCTAGTAATCAGAATGCTATTCTAGACGTTGTTCCACCGCAGGCTTCCTCTATGACCTTAAACAGGCATCTTAACACTGTTTCTTAATAAAATCTGAATCTGGGTCAAAAGAAGATGCATATTCAAATAGTTTTTCCTTATTTTGAATGCCTTTTTCTATCTAGAAAAACTTGCCGATCTGATGGAGGTGCCTAGGCTCTCAGCATAATGTGCACAAGACAAAATGGAACCCAAAATACCCAGCAGACCATGGCCAACAAGGTGCCAATGAGCAAGGTGGTAGCACAAGTCCTCCTTTTTGAGATAAAATGAATCCTTAAGACACCCAAGGGCTTTATAGGCTTCTCGTATAAAGCAGGAGCAAAATTGTTGACTCTAATCCTTTTGCAGCTCTAGTTCTCAACATCTCACTGCACCTCCTTCACTCCGGTATTTCAGGGCTAATGGACAGCAGAAGGACACTTGATTGTCAGACAACAGGTGTCATGAAACTACTTCAGGTGGGTTACACAATCATCACCTATAAAGGACACCCATTCACATACTACTGGTGCCTGGAACAGGACCGGGTGCCTTCTAGATTTCAATAAAAACATCCCCACTGCTTGCAGCAAGAACCCACCTGAGAGTTACAGACTCATTCATGCAAAGACACTGACAGGAGCTAAGCACTGTTACAAAAGCAAAATTTTGTACTATGCCTTCATTGTTCCTTTTCTTCATGCCGGCTTGTCTCCAGTGTTGCACGGAGGCTTTTCTAAGGGGGTGACCAAACTGGCACTCATGACACACAGCATCATGGATCCCACCACCAGCACGCCTCCCTTGCCCAGGTTATGGCCAACACCACCCACTGTCCCAAAGCACCACATGCCCCGGAAGAACTATTCTGGTCTCAGAGCTCCTCTCTGATGCCCCTATTATAAGTCTGGCCCAGTCCCTTTTCTTACCTGTTGAGCATGTTGGACTGGTAAATCCTTTTCTCCTGGGTGTTATAACAGCTGCTTTTGGGCTCAGGGATGAAGCTGTGTTCAGACAGCATATCAGAAGCAGCCGTGGTGATTATGGCTATTCCATCCCTCACTCTGGCAGGAAGACCGTAGTCCCATTCATCATATGAGACAGAGATGAGCCCGGTGGGGAACTCGGATGGCACTGTGTCTGTATCCCCTGCCACCAGGCTGGGCACGATCCACGTGTAACCATAGCCTGTCAGACCCACAGAGTTGGCCACCTCAAAAATGTAGGTGGCCTCTTCCTTTGTGCAGTAGAGGAGGATAACAGGACTTTGGAGCTTCTTGAGCTGGTTCTGGATCTTTGAGTCCCCATCGTCCAGGGACATGTCCAACAGGAGGACCTCCTCCAGTTCCCAACCCACAAAGCTGTGCTCAATGGTACTGCGGATCTTGTTCACAAAGTCCTGGTAACCAGGGAAGTAAGTAGTGACGATGGAGAAGATGTACCAGTCATATTCTTCCATGATGTTGAGCATGACAGAGGCTTGCTGTTCTATTGATGGTCCAAACTGGAAGAACATGGATGACTCATCCTAGAATAGGAAGTCAAATAGAGGAAGAGAGAGAAAAAGAAAACAAGAATAGGTCAAAGGAAATAAACAGTATTCCTAGTCAACCCGTTGAACACGGTGGGTGAGGGATGCAGTCAGAATCTTACACTTCATGTCTTGGACAGAGCTTAAGGATTTTTAGCTTTTAAAAATTTAAAATTTAAGTGAAGTAAGTGAGAAGGAAGTGAAAGCCTTTTTATGACCAGCTGTCCTTACTTTATTTTAAAAGGCAGGTTGCCGAAACTACTTAAAGGTTTCAAATGTTAGGCATGATTCTAACAGACAAGGAACAAGTGGTACACAAGTGAGGACAGAAAAAGATAATACATACAAAATATTCCATGGCTGCAGAAAGTAAGAGCTTTAATCCTGGGATTATCATAACCTTACATGTAGTATAAACAGGATACACGGCAGCTTTGATACTGATTTAGTTTGGGACAGTCACTCTAGTTTGAGTATCCAGGCTGAAGTACAACTAGAGTAGGTAAAACCGTTGGGCACAAATAGATCTGAAAACCTCCACTGCAAGCTCTTCTCAAAGCAAGCAGTAGCACAGAACACTACAACTGTGAAAGCTCAGTCTCAGAACAACATAAAACATACTAAAATGGAAAAAATAAAATTATTAAGTATCAGGGGTTTTGTTTACACCATGTTTTAGAGAAATGTCAGTTCAATATTTCTCTTGGTATTGCTTTCATATCCTTCTACCATACCAAGCTCATCTGTGCAAGAATCAGAACTCATACAATTTCATAATTTCCAATAGTCCACGGGAGTTTTGTACAGATCTCAGGTCTCCAATGACATAGTGTAACCCTTTTGCATCCTGGGATTTCACAAGATACCAGGCTTTCAGTTTATAACAGATCCGGTAAAATCCAGATCCCTGCTTTTGCCCAATTAATGGTGGAAATGAATGCAAAAAGCTTTTGCCAATATGCTCTCTTATTAATTGTTCTGTCTTTTAAAACCAACTACAAACTCCTACTGACTTCTGTAGAGTAGGATTAGATCACAAACAAACAAACAAAAAGGCAGAATTAAATGATTAATCTCTGCAGAGATTCTCATTACAATAAGAAAGTTCTCCAAATCCAATCACCACTTTTAGGAATGAGATAGCATCCCTGCCTTCTTTCAATAAGCCAGCAGAGCTGAACTGGAGATCCAAAAGGAAGTAGTTACGAGTTTTTAATCTGGAGAAACTCTTCGTGCAAATGCCTCAAAAGACATTACCTCAAGATACTCACATTTAGAACAGCTCTATACCAAATTCACTCTCCTACAGCCTGGCAGGTAAAGCTGGTTTTCAGCAGGGTTGCCAGTTAATCATCCATCCATCCATCCATCCATCCATCCATCCATCCATCCATCCATCCACTCCTTCTTTAGTCATGGTTCTGATTACCTATGGCCATTTTCTCTGTTGGCAAAATATGCCATAGCTCAGCAACTATAGAAAATAAGCTCTGATCCTGCATTCAGCCTTAAACTGTTTGTTCCTCCTTTCTGAACTCCCTGTGGGTCACATCCTATACAAAAGGGTCCTTGCTCCCAGATCCTCACGCTTCTCCTATGAAGTTTGGTGATTAACCTTTGCTCACTTCCTCCACACAGCTCACCGTCCACTTGTGAAAGTACGCTTAGGGTCACCTTTTGCTCACTGAAAAAATAAATGTACACAAAAAGAAAAGTGAAAGAAGGCAGAAACAAACGGAGACAAGTTAAAAACAAAAACAAAAATGAAAAACAAAAAAAAAAGCAAAAGAAAAAGAAAAAAAACAAAACAAAACAAAAACAGGAGCAACAAATGAGCTTCTCAATCTGTGGCAAACAGCTCATACTTTCTATTACTGGAATACACCCCTTCTCCTAGAGCTGTGCTTAGGAAAACAACTTACTCTTCCAACAGAAAGATAATTTTGAACTTTGAAGCTTATGGAGAAAATCAGGGAAATCAGAGGAGAGATTAAACTATTGTCACAGCATCTTGCCAGAGTTTGAAGAAAGCCTGAACAAGCATCTCCAATACCCTTCATTGCACTGTGCCTTTGAAAGCCCCTTGCAGTAAACTGAAAGCCAGAGTGGGAAGACTCAGCCTTGCTGTAACATGAAAAGGCAATATAGCTACAGTGATGACAAACATTTATTTTTATATTAAATTCAACAAAAGCTTTTCTATACTTATGCATAAGAACCTCTGAATTGGCTGCAAATTTCCACAGTTTCTAGCAGAGAGTCTAAGACCTGAAGAACCTGGCTACTGAATTACAGGAACATTTGACACACAGTGTCTTGAAGCCTTGTCTGAAAAAAATACTGTGTGCTTTCCTCGGTGACAACTAGGGGAAGGGAGATGATAAACCCACTAGGTGTTTCAAGGGTGCATACTCACGCACATAGGAGTTAGTTGGCATGATAGTGAGGTGCAGGAGGCACTGCCCTCCCTGTGATTTTAAACAGGGTCAGACGCTCTGGCTAAAGTGCCAGCTGACAGTTGGTTCCACATGAGTGCACAGCCCAGCTGCTAAAGGGAATTCAGCCCCAAAGACTCGAGGAGAAAATTCGGAGCTCCTCACTAACCAGAGTATATCAGAACATCAAAAATCAATACACCAAATAGATAGCTTTATCGCAATCCAGCTAACAATTCCTCTCCACTGAGAAATCTAAGCACCCGTCCTTAAATCAAACAGCGTAGGCCACTTGGCAGTGCATGTAATAATTGCTCTTGAGCAACTGCTTGAATTTTTATTATAGAAGCAGCAAGAAGAGACAACTTCTATTCAAAATGAGAGCACTAAGGAGGTGTAAGCCAGTCTAGATTTTGGCTTGCCAAGATGCCTCTTGGCAATTGATCACCCCAATACTTGGGCTAGCCAAATGTTCTTCATTTCCTAACCAACTTAGCACTCAGAAAAGAGAGGGACGAGGGAAGAAGGATGGACAGCAGTGTAGAAGAAAGTGTCCCTCTCATAACAAATCAGGAGAATTGCTGATAGAGCTGGATGGCAGTTTCAGTGAGAGCCTTTTGGGGGATAAAAAGCAAACTAAGTAAAACACCTGAGAGTCACTATTTCCTTCCTGTTCTTATTTTTTACCACACCTGACAGAACATCGGGGAAAAAAAGAAGGAGCTGAACTGTCAGAGAGTCACAGGGCTATCAGACGGAGTAGGAATTAAACCTCACTGTGGTGTTACAGTGAAAGCTTTTATGAGATAGATCTAAGGGCTTTTTACTATTTTACACACATATACCCCATAGAATCATTATGGCTTTATTACAGTCTAAAAACAAAAAATAATAATATTTTACCCCTCCAGATATTAATGGTTTTTACAGAGCATTACAGGCTCCTGTTGTTCTACTGCAGAAATTTCACACTTTCCACTTCCCTTTTTTCACCTTGGAACAGCCAAAAGATGCTTCAATATTGCCACTGGAAGACACATTTAAGTTTGGGATAGGTTGAGTTCAAAGCAGAAGTCCCTTACATGGCTCATCATCCAGGCAAAACACAATTTCCTGGATACAGAAAAAAGCTTGTCTTTCTCCTACAGCCTTTCCACCTGCAAGCTCAGGCTTTCCATAGCTAACTGCTGCACAAGACAGCAAGATGCTGCACCGTGTCCCTCACCCGGTCTCGAAGAGTAGAGGCTCCATTATAGGATCTCAGTGCCTCCAGAGATCCTAGTTCTCCCACACTGTCACCCTGCAAGGTCAGGGATGTGTAGTTTGCAAAGCTGAGCTGGAGGTGGAGCTGATCAATTGACACAGCACCACTCCCCAGCTGACAGATGGCTTCCCACAAAAAATCTGCTCTGAGTTTACTGCTGCTGGGACAGCTCTTGCCTCCTCCTTCTGCACGTTTAACCCCTCAGATAAGGAGGCTGGATTGCACATGGCGAAGGTGCAAAATCACTCACCATGAAGCCTCCTCTCGGAGGCTGGTGAGTTCCTATGTGGATGAGAGAGGGCCTGCAAAGGTGGCACAAGGCTTAGAGAGCAGCCAAGTATTATTGCCAGCACTTCTAAGTTGCGCAGTGCCTTCTGTACCTCAAGGGCAGGCCAATGCAGGTATTGCACAAAGGCCAGGTCTGACCCACACCTCACACAAGATGCAGGCCCTTGGCAAGGCCGCAGGTGACTCTCCAAGGAGCTCTCCTGCAGCTGCACCATTTGAAACCAATCACTGCCATTTAACGAACCATTTACCTCAAATGTGACAGGACAGGTCCCTGAGGTGCTTTTCTCACAAGTTCCTTCCTAACAGCCTCTCTGGATTCCCGAGGCAAGTAAAAGCAATTACTGCCTTACAAACAGCATCTTACTAGCCACAGCAAAACTCCTCCTCAGCGTGGGGCGGACTACAGAACATCCCTAAAGCGGAAAATGCAAGATCCCCAAAAATGGTTACAGAAGGCCGGTCGTGTTGAGGAACTAGAGAGCCTTCCACTGAGCTGTCATATAACTGCTGAGTTGGGGAGTGAGGAGATCACCATGTTACATTTCCTCCATGCAGCCATCTGAACACAATCTGGTTCTGCGTGCCATGCTCTCCGGTGGTTGGGCCATGAACAGATTTGTGCTACTGGTGGCAAGTTTCTATAGCTCCAGTCCAAGTGCCAAACCCCACAAAGGCCAGGTGTGTCAAGCTATGCACAAGGAATTTGACTGAGGAGCAAGTCAAGAGGGTATGTTTGTTTCTCGGATTTAGAGAAATAAAAAATATTTTTGCAAAATGCCTTAGGCTGCCATCTCCGCACAGGTGCCAGAGAAATAAAATTTGTGCTGTTCTGGGAGTAATCCCTTTTCATTAGGCTTTTGGGAACATCAGTATATCTAACCCCATTTGCTGCTTCATTAAGCTAGCAGTGCAGCCATAATTTAGCAACAGGGGTCTGCCCTGCCCTTCCTTTCCAGTTTGCAAAGCGAAGCCTATAAGATCCTGACGACTCAGGCCACTATCACTTTCAGAAGCCCTTTTCTCAATTTCCTGATTTAAAAGAAAACCTGTTCATGCGTCTTTAGTACACTCTTCGTTTGCAAAATTCTTCCATGACCAACAGACAGATAACATATGGCTGCCTCTTGTTTAGACTTTGGCCCTGCCTACCACACATTTTGTGGGGGCAAAAAGAAATGAACCAGCACCAAATAGCTTCTGGGAAAACACAGACCTTAATTTCCCTACCTCTGTGTTTCTTTTCAAAATTGAGACACCACTGTGTACCTATTTGTCACAGTCCTGGTGGGATACCTGATTCACTGGGAGTTTTATTGCCCATGATGGAAAATGCCACAACAGTTCAAAGTCTTATAATTGAAATTTCTATATTTCTGAGTCCAGTTTGTTATAACAGATCTGGCAGGAAATCAGAATCTTTGTCGCTTAAGTGTTCATTTACTCCTGTTTATTCTTACCTCAAATGCATCGCTGCCTCAGGCTGGCCTGCAGTCAGGATCTTCTGCCTGTTTTTTCTCCTCACATTTAATATTTTAATTCAGTTTTCAACTACTCAATACAATAAAACTCTGTTTTTCATATTACATGCTGCATCATCCTGTGCGAGTCCTTTCTTTGAGTGTTTGCAGTAGGGACTAGGAGAACATGGTGACACTATAGCCCTAGCACAGTGTCCTCATGGTGGGATTGGCATCTAGAACAACATCTCTGCATCTCTTATATACATACACGCTCATATTTCCACAAATACACATATTCACAGCAAAACCTACTCAAAGTAAGGTTGGAGCACATTGGACTGTGTCATTTCTTAATTACTCTCTGCCTAGTTGACACTATTTAGTAGGATTTCAAAATTTTCATGTCTTACTGGAACAGGTTCCCTGGGTTATTACTGATTTTGGCTTGCACAGCAGATGGAGCAGATGACCTCTTGCAATCCTTTCCCAGTGCTCTGATTCACTGATGAGTGGATCATTCTTGGTGAAAATCCTTCAGACTGCCCTGGGAACGTGCTGTCAGTGGGAAGTTCAAATTCATTAGATGCAGAAATGTGGTTTACATAACCATATCATTTATCAATTCCCTCCCTTGTTCTTATAATAACTACTGAACACACTGGCCTTCTTTGACTGAAGGATACATAGCTCAGAGATGATGGTTACAGAGAGGCAATCCTGCCTGGGAATGGATGAGGAGCCAACTGAGAGCTTATGGGTCAGGATCAAACAGAGTATAGCGACAGGTGACATTATAGTGGGGATCTGCTACGGGCCACCTGACCAGGAAGACCAAGTAGTTTGAAGCCTTCTATGGACAGATAGCAGTAGCCTCATGTTCACAAGCCCTGCTCCTCATGAGGGACTTCAGCCACCCCAATATCTGTCGGAGGGACAACAGAGCAGAGCATAAGCAATTCAGGAGGTTCCTGGAATTCCTTTACAAAGGATAGAGGAGCCAACGAGGAGAGGTGCTATGCTGGACAAGGAGGGGATAGTGGGGAATGTGAAACTCAAGGACAGCCTTGGCTGCACTGACTGTGAAATGGTGGAGCTCAAGATCCCAGGGCAGAGAGCAGGGTGCACATAAAACTCACTGCCCTGGACTTCAGGAGAGCAGATGCTGGCCTCTTCAGGGATATGTTTTGTAAAGTACCATGGGATAAAGCTCTGGAGGAAAGAAGGGCCCAAGGAAGCTGGTTAATATTCAAGGATCACCTCCTCCAAGCTCAGGAGCAACGCATCCCAACAAAGAGGAAGTCAGACAAAAATGCCAGGAGACCTGCATGGAAGAACAAGAAGCTCCTGGGCAAGCTCAAACACAAAAAGGAGGCCTACGGAGGGTGGAAGCAAGGACAAGTAGCCTGGGATGAACACAGAGAAATTATCTGAATAGCCAAGGATCAGGTTAGGAAAGCTAAAGCCCTGATAGAATCAAATCTGGCCAGGGACATCAAGGGCAATAAGAAAAGCTTCTGTAGGTATGTCAGTGATAAAAGGAAGACTAGGGAAAATGTGGGCCTGCTCCAGAAGGAAACAAGAGACCTGGTTACCGAGGATATGGAGAAGGTTGAGGTACTCAATGGCTTTTTTGCCTCAGTCTGCACTGACAAGTGCTCTAGCTACACCGCCTAAGATGCAGAAAGCAAAGGCAGTGACTGGGAGAATGAAGAACTGCCCACTGTAGGAGAAGATGAGGTCTGAGATCATCTAACGAACCTGAAAGTGCACAAGTCCATGTGACTTAATGAGATGCATCTGCAGGCCCTGAGGGGATGGGTAGATGAAGTTGCTGAGCCACTATCCATCATATTTAAGGAGTTGTGGCAGTACAGTGAAGTTCCCACTAACTGGAAAAGGGGAAACATAACCCTCATTTTTAAAAAGGGAAAAAAGGAATATTTGGGAAACTACAGGCCAGCCAGTCTTCTCACCTCTGTGCCTGGCAAGATCATGGAGCAGACCCTTCTGGAAACTACACTAAGGCACATGGAGAATGAGGAGGTGATTGGTGACAGCCAACAGGGCTTCACTAAGGCAAATCGTGCCTGACAAATTTGCTGGCCTTCTATGGTGGGGTTAGTGTTGGTGGATAAGGGAAGAGCAACTGACATCATCTACCTGGACTTGTGCAAAGCATTTGACACTGTCCTGCATGGCATTCTTGTCTCTATATTGGAGAGACAGGGATTTAATGGATGGACCACTCAGTGGATAAGGAATTATCTGGATGGTGGCACTCGAAGAGTTGCAGTCAACAGCTCATTGTCCATGTGGAGACCAGTGCAGACCTGTTGGAGCAAGTCCAGAGGAGGGCCATGAAGATGATTAGAGAACTGGAACATCTCTCCCATGAAGACAGGCTGAGAGTGCACAGGTTATGCAGCCTGGAGGCTCTGAGGAGACCTTGTAGCAGCCTTCCAGTACCTAAAGGGGACATACAAGAAAGCTGGAGAAGGACTTTTTACAAGGGCATGTAGTGATAGGACAGGGAGTAATGGCTTTAAACTGAAAGAGGGTAGATTTAGATTAGATGTAAGGAACAGATTCTTCACCATGAAGGTGGTGAGGCACTGGAACAGGCTGCCCAGGGAAGTTGTGTGTGCCCCATCCCTGGAAGTGTTGAAGGCCAGGCTACATGGGGCTTTGAACAACCTGGTCTAGCGGAAAGTGTCCCTGTCCTTGGCAGGGGATTGGAACTATATTATCTTTAAGGTCCCTTCCAGCCCAAACCATTCTATGATTCTATGACTACAGAAATGGGTGGATGAGTGAAAGGTAGATACCCAGCTCAATGTCCCCACTGATGGAAAGGCAGGCAGGATATACTGGGATAAATTAGTGTGATAAATCAGCCTTCTCTTACAGGAGAGTGTGTTGCTGTCCTGCTGGTCCCTGCTAGGCAGGACATACAAGTGGCCAAGAAAGAAGGTCTGTGGCGATTACGAGAATGGTTTTTGACTCTGTAGGTTTTCTCTGGAAGCCACAGTCCCTGGTGGCTACTGAGAATACTCACGATAAGGAATCTAGAGTTGCTAGTGTAGCTCAGTTTTGTTACCCTGGTAAATGGTAACAAATGTACCAAGATTCATATGTATAATGACATTGCTATACACATAAGTACCATCATATACACAGATGCCAGTCGTGGCTTGGACATTAATCTCTCTGTAGCAGTGGAAACAGATCTGCTGCAAAGCTCTAGCCCAGGGGCAACTGTGTAAGTGTTCCAGCACCAAGGAGTTCCTGAGAGCTGCAATAAGGTCTCTGATTAAAGATGATTAAACGGCTGAAAGCAGCTAAGTGATTTCCACTTTAGGGTCTACGGAAAACATTTCTTTGAAGCGTTTTGCAACAGAGTAAACACAAGGTACCCTAGATTCTGTAATCTTGATTTTGGGATTGTTTCACTTCATATCACACAGAGTTAATAAAAAAGATGAAAGAGTCAAACATACCACAGCCATTGTCTGAAATATACAGTTCAAAGAAAAAATCTCAGAAGTCATTTGGGTAAGGAGAGGTGCACCATTTGTGAATTTTATACACAATCACTGGTCAAAGCAGGCTAATATATGATGGTATGCCATACCAGCTTCTCAGAGCATCACACATGGATGCCAGCACTTTTCCACAGAGGGGAAATGGCAGTTAGCAAGCTGCCAAGATAAATAGTTTTCACACCAGGCTTGTTGCATTTCAATTTTCACCTCTGTATGTGTGTGTTTCCTTGTTTGATGAGCTTACATGGATGAATTAAACCACTGGTCACTCTGGGTAGATTGCACTCACCAGGTGCCATGTTATACCACACTGGCAATGTGAACAGCCCAGGACTAGCTCCCCTGTCCCACCTCAGACAAGCCTACTAGGTTGGCTTAATATACTGACATTGCCAGCCTAAAACAGTTAGGGGAAAGTCAGACTTATCCATCCAATTACATCATGGTGTTTGTCTGAGGCTTCTTTTCTAGCTGTCTTAGCCTCCAGACTAAGGACTGAATTTTGACTGTAAGCTGAATGGGATGTCATTGATGTCATTGGTAGAGCCATATTAATCAATAGCAGCCGTAAAACTATCCAGCACCTTTAAAAGAAGTCCAGTCACAGTATTTGGCAAGATGACATTGAATAAATTTCTCAAATCAAATATCCAGGGTGAATTACTATTTCTTTTTATCATTCCTAAATTAACTGCACTTCCATTTCATCAAGTATGCCTTTGGTCTCTTATTATGAGCAAACCTTATTAAGAGCTGAACCTCCAAAGGTTCAAAGAGTCTATTTAGATAAGCCCTGCAAGTTCAGCATTGCATCCAATGCCCTCTGAGCCTCTCAGGAGCTGAAGATCTCGTCTCACTGTGGCCCAGATGTAGACAAGTCAGAGTGTGTCTGTGAGGGCATCCGTTCCCCTTCTGTCTCCTGAAGAAAGCAATGCCCCCTTCATCTCAAATTCTGCATTGCTTATTTAAGCATTAATCTTCTGCAGGAAAGGCTGTTAGTTGCTCTGCATCCTAACACATGGCACCTGCAATCCTGGTGATGCCAAGGTCTGCTCAGCCTTTCTGGACAGAGTGAAGTTGGCTGTGCCTATGCTTTGAGCTGGCCAGACCACAGCTGAAGCAAAGTAGTCAGTTTAAGGTAACATTGTGCCAGGACTTAATCTTTTCTTAGAGGCTGGCCTTATTAACCAGTTTAGATCATTTTCAGTGCATTGATTTAGCTTTGCATCAGAGCTGGCTTGCCTCAGAGTACAAGTGAGCAGCTGAAGGCAAAGCCTCTGAAGATGTGCCCTCCATTTTCCTTAAGGAAAGGAGTAGTAAAATGCTTCAGCCTCTTCCATTCTGCCAAAAAAAAAAAAAAAAAAAAAAAAAAAAAAAAAAAAAAAAAAAAAAAAAAAAAAACCACAAAAAACCACCCCACACACAAAAAACAAACAACAACAACAAAAAAAAAACAAAACAAAAAAAAAACCACAGGAAAAAAAAAACAAACACTAAAACACCAAAAAAACACAAAAACCCACCACCACTTAAAATGGGAGGGCTCTCTAGCAAGCGGACAACCCAGAACTGAGATTTGACTAGATTATACAGACTCCAGATTTCTCCAGATTTCACCTGACTCTTCACTAGGAGGGTCATAACTGATGCTCTCGGTATAAAAATAAATAAATAAATAANTTGGTCCCGGTTCGGCAGCGGAGTTTCCGCGGCAACCACGCACGCGTAGCGCGGCCGCCAGCTCCGCACAGCCGGGTCTGGCCCCAGCGGGCCCGGCCCCGCGTTGCTGCCCTCAGCGCTGCGCCAGACGCGACCCGGCCCGGCCCGGCCCGCCGGTGTCGGGGCTGCGAAGGCTGGGACTGTGCTACCCAAAGAGAGACCCGTGCCCCGGCAGCCCGCTGGGACTGCAGAGATGCTCGGGAAAAGGAGGGGGGTTGTCGCACCACCTGCCTGGACCTCTTGTGGCGGGGAACTAGGGGCAGGCAGGAGTCAAGATTTCCCTCCATCCTGCTGCCCAAATCTCCCTCTCCAGGGCTGGCTCCTGACTGCCTCTGAGGTCCTTGGCACTGTTTTCCTCTGTGGTGTGAGAGGAAGGTGTGGAGTGTATGTGCTGCTGTCTTTGTTTCCTTGCGTTCACGCACCGCTCTGACCAGAGAATTCAGTCCCACAAATACAGCCAGGTTAATTCAGTTAGCCCAGGTCACCGCATCCTGCCGTGAGGCTGCCCCAAAACTCAGACAGAAGTGAGCCCACGTTTTCTCCTCCTGAGCCTGGGAGTAAGCTTTCTGCCATTTCATACAGCTTTCTGAGACCACGAAGATCCACGCTACCCTTCCCTGTGCCCTCCAAATCACATCCCATCACTTTGGAAAGGAGGTGCTGCTTACTCAGAGTATACCCCCTCCTTGCCCTGAGCTCTTCCAAACCTGACTCACCCCAGCTCAATCCAACCTGTGTTTTACAGTGTGGGCTGGGACCCTCACTGTGCACCAGTTGAGAAGGCAGCTCTGTGTGATGTGTTTAAGACGAATTTTATCATCTTCCTTATGCTGACAGGACAGTATAAAAGAGCCTGGGCATAAAATGAAGAAACAGTACCCTGGTCCATTTTTGTTTGGACATGCTGCTGGCAAGCAGCTGTCTCATTAGCACATAACATGTATGTCTGCACCAGGCAACAAGAGGCATGGAAACCATGAACTGGCCCTATGGTGTCCGTGCACTCACACTGTGTGGAAACTCCAGCTCATGTCCTGTAGAGCTGCCATGTCAGGAGACCTAACTAGTTCAAATCCCAGCCTCCATCACCCTGGTGACACTCCTTCTGGTTTCAGATCTAGCTGGGGACTCCCTAAGCCTGGGGAGAAGAACCAAAAGTATGTTCCTGGACCATTGGACCTAGACTCTGGGTTCAGATCCCACCTTGGAAAGTGACTGTCACTGAAATGTATTACAAGAGTCCTTGGCTGGAACAAGCAATAAGGATTTCAATATGCAGCCTCATTTGTCGTGCTTGAAGACCCAGTGCCCATCAGAGCTGGCTTTGGCCATAGCTAGTTACCTTTTGTGCTCCAGGAGGGATGAAAGCTTGGCAGCATCTACCTTCTCTCTACCCAGCTCTCCTTCCTAATCAACCAGTGAGCAGTGCCTCTGTCGGAAAGTTGCTGTCATGCCTGTCTTGCTCATCTAATTGATTCACAAAGTTTTAAACGATTATTGATTCTCCTCTTCCCTGCTGCGAAGACTTTGAAACCAATAAAGCACATGGAATTATTTACACAGATATTAGAAAGGAAAGAAGCTCCTTCCTCAAATGTTCTTCTTGAGCTCCCATTAAGTCTCAGAAACTCAACAGGAGGCTTCCTACAGCTTTACAGACAAAACCACTCACAAATATATGAAGTCCCCTGCACACACACATGCCCATCCAAATGTTGGCAGGATGTTCTGCCAAATCCACACCTGCTGAATTATTGCTTCCTATTATTTTGTATTGGCATCATAGCTCTTCAGTTCTTTTTCTTTGCCCTGATGATTAACAGCCATTTGCCATACCCCTTGCTGCTAGGAGACTGAGGCAGAAATTGTGGCCAACTTCCTATTCAAGGAAAAGCCATTTCTGAACTCCAATGACCCGGAAGTTTTTTCTTGGTAAAAGACTGGATGATAAGAGACTTAAAGAGCTGGAGCTTGCAATCTTCCCCCCAGTTCCTGAAACACTTCACATTCATGGTTACTACAGTGACTGCTGCTGTAAGGACCATTATATCCATCTCCATGATCTAAGCACATGAATGTCTACAATTCTCAGGGTTTGATGAAGGGGATTTGGGAGAGGGAATCAGTCCACCTGACTTTGAAACAGGGGTGCTATAAGTTTTTGTTCTGTATCTTTTTTTACTTGGGTGAGAAAGTCAACGAGCCCATTTCTAGTCAGCTTAACTCTGTGCTGCAGCACACATAATTGAATTCACTTTTCCTTCTATACTCACCTGCACAATAATAGAAGGTGCCATCTATATGTTCAATATGCCCTTGACATAACTTAAAAGCACCAGCATAATAAATAAGATGCTCCTTTTGTACCTGAATTCAAATTTTTCTATCTATATTAGGCTTTGTACTTCTTTAAACAAAACCTGAGGCTGGACTGAGCTGCCATATCTTTTTCAAGATCACACACGCACGAGGCACTGAGATTTCTGTCAAGGATCGGCACAGCAGAGAAAGGGATTGATGGAGCAGCAAAAGAATTTGCCTCTGCTGGCCGTTAATAATAAGAGTAACAAAAGCATGTAAGAGAATAAAAGCCAGGGTGAGGCATGTAAGGTATAGAAATAGCTCTTTGACTGGCTCAAAGGCAAAGCCGATGCATCTTGTTTTCCTGCATCTCCCGTTGTCTGTCCTCTTTCTTAACCACACATCCCGGCACAACGGGGGAGTGGGAAGTAGATGGAAGCATCAGCAGGAACTACAGCAAACCAGGAAGAAACGAGCTATTCAGTCTGAACATTGCCTGGCCAGGGCTCTTGACAAAAGATGAACAAATAACCGTATGAGAGGGGAAACAAAAAGCCATGTCCAGCACCGTGCATCCTGCAAGGGAAGAGCTGTTGGCTGTGATGCTTTGTCTTTTTTTTCCACTTTGTATCACTCTGTCTCATTATTTTCTGTCTTCCTGCACACAGCTGCCTCCAAGTTCTTCAGTGCATACAGGTGTGTATATATATATCTCCATGGGCTTGTGTATGTAGGCAACTCTACATGTAGGATGGCTCAAGAAAGGCAAATTGCCTCATCTCCAGTATGCCACTTCCACCCCAACTCGGGCTGGCAGCACCTGAAGTGGATTAGCATCTGACAGTGATCCCTATGAAATGAGGTGATGGTGCAGTCCAACCTTACTGAAGATTAGTGTCTACATCACTACACATGCCTTCAGAGCTAATTAAGCCTCTGGTTAGTGCTCTCAGAGAGAAGCCAAGGATTATACAGGCTGCTTCACTACAAAGCCCTGGCCACAGCCCAGAGGAAGAGAGCTTGCATGCCTTCAAATTGTGGGTGAAAGCACTGGAGACATGGTTTTAACAGACTTTATTCTTCCTGACAAAGTATAGTCCTTCAGGACTCATCTTTCACAGAGGAAAATAGTCATCTAATTAATATACACCAAGAGCATCTGGGCTAAAAAACAAATAAACAAAACCAGAATCAAAACTGTCATTCCTTTAGGCAGGTCAGAAGAAGCAATACTTGTGGGAAGGGAATAGCCGCAGAAAGGTTTATTTCAGGGTGCAGCTAAGCAACTCTGGAAGCTGAGACAAAGTCATCGTTCTGGTCATCTAGCTTCAGGATATTTATTTTTTGCTACTAGGAAGAAGTGCCTTTTCTTCTTTTCATGCAAAAACTCTGAATATCTGCCTCCTGAGAACTAATGAGCTGAAAAACCTTTCCTTCAATTCTGGTGGCTAGTGCAAGCAGCTCGACCTTTCCATTATCTCAATGGATGCAGGATGTGTACATTCCTACACTACGCATCCATCTGCACTGCGTAGGAGCCTGCAGCAGTAGCTGTGCACCCTTCATCTCAGAAAATGTTCTCCTCTTCTCTGTGGTAAAAGTAGAAGAAACAGAGTTTAAGAACTATGTATGTTCATCATATTGTCGTCAGCGCTCTTCACAGCACGCAGCCTTGCAGAGCAGGCAAAGCAGACGTGCTTGGTGAACGAAGCACACTGCATGGGAGGTATCAACCCAGTGATCTACAGCTCATTTGGTGTCCAGCTGCTCTTGCTATGTTACCCAGTAATCTCTGAGGGCTGACAATAGACCCAGGTTAATCCCACTAACTTCAAATTTATGCCATACTCTCTAGGTGAAAGAGAGAATGTGGCCACGCTCCTTGTGCATTCAGCAGTACGCTATGGGCACAACTTCTCTATTCATCAGAGGTAAAACATGGCCTTTACAGATATCCCTCACTGGTCATCCTTCCCATGGAATCTATCTTTAGAATGTAGCTCTAGGACATCCAAGGAAGGAAAAGTATCAATATTTTTGCATATTTGCGTGTTTTAAAATGTACGTACTCCGTAGGCTGAGGATCCTAAATCTCCTTTTTTACAGGGAGCTTTCTGAGGGCCATGAGTTCCCCTTCAGCTGTCTGCTGTGAGGGACTTTGCACAGCCCATTGATAATTTCCATACTTCATTGCTATGCAACAAGCAGATTGTTGGGTCCTCAGAAGATTTTCTCTTCACTCCATAAGCATCAGCATGTCTGTTTCAGCAGAGATTAATCATGTAAGCCCTCCTGGACTCGGACTCTGCCCTTCTCAGGGCCCCTCTAAACAGGGCAGTTTACTTCCTACACAAGGTCAGTCCTGTGTCTTGGACTTCGATGAAGGAAGACCTCAGTCCTCTGGGCACACTGACAGCAACATTTTAAACAGTGCACAGCAATGCTGCCCAACAGTTTACAGTTTAAACTAAAGATGAATAACATTTCAGATGGAAGTGGTGGGAGGACTTTAAGCAGGCTGGTCATAATCCCTCCAGCTGGGATGTGGACAGTAGACATAAACTGGTCCCGTTCCTGGTGAGGCTTGGTAGGGGATTTTTCAGGACTCTAAGTGGGCAACAGCTTCCATCCTACAGCTTGCACCAAACCATCTCCTCAGAATTTAACAGCATCTTGCAGTCTTTATGGACTCAGAATGAGATTACTGCCTCTTGAAGTGCCAAGAGCTTTTGCTACAGCTTCTAGGTTTTCCCTGAAGTACTCCCCTCCAGGTATTGAATGAGCTAGGTATTACAATTGAAAAGATTTTCATTTAGCAAATTTTTCTTCTCGGCTGAGGTACTCAATGCAGAGCTAATACAACAGGCAGGACCTCTTTGCTCACCTGTATCTGCATAAGCTTGTTTTAAGCACATTGTATGATTGCTTCAACTTCCCAACAACAGCCTCCTCACATCTCCAGGCCTCTCAAAACCATGCCTGGATTGTGTAATGCCACCACTCTACATAAGAGATGCCAGAGCTAACCTGGGCAACCTAGTAAGCCCACAAGGCACAGCAACACTTTGCAGAAGTATTAGCTTGAATCCCTGAAGCTGAAGAGTGGTTTGAGCACAGTCCCTGAGCTAAATTTGTGATGACGAGATTATACCACTCCTGGAGCCAGCCTTCTGGGTGCCACCTAAGGGTCTACACATCATGCCATGCAGCTATGGCCTCCTCAAGACTCCCTCCCTTCCTGCAGTGCCTGGGTACCCCAATATCTCAGGGTACTTCCTGCTGCAGCTGCCATAGGAGACTTATTGTTGCTGCCTGCTCCTCAGGCTCCCTTTGTCCCCACTCTCTCAGCAGAGGTTGTTCTCTGCTTCCCCAGGCCCAGGAAACGTCTTAAACCTTTTTTCTCAGGCCCACCTTGGACCTTTCTCTTGTACGCCCCATCCCCATAGGGTCCCTCCGTATCGGTTCCCCACCCACCCACTGGGCACGGGCAGTGTAACCAGCCAGGACTGGGGCAGCAGGAGGTGAGGCCAAAAGGACAGCAGACGGTTGGTTCACATCCACATACACGCACGCATTCCCATTAAAGATCCAGCTTTGTTTCCATGGCAACGTGCAGAGCCGCGGCAGCACAGTCCCTTCCTGCTCATCGGTGGCTGTGGCAGCCGCACTCCGCACCGCTAAATCCTCCTGCTGCTCGCAGCCGCTGCCGGGGCCGGCCAGCAGTGGCCCTGTACATGCTCCCCAAAACCCAGCAGATTAGGACTTGCAGATTTCCCACTCGTGATGTACTGTCCAGGAACAGGCAAATAAGGATGCGCGGACTAGTGCAAGTAAGAGAAATATCACCACCCATCACAGTCGATCTGTAAACCCCTTAGAACAGCATTACAGAGCAATGTCTTTTCTTTCCTGAAAGCTGGCAATGATAATCAATGGTCTGCAGTTCAGGGAATTAAAATATCTTTTTCTACCTGCAGGTAGCTCATTTGCACATGGCCAAGCAGCCAGTATGCCCCCTGGATCTACTGCCAAACACCACTTGCAACCAAAGCTAACTCCACCTTTCGGCACGGGTTGTTGCACAAAGCCCATCTTCCCATGGGTCTGTACTAATACTCCCTCTAAACAAGGATAAGCCTGGGCTGTTCTGCTGCTCCGCTCAGCCCCTGCAGCAGGGAGGTGAAGCACAAGAGGACAGCCAGGACGTTGGGTTTGGGAGCTCACACCCTCCTCAGCACCTCTCCAGGGAGCAGGGAGAAGCATGTTAGGCATGGCCACATGCTTCTTCAGGCCTCCTGCAGTCAGGAAAGCTACTTGCCAGGTTGGAGCTGAACCACGGGCAGGACTGAAGTGCTCATGATTTCTTGGTCATTTCTACTACATGTCTTAAGGGTTGTCTGCTGAGGAACGATCAGGAAAATTAATCCAAATTAACTAAAGTTGTGAGTTTAGCATGAATTCATTAAATCACATTAGCCTTGAATGGACACAGTTCTTCCAAATTAAAGCAACCCTTAGAAGAAAATTGAACTAAACTGAATTAAGGTCCTTTTAATTCTGAAGAACAGAGTGCCTACATGGGGTTTGATGTAATTAAGGAACAGCAGTCTGCAAGGGATGTCCCAGCCCTGGTCTCCCAGACAGCCTCTCCATATCAGTTTTTTCAGGAGTCTATCATTCTCTCACTGAAGAAGGGTTAGGTTTCTTTCTTTGCCTGTGCAGTTTGAAAGCTGGGGCAAAACCTCGCTGTACCAATGACTTTCTGATGAAGCCCGCTCCTGGACAGTTCACTCCTAGTTGATCTTTACCTTGGAGAGCAGCTACTGCCAGGGTATTTTCCCCTCATTCTTGTTTTAACAGAGGTCAGCCTTTTGTATCCTCTCAGCTTGCATTTTGCAGGGTTAGATAAGCTACACTGTCTTATTCTCCTCTTGTAAAACGTGTTCTCTCTTCTTTCTACCAAACAGATACTTTTCTGACTCCTTTTTGCTTTAATTGGAATAACTGGAATTATACACATAATTGTACACAGAGGAAATTACAGTAGGGCCTTTTACAATGATACTGATACTTCCCTTCTTTGGCAGGGAATATTCTGCCTGGCACCTAGGAACATAATTGCCTTTTATGCTGATGTCTCATATTGAAGGTTCAGTCATCATATCAGTAAATAATACTCCCACTTTTTCTCTTTTTCTTTTGCTTCCAATTGATAATCCCATTGATTTTAGGATCAATTAGTAGGAGTAACAAATAATCTTCCATACAGGCCAGCAGGTTGTAGAGTCACCTAGAGCAGCTAGAATAAATAGAAATACGTTTGTGATGCACTCTCCAAACAATTTCCACTGCTCAAGTCCTCCAGATCTAGTGCGGGTTCCACCATGTGACTCCAAACCAGGTGCTGTAGACTTGTCTATCTACATGTCCCTGGACTTCACACTGGTGCATTTCAGCCTGTTTCTATACCATAGTCCTCAGACTGTCCAGTTCTTCCTGCTTGTTCCCTGTTCTACGCCACGTTGACCACACTAGTCCCAAGCGTGCACAAATGTCCTTGTGAATGTGATCCCTTACACTCCTACACCATAAACCAGAGACAGATATCTGGAAACATTCAAAATTCTGTGGTTTAGAAAGCTGCAGATTAGCTACACCACACTTAACCTCATTTCTGATGTGGGAGGTGAGAGTGAAGGAGATAGGTTAGAAATGGATAACTAATGGAAGCAAGGCAACTGGGTCTTCCATTGAGATAAGCACTACCCACTGCAGGACATGAGCGCATTTACAGCAAGTGTTAGTGAATACAGCCAGATAAAAAAAAAAAAGAAAAAAAACCTAAAACCATCTTCATACAATATATAACCAAGCTGGGGACAATATTACTACAGAAAATAATTTTCCTGAGCAGCAGAAAAGCAGAAAGAGGCAAAGAGGTAAATTGTTAGGTTCTGATTCAACATGCCATTATTGCCATTCAAGATGCCATTTACTGAGGACCAGGTTACTTTGCTGTAAAATTGGACTTTTGTCCCGGTAATTTAGGCCATTTAAAAATATTCATTCACATTTTTAATGCAAAATTGCTTAGACCTGACTTTTCTGTGTTTGTTTGCTGTCAGTGTTCCTGTATAGGAATTTTACCTGCATATTCATGTATGGAAATGTGCAAAAGCTTCCAGAAGTGTACATCATCCATGTTCATAAGCAAGTATTCAAGCCAGAAGTGCTTGTGTGCTCATTCAACAAGGGAATAGAAACAATACCAAATAGATCTCTCTGACCAACCATGATTAAGTAATGCAGCCTGTATCAATCCGTAGAGTAAATATTTTCCAAGAAGTTCACTGAATAAATTCAAATAAATTTGAGGAAATTATGATCCACACAATTGATATTCCATGAGCAGAAAAAGAAGCTAAATTCACTGAATAAATTATGTGTTGTGAATTAGTCCTCCAGCTCTAGCAATTACTATGGCTGGATTATTAAAATGGATGGATAATTTAGCATCAATAGTACTATTTTTTTGTTCCGGGTACTCAGATAATACTACTTAGGTTTTCTATAGCAGTGCTTAAAATAAAATAAAGGACAGTGTTTTTTTTTTTTTTTTTTTTTCCTACAGAAGAAGAAACTAAAGTAGAGAAACAAGCTTTCTGTTGTCAGTATGTACCAAACTTCCTGGTATATACCAGCTCAGCAGGCCAGAGGAAATAAAACCCAATTCCCTTAACAGCCAGCCTGATCCTCCCTCCAACAAACCACAGCACAAGAACTAGAGAGGACATGATGCCTTACGCACATCACTCATCCCTCTGTACAAGAGGATGACTACATTTGGGATGCAGGAAGAGGAGTAGAGATCCTATTAGCCTAGAGCAACAGGCAACAGTTATTGTTTGAAAGTGTCTCACCACATTTAATGGGCTAGTGAGCACTAAATTTGCCCTTTTAGAACGGGTCCTTTGGGAAAATCCATTATTAATCGTAATCTGTTCTGTAGTGTCACTGAACTATGATGTGCAGCAAACCATGCTCCCATCTGAGGGGTATATTTAGTTATTTAGAGAGCTAGAAATAAGATTGAAATCAGCCCATTACCACAAAATAATTCGGGAAGTAATCTGCAGGATCTTTGCCGACCTCCCTATCAATCTCTCTGACTTGCACTTGCACAGCTTGCACAATTTGCACAATCACTACCCTGTCACAGGAAGGCAAAGGAGGAGGAGGTCTGAGCTGCCTTCTGCCTCCTGGGGTTGGGGGTTTCCTGGAATAGAAATAAGAGACTGCCCCAAACCAGGGGAAATGGGAGGGTGGCTACAGGGCAGCCTTCCCTCATGCTCTACCTGGGATGGCAACTGAGAGAAGAACTTCTTGGTACAAAAACCATCAGTTTGGCACCTTGCACCAGCCTCAGCTGATGGTTAAAAGAAACAAGGCAATTTCCTCATCATTTCCTTAAAAAGAAAATCCGGAGCCCTCCTGGCCCTCATGTAAAGCCATGGGCTAGTGCTGTCCATTCCTCCCTTCCCCAGGTGCTGTGCTGCTGCCACACGCGAGATTAACAAGGAGGTTATATTTAAACTTCCAAGAGGAGCTGCTGTGTGATTATGGGTCTATTTAAAATCCTCCGGGCAGCTGCAGTACATAATAACAAGTCAGCAGGAGGGAGAGAGAGAGGGGAAGGAGGAGAGGGAAAGAAGGGCGGTCGGAAACGTCACGGATTGTCTCCGAAAAATTGATTGCCAGAAGATGGCAGGGGGTGCAGCCAAGTTAAAGATGCCCCCCGCAGGGAATGAAAGGGAGAGGGGGAACATACGAGAGAGGTGCCAGCACCAGAGGAGCACGATGATGGCGGGGGGATTGGAGAGGCCGGTGTGGAAAGCTGCTAGACCTGAAACCTCACTGCCTCGGGCAAGGACGTCATTCCCTTAAACCCGTTCGGCTCGCTCCGGAGGGTTCTGTCACACGCCACTGGGTGCCTGTCCAGGCTTCCTCAGATCACAGGCGTTTGAATGAGTAAATAGCTATTATTAGACTGTCCTCTCCAGCCTGCCCACACACACACCTCACCCTTAGACCAGCACAAAACTACCCCCAAGAAAACAGCGCCCCAGGGCCTTACCCAGTCCTAAGCTTCACTGTATCCCTTGGGAATCTGTTCCCCTCTCAAAACTGCAACTGAAGAAGAAGGGTTTCCTCACGAGACCAGAGCAGGGACC
The DNA here is from genome assembly GCA_013399365.1 of Pampusana beccarii. NCBI lineage: Eukaryota > Metazoa > Chordata > Aves > Columbiformes > Columbidae > Pampusana > Pampusana beccarii. The sequence goes on from VWYH01007845.1 coordinate 456,681, forward strand.
CAGCTCTTCCTGCCTCACCGTAAGTCACGTTTGCTGTTGTGTTTTGGTTTGGGTTTGTTTGTTTGTTTGTTTGTTTGTTTTTTCCCACCTCTTTGTTTTCTCTCACCAGCTACCTCCACCCTTCTCTGTCACCAGGGAAGAGACAAGATGGGCTGAGGCCCCCCAGGTGCTCACCGACAAACGGTTTCATCTTATGGTGACATCAGAGCTCAGTGACATCAGGTCTGGCGAGGTCCCATGGGCGGCCCTGGGGCAGGTGAGGCAGCAGCAGTGGTGGGGCAGGTGGAGAAGAGCTGGGTCCCAGCGCTGCAGGAGGCTGTGCTGCAGATAACAGCTCTGGCTAAGCTAAGGAAAAGGGCCCTCAGTGCTCCATGTCACTGAAGGATGAAGGCTAATTCATTCTTAATTGCAGGAGTGAGACTTTTCAACCACGGGTGTGTTTCAGATAAGTCCCACCCCATCACACAGGCTCTCATCTAATGATTTCCCATTGGTGGTATCATAGCCTCCCGCCTGTCCTCTCCTAGTCAAATTTCCATGTCCTTTCAAAGACTTGCTGCAATCCAGCCAAGATGACTGCATTTCATTGCTGACTGGAGCCTTTGCGTTGCAGTCTATAAAACACTTTGGGAGCTTTCCAGAAGAAAGATGCTTGAGAAACATCAGTCATAGCAGTCTACACACCTCCTCTGATACTGTCCTTTGTGACCCTTTCCTACTCATCTTTTCTTATTTCCCTATCCGCCAGCCCTTTCCCAACCATTTTCAGCACTGAAGAGTGGTGCTACCAGGCAAGGAAAGAGTGTCTCTCCAGAATGAGATTTGCCTCAATTTCCATCAGCAACAGAGAAGAGGGGAAAAAAATGTCCAAATTAAGCTGCTTGATTACTGAAATTAATCTTGTCACTTAGCATCCCTGTTCCACAGAACGGGGCCTTTGATTAGCCTCCTTGTTTCAGAATATTACAAGCAGACGTTTATTAAGCAGAAGGCAGTTCCTCCGCAGGGGGAGAGGGGCAGCTGATTCCCAAGGGAAGGATGCTCTCAGGATAAGAGATGGCCCCAGCTTCACCCACAGCCCTGGCAAGCGAGGGGGTGCTGCTCTTATAGTACAGCATGGGCCCCCCAAGGATTCTCCAGGATCCTCCCCCAACATATGACTAAGGCCGATCCTGTTGTTACTGTCATAAGCTTGGTATTTATAAGGCTGACAGCTTTTGCAGCAAGTTTTCGCGTATTATTACCGTCATCCTGACAGCCCTCAAAGGTTGTAAGGTGTTGTGTCCCCCCTGCCTGGCTCTCTCTGAGCACTAAGAAACACAGCTGGATAGGGAGCACTCCCCGAGGTGACCATCAGACCAGTGGACCTGCATGTGGGACCTTCAGCACACACATTTCCCTTTCTGCTTCCTCTCCAGTTCCACACAGCATCACAAACCACACGGCTGTGGCTTTGCATGTCCATGCCATCACAGGTGGCTCTGTGCTTTTCCACTCCATAGGGCACATGGCTCAGAAACTGATGCCTCACCGTAGGCGTAGGCTGCACTCACCGAGCTGGTGTGCTGTGCCATACTTGCTGGGATGGCTGAAGGGAGAGCTTGATGGGGGCGGTGGGATGCCCCAGGGATGCTCTCGCAGCACCCAGGGAATTTCAAAGCCCACCTTCCCCTAGGAGGTGCCATCCAGGAGCTCCCAAGCCCCAAACTGGCACTGCTGGTACAGAAGTGGGATGAGAGAGGGTAGAAGGTTGCTTCCTATAGCTTCTTCTGACTCTGACCCCAAACAGCTGAAGGGTACTTGTACATGGTTACTGGCACAGGGACATATTCACCAGCGTTCCAGGGAAATCACTGGCAAATTTTAAGTAGGCTAAACTGATTACTGGGTTTCAAGCTACATTGGTCAAAGTCAGCCAGTATTGAAAGGCTGTAAAATCAAAGATCGACCTTTATGCTATCTTCCTTTTCCTTCCTATGCAGGGCATGGTTTTGATACTGCAGGCCTAATGCTCCCAATATTGCTACTGAAACAACCGTATTCCGGTCTCTGTGTGCTACTGCATCACAGTGCCAGTGCTCCATCCTACAGGAGAAATAGATTAGAGGGAACATGAGGTTGAGGCCTGTGTAAGCTGTAGGTACAACTTTTTACAGGCAAAAATTGGCAGTTTTCTAACCACTGTCATCAGAGGGCCTCAAACTACTTTACCAACACTAGCTAAGTTTCACAGTAGCCCGAATCCTCCAAGTACCTGCTTGTATGCACTGGTGAAGTCAAACTTGTGTAGCCTATGGGTAGGTATCGTTATCATCTCTGTTCTACAGATGGGGAAATTGAGACACAGGGAACACAAGTGATTCAGAGCAGGTCGTACAGATGAGCCAAGAGCAGACAAGAGCTTTTCTTGCTTTGGGTCTTCCTTCACCCTCTGCATCCCCACTCTGCAGTACAACCACTCAGCATCCAGACTGTATTCAGCAGCCCACGTATAACAGCAGATCAAAGATTATAGAGCTAATCAAACTTATTTCAACCTTCAAAACTATTCTGAGGGGCCCAGATGGAAGCAGGGACACAGATGTGTAGCAAGCTCTAATTTTAGCTGATTTGGGCTTGCTCGTCCTTTCCTCCCCTAGGAAGGGGGGGCAGAGCATACAGGCTGAATAAGAAACTGTGCTCTGATGAGGCATCTACAGGTTTGGTGCAGTTTTGTTTGTGGGTTTGCTGTTTCTTGGGTACCAAGGCTGCGAGAAGAAGCATTGAAATTCCACTCTAAGCAGCAGTGAGCGGCAGAACCTGGTTTCCATAGCACTGCCATGGAAACTGCGATCTGCGAATCTGTGCCTTCGGGCCCCTCTGCGGCTGAAACAGCTCTCTCCTCCTCCCCAGCACCCACCTCCACGTTACAAGCCCCCAGAACTCCTTGTATGTCTTGGGTGATTAAAGAGTGCGGGGTACATAGGAAAAGCAGGACCCTGCTCAGCTCCTCCCTGGATCATAATGTATAAAAGCATCCTTTGAAGAAAACACTAATAGCATACTTCTTTCCCTCCCTTCTATACATAAAAGTAGAAAAACCTACAGTTAGAATTCCTCAACTTGAAAATGCACAAGTAATATTTTGCTTGGTAGTGTGTTAAGGTGCAAACCCAATAATCTCACGCAATGGATGCTTTTATCTTCATTTTGTCTGCCTGGAACACCAGCTTCTAAAAGTGAAGGATTTAATTAACTGTTAGAATGTAGAACAGGCTCCCCTTAATCTTCTCTTCTGGTTTTGTGGTGGTAGTTCTTGTGGGGTTTTTTTTTGGTTTGGTTTTTGTTTGTTTGTTTTGTTTTTTTGCTTCCCATCCCATGGCTTATACTAAAAAAACTCATGGCAAGGGCTCTATAAAATGGTGGGAGAAGTCAGACAATGGGTATATTGAGCTGTATTATTTCCGCCCTGCATGCCCTGACAGCTTGGGGAAGGGCAGACTGAAGCCATCTCCACAGGCTGGGAGGCCACAGGTCTACCCAGCAGCCTGATACGTCAGTCTAAAATAGCCTTGGTTGTCCTGAGGAGTTTAAGTTGTAGTGCTTAGACCCTCTACCCCAGGCCAGGCTGGACAAGGCCCTGAGCAACCTGATCTAGTTGAAGATGTCCCTGCTCATTACAGGGAGGGTTGGACTAGATGGCCTTGGAAAGTCCCTTCCAAAACAAACTGGTTTATGATTCTATGAAAAAAACCTTTCTATGAAAATTTCAGAGGGATTGCACCAGATAAGCAAATGAGAATCAAGACCTAACTGACAGGGAGCAAAAAGCAAAAGGTTCATCTTATGACCATCTATCATGGGTCTTGAGGGAAGAAACATACTCTTTCTGTTTTACCAACACCGCATTTTCTGGTACGATTATGGAAAAGGATACAATGTTACCAGGACAGACCAGAAAATTTTGTTCCAAAAGGGCTAGAAATCACCAACAGCCCATAATACAGAGCTGCTTTATGTACTGTCAAAAATGGCAAGTCTCTGACATGTGTGGAGCAAAGTGAGCCCCTGCATGGAAGAGGGACCAGTTCTAACTGGCTTAGGCCAGAGTCCATCAAGGGCACAGGCCTTCACATCTTCCATCCCCAAACAAGTGTCAGAATAACAGCAATCAACAAATATCAACCTAATACCAAATTTTGCATATTTATAGCCTGTCCGCTGACTGCTCAAACACACACATTGTGCTACTCTCTGAGGTGACCTGTGCTGTCGTGTGAACCAGCTCTTCTCCAGGTGCGGAGGAGTGTTGAGTCTATAAGTCACGTCATGACCAGGGCCACATATCTCTCACCTGCTGTGCCCATAACACATCTGAAGCCTTGCTGAGCAAAATGACTGATTTGTTGTGTTCCCTTATGGAGCCTGAAGATCACCTGTCTTCCATCATATGCGTCCATCTGATCTGACAGTTTCCTACAACACAAGGGTATTTTCCTATGGTGCCAGCCCCACCTCTAGCTTTTCTTCTCCATCATCTATGTGCATAATATCATTTCATGAAGAAAGGAATTTTCTCAGACCCCAAAAGCTTTGAGGTTTTTGTTTCGCCTTACTTGTCCCTTCACATAACTAACTACAAATCCCAAGTGACTCTGAGCCCCGTTCTGGACTCCAGTTTTCTGCTGAACAGAAAAACTGCAGGAGGCAACTCTCACACCATTGATGCCCTGCTGTGATTTAAAAGAGCTTAAAACAGATGAAACTATGACCCCCACTCTTTTCACTTTGTTCTTTATTATTTTAATGGGATTTTTGACCCATCTGTTAAATCATGGATGAAGAAAACTAGCAGTTACGTGTCAAAATCCATGCAAACTACTTAAAATTCACGCCTACTAAACTGGCCTATAGTCAGATGTTACTAAGTCAGGTGTACCATGTCTGGAAAAACAAATTTGGTATGCATGATCACCTACTTAGCTGGAGTGTCTTCTAATAAGATTAACTTCAGGAAGTGAGAATAATAGCTTAGGACAAGTACATACTGAATTGTTTTACTTTTGTGTTGTGTTTTTCAGTTGGTTTGTTTTGTGCTTGCTTTGTTTGTTTGTTTGTTTCCAGACCAAAGAAAAAATCCGTGGCTACTTTGCTGCAAGGGGACAGTTTTCCTTGTACCACTACCTCTTGTGCTTGACATGGCCTACATCTTTGGTATGTGTGTGAAAAGCTTTGACAGCCTCTTCAACATCACTGCTCTTCTGAGCTCAGGATAAAACCTCTTTGGCCCCTCTCAAGTTCCTTTTAAATCCCCAAATTACCTTCATATTATCTTCAGCCTCTCATCTCGTATTCACCGGACATCTTTGCATAGAAGTGCTGTCAAATCCGGGGCTGCTGAAGCTAAATGAGGCACTGATTTTTCTTACGAAGATCACAGTACTTTTTCCTTGTCTGTGGGGCAGTATTGGCGATACTGTGATCTACCTGCGTTGATAAATCTTCCAAGTATGTCATTTACACTACATTGGTACTGGTTCTTCACAAAGCTTCTCAGATCATCTGATAATAGCTTTATGGAGTTTTAATGCAGCTCAAAATCTCCACTATCTTAATGTTCATGCCCTCGATATCAGAACTCCTCTCCTCGCAGTAGCAGGAACTGATCTATTTTTAAACATTTATTTACTCTTTTAGATCCTATGTGTCCAGCTTTATACACTTCATCACCTAATGATTTCCAGAGGAGTAAACTATTTGATTTACTATAATCTCCACTTATGACCAAAAGGGAATATTCGAGGGTTGTGAATCATGGGCTGACTTGGCTCCTACCAATCTACTCTATAGCCAGGCATTTTCCTTCACTCCAGGAAAATACCCTCAAATAGTACCTTGAAGAGACCTTGGCTTAGCTGATCTTGAACCTTACAATGTTAGTATTACGGATCATTGCTTCTCCAGTTTGTCAGGCTTTTAGTCATACATTTAGTTCAACCACTTTCCTGCAAAAGGCCGACTCATTCCCATACATCCTGAATTTCCCTACTTTATCCCTTACTTCTGTTAGTTTTTCTTTCAAAGCTGCTGTCATTTTTTTCTGGCATCAGACTAACATGCTCCTATGCTATTTCACTTCAAGAAGCATCCCACTTGCTTTGATGCTGACAACAAAATCATCCACTACTGCAAAACTGTCCTTTGCACCTACAAAGAGCTGCCCAGTTTTAATGATGATGTTGGCATCTTCTTTAACTATATTGGGAATGCATTTGCAAAGTAAAGCACAGCACTGCAGTTCTTACACCCTTTTCTCAAATGTCGGCACAGTGTTGGTTGTTGCTGTTTGCTGCAACATCAGTAGTTCCTTGTGTCATTCTTGGTGGATGCTGACTTTGAAGCAGGAAGGTGGCCAGGGTGCTTTTTGCAGATTTCTCCTTTTGCAGCATATCAGATTCCTCACCAAATTCAGGCTCTCTCTGGACTCTGTGATTCCTCCCCTCGGGAAATTCAGAGCATCCTTCCAAGGTTTAGCACGGAAAGTCTCATGCCCCTGTTCTCTCTCTGGTCAACCTCACCGAGATTTGTCCCCTCCTACCACCATCCAGTCTTTTATCAGGGACTGGTTTAACCTTTCAGAAGTGGCAGACGGGGTCTTCATTTTTTCAGATTTCACAAGCCCTCGTGAGTTTTTTGTCTTCTTTTTAAATAGTGTGGCTCAAAACCACAGGTTGAATTTGCACTGACTGCAGGATCACTCCATTTATATGCTCCCATTCCAAATGAAACCTAATATGGTTGAAATCCCCTGAGAAATGCCTATGTTCCTACCTACCCACACTTTTAATTTTGCTTGCAGGCTTAGAGTCGGTTACGATGCAAGCATTCCCTTGCATCACCTGCATTTCCAAAGAGACTCAGCTCTGGCAAGGCTTTTGTCTGCTCTGTTCTTCTACTCAGCATGTTTTCTTAGCTCATTTTACTCCTGATGCCATGTGCTTTCCAGCAGTCGCTCAGAGCCAAGGAGCCAGCTTCATTCAGCATCCATTCACAGGCTGCTCCACAGGAGTAAGGGGAGCATCCCTGTAACACAACAGCTGGCTACAGCTGGCTCCTGCCAAAGCATCTTAAAGTTGCATGTCCCCACAAGCCCTGGAGAATGTGTCCTCTGTGCAAGGACTTGCTAAGGCAGCTCAGAAATTACTCGTCAAAAGCCACTCAAAATGAAGCACGCATTACAAATCAACATTACTCTTAAGTGTAGGATTTGCCCATGCACTGTCTGTTTTATAATAGAATACCTTTCTGGTGATGGCCAACCCTTTCTTAAAAAGGCCTGGTGATCACTCCATTTTCCAAGGGCTTCTGGTCATGTAGAAATACAAGCAGATGCTATTTGGTGAGTGATCGACCATTCTGATTACAAACTTTGGAAGTAGTTTCAGTCACCCGTTTAACAGGCACATCTGGCTCAGTTATTTTATAAGCTATGCCCCTCACAGAGCTATCATTTTTGCACCTCCTTATTCCCTGGATATTATCCATAGCAATGTGATTTGGACTGACATTGCTTTTCAGGATGACCAAGAAGATCCACAAAGGTCACCCTGCTCACAGTTGCGCAATGAGTCAAATTGCAGATCAGTCAAATTGCGGAAGGTAAAATTATAAGTATCCTGGACAAGCACCATGCAGAGTCCAAGCAAAGCACCCCTCCTACCCATTGTGATACTCGTAAGGACCTGGAGAGAACATAGATCTATATGGGAGAAGGATATAACTCTTTAATAGATGTGGTTTAAATATACCAGGTCCAGGCAGCAGCACAGAATCATAGAATAATTTCAGTTGGAAGAGGCCCTCAGGATCATTGAGTCCAACCATAACCTAACCTAACCTAACCCTGGCACTAAACCATGTCCCTAAGAACCTCTTGATGAGTTGCAGGAGAGCATCTCATTGTGTTAAGTGCCTTACACCCTCTCTGCTTATAAACAGTAAAGAACTTCTGGGCCACCCCTGCATGTTGTAGCAAAGTCAGAAAGTGTCCTTTTTTTTATCTAGGCTCTCCCAAAGATATATGTGCAGACACAAGTATGCAGACATGACATCTTGGACCCACACAAGCTCCTACTGAGTGCAGCAGAATAAGATGTTACACAAGACATCAGCACTGAGCACCAAGCACAGCCCCTCTCTGACACACCATGCACGTGTCTTCAGAAAGGAAATCTCTTGCGTCTCTGCTCATCCTGTCCCCCCATCCCATCTGCCTTCCCCAGATCTATGACAGCTTCAACTCCATGTCCCGTCACTGCTCCGAGCTAACACAGGCTCTGTCTCTCTATTATCGCTGTCACAGACTGCATCATCCTGCACTTACAAATACCCACTGCCACATCTCCTCTCCTCTCTCCTCCCTACAAGCCCCACAGGCCACCGCTACCCCTCAGAAGCAGGGTCATGGGTCCTCAGACCGAAGTGGGGACAACCAGCAGAGAAAGAAGAAGCAGGGGAACCATACATAGTATTTTTCTACCACTCTCCTCCACCCCCCATGCTTTCTGTAGGTAGACAGCTCTTCCCCTTTGCTCCATCCCACTGTATACCCTGCACCTAAATATGTACTCAGGATGGGGAAGCATCTGTGCAGTAGGTGGTGATGAGGGGGTGAGGCTGAAAAGGCTGCAGACTACCAGGATTGAGAGAAAGATTTGATAGCAACGGGCTCTGTGTGTTTTGGCCTTATGTTGATGAGAAAGGCACCAGAGCAGCTTGAGGGGCAATTCCAGTAGTGGATTTTGTCTGAATGGGCACACGTGGGTAATTGTGCTGCATTTCTTGAGCTGGCACAAAAATAGAATTGCTGTTTTGTTTGTAGTCAGAGGGCAAAAAGTTCTCCCGTTATCATGTACAAAAAATCAAATATTTGACATAATTTACAAAAGAGACATACCTGAAAAACTCCATTTCGGGACATCACGAAAACATTTTTTTTCAGCCTGTCATCTACTCAGCTGGCAGGCGAGGGATCTGGAAGAGCCACACAGCCTCTCTGCAGACCGACCAACCTGCCTCATTTCCATCCACAGTTGTGACAGGCCTGACACGTTCCCAGGGGACTTTTCAATACTGTAGAACCAACATTTTCCAGCAGAAAATTGTTCCTCTGGAAAGACTTCCAGGCAGTGATACTATACATTTAGAAACATTTCGTATACACCAGTGTGCTGAGCATATATTCAGACACTATTCACATTCTATGATCTCCAGATATTTTAAGTGCCTGTCTCCAAACAAAGAACAAAGTAGAACATGTACCTTCAAATGCCAATCACAGTTAAAATGACAAGTGATCAGCACAAGTTTTTGCAAGAGGAACTCGTAAGTGGACTCTAATTTTCATTCTTTCACTTCACCTCCACCCATACACTCTGGTTCCCTCCTCAGTTTTGGTTAGCAGCATCTAGCTGCTTTGGGCTCTAATCCCACTGCCGATTGCATAGAGATTTCTTTCATGCCTGTGAAGAGCCTCACTGCAGTCCACAAAGATCTGCTGAGGAACTGGAGACACATGCATTATATCAGCACACAGAATTCAAATGTGCCTTCCCTGTACATTTTCTGTTGCACAGAAGCATATGGATATTGCACACGCATACTGGATTGCAGCATCAACTTAATCTTTTTTGAAGGCTCTCCTCATCCCCATGAGCTCTCTCCTGTGGGACTCTACGGCTGGGAAAATTAAAATTGTCTTTCTTTGAAATGCTACATCTCTGTTTTTCCTCGCAGCAGCCACAATTCTTTTTCTGTGAGTTGAAATTGCAGCAATAATTATATTTCCTATTTTGTTCACTGTAGTTGACTGCACTGGCAGTCATCCTGTAGCAGTAATCCACACATAAAGAGCCATCTTGCGTTTTTCAATCCAATTTAAAGGGAATTGTTTCTCAAGAAAAGCAAGGGGGCGAAAATGTTCCCCTCTGGCAAAAACTTCAAGTACTTGGGTATTACATGCAAGAATTTTACCTGTCCTATTCATCATTACATTTTACAAGCACTGATTTAAATTCTTTGCACTTCTAGGGAGGCCTGAGAGTTTCTTCATGTTGCTTTTCCTTTAGTCCTCTCTCAATTCTCCTAGCCACTCAGTGAGAGAACTTCAGTTCCCTCCTCCCAGATGATGCTCAGAGCACCAAATGCTCTTGTTTTGTTCTTGTTTTGTTCTGGGGCTATTTGTTTATTCTAGACCAGGGGAACGAATGCAGTAGAAATTAAGGCAGGGATGCAGTAGGAGGTAAGGGAATAATTATTCATTCTTGCCATGAGCTCATTCTCTTGGTTTGATTTACACAAGTTGCCCCAAAGTTTTTCTTCTAATTATTAATATTTTTGCTGAAATACCCAGAAGCCTTTAATAATGGCATTTACATGTATAATGTAGCATTATTAATGTTAAACAAAGCCTTTGAAATCCCCCCCGTTCTGCAAGCCCCATACCCTTTCAGAACAAATTATTTTCACAGCAATCTCTCCCAGACACACACACCCCACTGCTATTTTGTTAAGTCCTAATACTTTGTCCTGTTCCACATTCATTTTCAATCTTAATATTCTCTAAGTCATGAGAGCAGCACAACAATGAAGATACTGGAGCCAGAAACAGGGTTAGGGCAGAAATAAAATAAGGCGACTAGAAATTCAGCCTTTAAATCCCACACATTGCAACTGCTGATGCTATCTCTGCATTCCAGACAGGGCAAGCACCTGAAATAATAGCATTGTAAGAAAGACAAGTTTCAGGGTATCTCAGGAACAACTAGAAAAAGAAAGTACTGAAAGTTTAGGGAGCAGAATTGGCGTCTGGCAAGCACCTTGCCACCACACCCTAGCACACCTAAGTTTTCAGCCATCTTTCCAGCTTGCACCACCAAAAGCTGCTCATCACCTGAGGAAGCTTCAAACACATTTGTTACAATTACAGGAAAGCTCAGGAGCTTTTCTCTGTTCTTTTACATTGCTTTTTTAATTGGCATTTCCCTCTCCCAGGCATGCAATGGTTCAGGCATCAATTGTTTCTACAAGACCTGTGCTGCATCCCCCCCTGTCACCGGGCTGCTCTGCTCAGCAAACCAAGCTTGCTCCAAGCTGTGCCCAAAGCCTCACTCGCTGCTAGTGGGGCTCTGCTCCAGCATCCCCGTGCAGCTGGGCAGGCAGTGCTGGCGTGCCACAGACAGGAGGCTGACGGTAACATCAGAGCACTTCTACAGCAGCTCTTAGACACATTGCACCTTCCCAGGGATGCAGGATCCACTCCTGGGTCAGAGAGTGCTGCACACCCACCTCCTCAGTGTTGCAGCCCAAAAACTTGCAGAGTGCTTGCTAGAGGGACACAGCAAAGGGATAAAAGCCTAATAGATCAATGCCAACATAAACTGAAATCACAGGGGAAAAAAATAGTCACAAAGATTTTTTTTGTACCATAAGGGCAATTCTAGAAAGTTTCTGCACCTCAGACTCATATCTCGCTTCTGGGGCATCTTAATGCCATGTCATGCCATCACAGAAATGCTAGCAGGACGGGGCCTTGAAGGATCCCCTTGCATCAGCAACACTAGATCCTATCAGCCATGGCTACAGATCTTCCTTGTTTCCACTGGAGAGTCTCTGTTGAATTCCTTCCCCAAAGGGATGCAGAAGAGGAAAAAAAAGAAAAGGTATGAGGATAGATGGCACAACTGGAAAGGTCTTCCTGCAAATCAACTAAATAAATTGTAATTCTCCTTCAAAACAAGTGAAACCTATGGGGGAATATGGTAAGGACTTCTGAGATCAGGGGTTGGATAGAAAAGATGAAGAGGGAATAACTGTTAGCTATTTTTTCCAGTGGAAGAATGAGGGGATATCAAACAAGAATGCCAAGTGGCAAGTTTCCACCAAAGAACTTCTTCACCCCACAAGCAGTTAAGTGGCAAAACTCCTTGTCTCTTGGATACTAAAAACATGCATAGGATAGCAAATGCCAAGGATTTGCACATTAGTAAGTGTATGGAAGAAAAACCCACCCAGCGCTACTAAACACAAAGATACACCAACTAGCTTAGAAAGTCCCAAGCCATAACTCACAGGATGCTTGGAAAATATTCTGAGAAAGTACCACTATCTCATCCTCTATCAGTTGCTGTTGGGTGCAGAGTACTGGGCTAAATCAGCTTTGAACCTAAACCAGTTCACACATCATTACAAAAAGGTTTCTAAATTAACATTTACTGGACGACTACTGGGACAGTATAGCAAAGTCCCTACCACTATGGTGAAACCAATTTACAAGTTCCACCCACCTCTTTTTGTTTAAATATTGTATCATTAAACAGAATCAAGACTTTTGGCTTTCCAGGAGAAAAGGAGTACGACTGATCACCCCAGCAGTCCAGCGGGACATTACTGCTGTCCCACGGCAGCCAAAGGCGCAGAGCACCTGGGAGCGAGCCCAAGGACTTCAGCCATGGCACATCACTCTGCTACACTCTTCACAGCCAACTGCCCCCAGCTACAGAGCATCTTCTATAAAAAATAGCAATGCCATACCATGGCAAGGATGTGTAGGAAACAATTATTTTGCAAATATAATAGGCCCAGGCAGGATCTCTCAGCAAAGCATATTTTAATAACGATTTTGCAAGACTGGGTGATCTACCTAAAGGTAGGCACACCTAATAGGGCAAAAAGCCCCTGCTTATATCCCACCAAAATCCCGGCCGCAATTTCCCTCCCCTGTTCCCCATTGGTTGGGTACTTCAGGGTTTACAGACTACCCCGATGCATACAATACCCTTCTCCTTATCAACCTATTTAAGATATGGATTCCTGGTGCCCCAGCCACACTTCCCCCTAAGTTAACTTGTAAATACAGGTATATACAGGTATCAGTATATATTCCGGGAAGAGACTGTGTATTACATTAAGAATTCATAGTCCGATGTCTCTCAGTCCTTCCCCGTAAATTAACTTGCAAACACAGGTATCGGTATGTATATAGGTGTCAGTATATATTCTAGGAAGAAACTGTGTATTACATTAAGAATTCATAGCCCGATGTCTCTCAGTCCTTCCCCCCCTGCTGGGGTCAGACGCCACGTCCTCAGATATGTAAAAACAACAGTTCTTCATTAAACGTTCCTTACAGATGGAACAGGCTTTGAGGCCAACCATCTTCTCAATCAAAATTTACACCTTCATCTCCATTCCAAATATTCACAATCCATTATTTTTGCCCTGCCCTGATTTTCTGCCCTCTGCTATACAAGCCCCAAAATATACCACAAGGTTAAAAGCTGGTCTTGGGGTAGTAGTAGCCCATTTGGGCAGGGTAAGAATGGGCGAGGAAACCTCTTCATATCACCTTTTCATTTCTGCCCTCGTGGGCAGAAGGCACTGGACCATACTGCTCTGTCACACACCACCTCACACAGTCGTGCTGACACTCCTGTGGGAGTGACATTTCCCGGCCACCTGGACCTGCCCAGTACAAGCATACCTCCATTTCTCCAAGTTTCTAGTGCTGCATGTGCCAACTCCTTTCTCTTCCCACTCTCTCGGGTTGGAGGCATAGCCCAGGGAACACAGTTTGGCTGGGGGCATTCCCGTGTCAGACTCACCCCAGCTGCCACAGGGGCCCTGGGAGTCTGTCAGCAGCCAGAATAGACTGAGGTGGGCCTGACTCACGTCAAATCCCAAGCCAGCAAGGGGACTGCACAGGTTCAGAAGGGGTGTAAAGCCACTTGTCTGCTTCGGCGCACTGACACGTACCAGGCACAGCTCAGCATATCCAGGGGACAAGGCTCAGCAGCACAATGCCCTAAAGAGGATGGGACCTCAGGGAACCAAGGGTGTCCAACAGATTTGTGCGTGCCAGCACATCTATGTTCAGCCCAGGTTTGTTCCACTAGCTTTTCTAGTCCTAAGATATATTTTAAGCTAAGCAGCTCTCTCCACAGCACCTAACTCCAGACAGCCCCGGCAGCACCCAGGCAGAGATAAGGCAAAGGTGTACCGAGCAGGGAATAAGCCACAGTCCTACACTGACGTCCCCCGCTAACCTCAGCACCTCTACACCTCTCCTACCCCTCCTCACCCTGATCCTGCTGCGGGTTCGTTGAAGAAGCAAAAAGTTGGTGCTTGCAGAGCCGGCACGGGCTTCAGAGGAATTAATTCAGACGGGCAAAGTCTGATCCCTTTCAGGGAGCGTGCGAGGGAGGAGGCAGCGCTCAGCACTTCAGACATCAAGGCAGAGTAAGGGAAAAAGAGATGAGAGAAAGCCTCGCATAGAAAAGGCAGCAGGAAAAATGTCCTAATTTGGAGAGACAGGCCTCATTGCCATGGCAACCCAGAATCGCCCCAGAGCTTCCAGATCCTTCATTGTATGTGGTGTTAAACGATTCAACCATTAAGGAAAATACTAAGGGGAAAAACAATAATGGGGCTGTGGAAGGGAAAGTATTTGGCAGCAAGGAGTTTTCCTCTGGGGGTACTTGGACAACTGAAGTAAACCTTTTGAGTCTTAAGTTGTATTCTTTTTCCCCCATATTTAGACATAGACACATTTTTGTGCATTTGCTTTGTTTTTGGAGAATGAGTCACTCCTTCCTCTCTGCACTGCCCTCCCCAGCTTGGTACTCACCAGCAGTGGGGGCAACAGGGCAAGAAAACCCAACTGGAGCCCCCATTCCTTTCTCTAAAGACCCTTACAAAGACCTCCCAGGACAAGGCAGACACTGGGAATGCATGGCAAACCACACAGGAACAGTGCAGGCTGGCAGCCTGTGTCACCAAGGAGGTGGCAACACGATACAGGGTGACAAGAGCCACCAGGAGCTGCAGTCTCTGGTCTATGGCCTTCAGAAGGCACATATGGAATGTCTCTGAGAGAGCTGAGGGCTGCTGAGCACATCTGGCTATGGGGTAAGTGAGAGAAGTGGCGGGAAATACGCGCTCACTAGAAGTCACACACCACACGTATTACCGGCTGAGAGAGGTAAACACATCCCTGCAGTCATTAATTAATTATCTGATCTCACCCTGAGACCTTTCTGCCTGCTTTAGTCAATGAATTACTCTGAACATCACGTCAAACCTCCTCTTCCCACAACCCTCATGTCCTTCCACCCTCACTCTTGGGGTACACTAAGCCCTTCCTCTGCACTGCTGCCTCTTATCAAATATCTCCATTTAGCAGCTTTCCTCATCCTTTTCCTACCCCGGCACAGTTCTGCCACCTTTTCTCAGCCCCCACAAAAAGTCAAACCCATTCTGCAGGGGCTGGTCCTCAAAGGGTGCAAGCACATGCAGGTGGACCAGTACAAAGGATATAATAATAAGGCCATGTGAGCAGCAAGGAAGGAATATCAGAAAGTGACTTTATCCTCTGGAGGTTCCCTCCTTGTAACTGAAGGAACAAATCCCAGAGGATGAGTTCCCAGAAGACCCATCCCCTGCAGATTCCTAAGTGCAAAGAAGTAAATTGATTGTCACAACAAGATCCTTGTCACCTCTTGTCTAACCTACTCATGCCAGCTCGTTTCCCTACCCAATTTATTCATCAAACGGCAGCAAAACGTTTGGCCAAAAGGATTCCTTGATAGCAGGGATGCATGCAGTGTGGAGGAGGACAGGACATGCTTTTGCGTGGACATGGTTACACAGAGACACAATCAATCACACGTCTTCCACATGCTGGTACCCGTTCCCGTACAAAACTACTTCTCCCTGGCCACAGAAACACAAACATGCCAAGCACGAAAATCCTTTTCCTAGTATTGCAGTCTAGATTAGACCAGGAGAGGGGGAAATGGAAAAAACTAAACTCACTCCTGTACTACCACACAAAAAAGCCATCGATGTACTATTTGAGAGATTTGTGCATTTTATAGCAGTGGCACAGCAGGAGCTGCTGGCTGGCTTCTGGCACTCTGAAAGCACGAAGTGCTTCCCCACAGCTTGTGTTGTATATTACTGAGTATTATTACAGACGTATCTCAAGACATAGAGCAACATACCGCTGGAACAGTAGAGTGACCAGTGAGCAACACTGTCAAACAGAAATGTGGCCCTAAGCACAGCAGGAGACAAACGCCACCCACAACCTCCATTTCTCCTCCCGGTGGTCAGTATCACAGCATGTTTTCACCAGCTCATTTTGCTTCTGGTGAGAAAGCTGCCAGCCACAGCTTCAGTTTGTAACAATTAAGCAGATGAAACTTAAAATCCGCATGTGCACATAAAATCTTTCAAGGGCAAGGGCAGAAGGATCAGACAGAGAGAATGGCTGGGACAAGCCCTGGTGAAGATGAGCCCCGTGGCCTCACACCAGGAGATGGAGACAGCGAAGGTTAATGGCAGTATGGCTCATTGGGGGAGAATGGACCATGGGCACGAAACAGCACAGACTGGCGAGGTCTCCAGCCATTCCCTAAATGAAGCTGTTCCACAATCTGCAGATGAGCACACTTTTGCATTAAACTTTTTGCATGAAGGTCTAATTAATGGAGCACAAGGTGACTTATTAAATCTAAATTAAGGAACCAACTGAGTATCAAAAAAATTTACATCTCCAGCCAGGTAATGGCTGTATCAAACATTTGGATGTGCCCAAAGCCCAGCAAAACTCACCTGGCAGATTCCACATAAGCAAAAGTTTACTAAAAGATTATCAGAGACTTTTAAAACAAAAGAAAGTGAGGCCACATTAGTTTGAGGAGTCTGCCAGATGACCAAAACTAGCAGAAAAAGAAGGCTGGCTGGTTCATCCTCTGCCCAGTTTCTCCCTGTCTGCATCCACCTTAGCAGTGCTGTCTCCTGCAGGCATGCACATACTCCGAAACTTTGTCAGTCCCATTATAAATTATTTTGGTGCTAAGACTGCAACTGCAGGAGATTAGTCCATAGAGCCAAGGAGGACTTGCTGCTCAGAGACGTTTGCTGTGCCCTTCCTCTAGATCAAAGGATACATATTCCCTTGTTTTCATCTTCAAGCTGGCTCCTCCTCAGCCCACCCAAGGCACCCACTGGCTCAAGCATGCCCTGATCTCCTTCAGTGTGATTTGAGGAACGCAAACCACCACAGCTTGCTGTAGCCTTGCCACAGGACTAAGAATAAGGCTAGACAGAAAGCTCTGCCAGCCCAAAGGCAGAAAAAAGCAGGGCAGAAAACAGATACCTGCTCGTCAGTTATGAAGAAAAGTAACGTGCAATTCACATTTTGAGTGCAATTTTTAAGCGTCTGCATTGGCAATATAGTTAAATGTACGTGTCCCCCTC
Organism: Pampusana beccarii; assembly: GCA_013399365.1. Taxonomy (NCBI): domain Eukaryota; kingdom Metazoa; phylum Chordata; class Aves; order Columbiformes; family Columbidae; genus Pampusana; species Pampusana beccarii. Next base: position 473,979 of record VWYH01007845.1, read on the forward strand.
TTCCACAGAGGATACTAGTGGAATAATCCAGTTACTGCTGCTGTCATCAGGCTAATTTCTTTTCGCAAGAGGTCTGGTTTTGGGTGGAAATATTAAAATCTCCAAGCCTTACGCCATGTTCTCCTTCAAAAGCTACCCGACAGGAGCACGTGACACTGAGCAAGTGCCTGTTCATGACTATGTTTTGTGTGCTGCTGCAATCCAAGCCACCGCGGTGCAGTAATGTGAGTCACAGAGCACACACGTGTGCACTGAGCACAAGTGTGAACCGAACACTCAAGCCTGGGAGACAGCGCCACGTGCGTGACGTGCTCATCTATGCGAATCACCGAGCTGGACCGTGCTGGGGTGAATCAGAGTGAGTCACAGCGGGAGCGTGTGGTGGGGAGGGCGCCGCCAGAGTGTTGGGGACACACTGTGCATGGGTCACTTGTGCAGAAATCACAGCTCCCGAGACACTCCAACGCAGGGCTTTGCCCACCTTCTGTGTGCATTTTTAGCTCGTTTTCTTTAGGAAACGAGGCTCTTGCAAACCTGGTGTGTGTGTGTGTGTTTATGCGTATGTGAGTCAGGCTTCCCAGTAACTCTTGAACCTGCTGGCCAATTTCCACCTGATTTGACAAAGGGGCAGAGGACCCAAGGAGAATTAGATTGTTCCAATGCTGTACAAAACACAGCCCACAACTGCATGCAGTCCCGAAGCCTTTGTCTGGCCCCACAGCACTGTGTATGATTCACCCACTCACAGTCAAAGGCTCACTAGGCAATCAAATAAACCTCATCCTGACTTGGCAGCATGCCTGTAGTGGGCAGCCCCTATACACAGAATCCCTAGGGCACCACTGTACATCTCTCTTTTGCCCAGCCAGCAAGTATAAAAGACACAGCGGAAGCTGGGAAAAAAGCCATAGGAGACCTGGGGGAAATGGGATTATTGCAGGGAGGAGGTATAGCCAGCTCCTGAAAAATTTAAGCCGCTTTGGGCACACCCACTTATTCTGGGTGTCTGGACATTTCCTAGTTGAAACAGGGTTGTAGGTAGTGAAATAAGATCCTTTTATGCCCGTGATCCTCACCATGGATGAGTTCAGCTCTTCTGAAATCTCTTCACCCAGCTCAAGTTCCCTCCTCAGTGGACTCTCTGGTGTCTACTAGGGGCTGAGCTCATATTACAGTCTTAGTATTTAATTCTGTTAAAGAGTCAATTAACCATGAGATGTGAATCCACTGAAAACAGGATTCATTCATTTGGGAGCTGACGAAATTACTTGTTCCATCGCCCTTCCACTCTGTCTTTTCAGCAAGCTGTTCCAATGTCAGGTCATAAAATTCATTTTCAAGTGTGCCAGATGCGGGGATGGGGTGGAAGAAAAGCCTCTAGTGCAGATTTGCAAAAGTGATGAGGGATTCTAGGTGTCCATTCAGAGATACAATGTGAAAGGCCCAACTTTCAGAAGGTGGAGATGCCCAGCATATTTTCACATTTGGGCTGCTTTAACCTGTTTCATGTCGAAAGTTGAAAAAAAAATAAGGCACCTGTAATCGCTGTTCACACTCAAAGTGCTTTAGCCTACTTCTTCGATTGCCATCGCTTCCTGGGAGGTGGGCAGAGCCCATCCAGACACCAGGTGTCCTGCGCCCAGCAGCTTGGCAGGCAACACCACGTGGAAAAGGCGCTTCACCAGCGCCGAATCCACCTGTTCCCAAACCTCCCACCGCCCACCCAGCCCTGCCGAGGAACAGGCTGAGCCTGGCCCACAGCCCGGGACGTGAAGGAGCCCAAATGGAGCCAGGCAACTTGGAAACACACAAGGCAGGCACTTCTGAGAGATGCTCTCTCCATACGCCGTTATCTGACAAATGCACCATTATCCAAGAAGAGCCTCTTTCTCCACTTTGCAAGTGACTGTCTCCTTTGTTAAGAATCCATTCACCGCTCCTTTTTATCTGCGGTACCTTCAGAAGAGGATCATCTTCCTTAAGTTTCTCCTGAACTCACTAGGTGGTTTGTGGGGTTTTTTTAAATTGTCTATAATAGATAACTAAAAGCTATTGGTAACCATTGGCTTAGTGCGTCCCTTGAAGGAAAACACATACTCTCCTCTCTCAACCTCTTTCCATACTGCACTAGCAACAGGAGATTCCCTCCTCCCCACAAGCCTTCATGAGCTGGAAGTCATGGCAACGCTGTATTTCCAATATGGGGAGTCTCAGCAAGAGGAAGCCATCCCCTTTGGAGGAAAAACTCATTTATTTCAGGAGGGTCAGAGCTACATGCGGCCACTTGCAAGTAAGAACATTTCTGGCAACAGCAATTTTATCCCACACTCAGTCACACACAGGGTGTGTGAACTCTACGATTTGCTAGGCTTAAATAGAAGTTAAAACAATCAATCCCTCACAGGTCTCTGACCTTTGATAATTGTGAAGAACTTGTTAATGCAACACACCAAACATGGAAACTCCAGCTCAGGTAGGCTTGTGTTGGAGGGAGGCCCTGTCAGCCAAGAGCCGTGAACCCTCACTGCACGCCACATCCTCACGGGCAGCCGTGCCCCAGCTGAGGTGGCACCACACGTCACCCCTGGCCAGGTCCTGACTGGCTCAGCAGCCTCATCCCTTAGCCCAACGGGAGTAATCAGCGATACGCGAGGCTGTCATAAACCTTTCCCCAAGCTTCGCCCCCCCTTACCCACTCGTCCGTGACGTGGTATAGACAATGCTAGATTGTGCTCAGCGGCGGTGAGAGGATCACCAGCTTGTCAAGCTGGTGATGTGGAGAACGGTATTAACTGAGTAATTAAATCATTTCTGTAATTACTTTCACACAGCTATAAATAATGTAAGCCCACACATTCTCTCTGGAAGCCACAATAGCAAGAGAAGAGAGGGTAAGGGATGCAAATGAAAAAGGAGAAATAATAATACTAATAAAAACACTTAACATTTATACATCACACTGCATTTTCAAAACACAGTGCAAACAATAATTAAGAAATGGGTAGCATGACAGACAAGAGAGACTGAGAGGTAGGCAAGCGGGAAAAGGGAGAGGAGGGGAAGGGTGGCAAGTGTGGAGCAGGATTTGAGACCCAGCAAAGTGGGCAGCCCAGTGGACACGCTGCCCAGCCCCGTGGCAGGGCCACGCTGTGTGACTCTTCAGCCCACACCTCTCTACTGCTGCGGTAGGGTGGGGGATAAGGACATAAGGATGCAGCTCTGCCTCTACAGAAAGCAAGCAGCGAAGCAAGTGCCTGAGCAGGAGCCGGGACAAAGCACAGTACTGCACGAGCACACACCTGGAGGAACCAGCAGCTCCACCACAGAGCATCCTCCTAGTGGCTTCTGTCTGTCCTTTCCAGGGCAGAGGCTTCGTGGTGGCCATGCTGGCCCCAAGCTAGGCAGCTGGCAGACAGTGGAGGCTGCAGGGGGCTCGTCCCTTTCTCCAAGGAGCTTTTTTCTCTCCCCAGCAGGCCTGGGGCCCCAGCACACTGGCTAAGGGGGGCACAGCCGAGCAAGCCCCAGGCACCCTTTGAGAGACCTGCTGGCCCTTCCCCATGGGGGAAGCACTGATGCCAGTGTTCCTGTCACCCCCAGGAGCCATTTCTGACTCCTTTAATGGCTCAGTACAGAGCAGGGAGGGAATATTTCTGCCTGACCAGAGGGAGAGGCAGTGCTCACAAGGAAAGCATTGCTGCCTGATCCCACTGCCCTGTGCTCTACCTCAGCCCAAGCCCACTCTTCTCACTCAGTTTCCACCCAGCAGCTTCCTACCCCCATTTCACACCCTACGTCCTGTTTGCTCAGCAGTTCTGCCACTCCCTGTGCTCTAACTCTTGCTCCCATGGCAAGCCAGGCAGCATCACCTGGGCAGGCACACCTTCTCTTTCCTCTCCACCTTTTCCTAGTCCCCATCTCCTGCTTCCCCCCTTTTTCCAGCCCCCCTCCCCCTCTCCTCCTTTCCAGCTCTCTTCCAGATGTTCCTCCTCCACACTGGCTCCTCATGCCCCCCTTGCCCCCCACCTCACCCATGCTCCAGCTCAGATCCCCAATGCACAGTGTGTTTCCCCCAGCTGTATCGCACTGGGATGCCACAGAACAGCCCTGGCCCCAGGATGCCCTGTGCAGCCCTCAGGCCTGAGTGCAGTTTTGAAGCACAGCTTGCAAGGACGTCTATTAGAGATACATGGCAAACATCTAAAAAGACTCTGCAGTGTATACGTGATTTCTCACACTTATAACAAGGCCAAACTTGGGGCAACCTATGCAGTGGTAGCACAACTTTCCTGGTTAAAGGTCCTCCCCTGCAAGACACCCTCTCCAGGTGTGGGCCCTTGCTCTGAAGATCACTGGTGGTCATGCAGAAACTTCAGAGGAAAACATGCCAGCACTTGCAACACAGGTAAATCACATAGCTTCTCAGCCACATTTTCAGAGAGAGCTGGTTTATTTTCTAAATAAATAGCGAAATAAATCAATCAGCTTGAGGCATACACCTGGCACAGGAAACTTTACTCAAACAGTCATAGTCTGGCAAAGTTACAGCAAACCCCCAAGAGGGCTTTATAATGGGGAATGCTGGGCAAGCTTACAATTGACGGTACTATCAGCCCTGCATACAATAAGCTCTCCTGCATGCTGCAGCTATTCAACCACCTCTAATGGGGGTTACAGCTTCTCCTCCTGGAGTCGAGATTTTCATATCAAACATTATATTTACTTCTGCTAGAAAACCCCATTAATTGCTCCCTAGCAATTAGGTAGCCTTTGCCTTTTGTAGAGCTCAAAGTACTTTAGAAAAACATGGTTACGGTCTTCTTGCAAAGGGCAAATTGCTGGAGGCAGAAGTTGAGCAACTATCTTAAAGTCGTGTTTTACAGCAGAGCTGCAGTGAGGACTCAGGTCTACCAGATCTGCTTGATTCTGCTGGCACCCTTTAGATTGCTCCTCCTTGCTGTGTGGCTGCATGTGCCTGCCTTTTTGGCTTCCATCCTCCCTGCCTTTACAATCTCCACATCCTTCGTTCCCTCTTCTGCCCATCCTCTGCAACATACATTTATTGTTGTTATCAGGAACCTCATAGATACACAAGTAGAAGCATATGCCAAAGCATAGAGAAAAATTGTCTTGACAGACTCTTTAGGGTAGTATGGGTTTTTTTCAGTCATTCACAGAACTTATTTAAATCAAGCCCTCTTTCTGCCCCCCCCCGCCATGATCTTAGATTCAGGAGAAATTTTCTTGTCTGTCTTTCATCTTGTTCATCCTCTTTCTCCTCTGCTGTAGCTATATAACATACTCTACAGCACTTAGTTCAGTCCTGCTTGAAAATAGCTGAAGCAACATGGTTTCCACACTTTTCCCTAAGGAGACAAGAGCACATCCTAACAAAACTCAATGTCGGAACTTTTTTCTTGATATACATATATCATTTAGTATTATCATTTAACATATCATAATATATTATTTAATATCTTTTCTCAAATTTATCCTGTCGCTTCCACTGCCTACCTCTGGCAGCTACGCCAAGCATTATTTTCTCTAATCTTAGTCTACCTCTGCTCACAGAGTATATAAATCACACTCTGACTCATTGTTCAGCCAATCTACAATATGCACCTATGGCTGTTTGTCTTTCTTCATGTATCAGTTCCTCCAGACCCTCGACAGTATCACAGACTACAATTATATCTTTTTCTGTACCCTGTTTTTTTTCTAGCCTGTGTATATGTAATTCCCTTAACTTCCTTCATAATCTATCCCCTCCAACTTGGTTAACGAGGCAAATAAAAGGCAAAGAGAAAAAGAGATTCCCTGGAAATAATTGTTTCTCTTTGTCCCACGGTTACTGGGAAATGACACAGGGATCTAAAGCAGCAGCATCGGGCAATTTCACACTCCGTGTTTTCAATTTCGAGGCCAGTTTAGGGTAAGGACAAATTTGAGTTTAATTAATTTAGATTTTGTGAGACAAGTAACCGCTTGGGGTTGTAATAAAGCACTGCCTGTCCCAGAATGAAGAAACTAATCTCCTTGTCCGGCTGGGGATGGCACAAATTGATTTAATACTTTTGTGTTGGGCTTTTTGTTTTGAAGAAAGGGGTTATAATAATGATTATAAATAGCTATGGGTCAGATCTCATCAAGCTCCCAGATTTTCTTTAGGTAAGTGCTCACAGATTTGGAGATGTACCGAAACATTATCAGTGTGAAAATCAAAGTTAGAAATCTAGCAAGAAAGAACTTTTTTTCTCAAAAGTCTCATTATTTGCCAGGTCCAAGCTGGGTGGAAATCAACTTTTTTCTCACAGATATTTCAATACTTCTATTTCCAGGTAGATAGTGACAAAATCACATTTAAACATTAGTAAGAAAGGGCTTCTCTTCCCTCAGGTAGGTTGCAGTGGTTGCATTCAGAGCTAGGCAAGGAAAGGTCTTCTGTCACTCCAAAGAAAACATCACCATAACAACAGAAGAAAACTAACTCAGTACTCCTCTAAGAAGAATTCTATGACCCAAAATAAAGCAGCTTATAAATAGCAACAAAAGGCTGATGTAAAGGAACCAGGCTTCAGTTTTGCTTGGTGTTTGTTGTCTGGGACAACTACTGCCGAGGGAAGGCATCTGCACCTCCATGTAGTCATCTTCTTCAGCATCCTACCCTTGCCCCATGGCTGCCACTGCCCAAAAGTGCCCCAGGGCACCTTGACAGTGTGAGCCTCACCAGGGCCCCTCCAGGTTTTCTCCTCCCCAACCCTGTGACACTCAAGCTCAGACAGTGCCTTTGGGCTTCAGGTGCCCAGGTTTCTGCATTTCCAAGGCTTGAGGCAGACAGGAAGTGCATCCAATAGAAATTATTAGGGGAGGGAAGGTGGTAGGGGCATTTCAAGGAAGGTTATGTCCCCGTAAGACTTTTTTTTAAAAGGGGATTTCTTGTTGCATTTTAGTAAAAAAATTTAAAAAAAAAAAAACTTGTGATTCTTGAAAACAATGCCCCCAAAAAAGTAAAGGCCTTGAAACAGAGTTACTCCCAAGCAAATGGGAGATAAAGCAGAGGATGACACTGAAAACTAAAAAGCGGGCTATTTTAATAGGATACTCAATAAAAGAAACAATACTCTCTTTTTTGGTCTTTTTTTTAATCGAAAAAAATATTAACAAGAGTACTTGAGCCCTTGTTTAGAAAATGAGAGTTAACATTGAAGGATTTAATGGCCCTGGGGAGAGGTTAAAGCTCTTAAAAGTTCATTTCCAGGTTTCCTAATATCTGAGGGGTTTTAAGTGCTGTAATTTATTTGTAAAGTAATAAAATTGTTCTGGGGAAATTCTCAGATGTTTAATTAAACTCCACAGAAATATGCTACCTATATTCCCTTTCTTTATATGAAAAAAACGTAATTTTGTATAGATGGATTAGACACAGATGTAAACATAAATTACAGATCCACCTGGCCTGTTATTACATGTGTATGCTCAAGGGAAAAACAATACTAGCATACAATACCGGCTTTTATTTTCTATATCTCTGCGACCTACCTTTCTTTTGCCTCCCCAACTTTTGCATCAGACTCATAGTTTGAGGACACATGATATTTAGTTCATTATTTGTGAGCTACACAGAGCTCTCATTTGGCAGCACAAGGAAACCAAGTACTAAAAGCAAAAGAAGTGGTTTAATCATGTCGTCAATAAAATTATTAAAAGCTTGAAGGGAAACTGCTATTTTTTTTAATCAAACTTATCTTTGCTAATCACTAGATTAATCTAAGAAACATTTAAATTATTACTGTCATCAAATGCGGTTTCAGATAAATGTAAATGCTTTGTGAAATTACATGAACTGCATATAATTTCACTTCAGAAGGAAAAAAGGGATGGAAATATTCTAACAACATTGAACCATACTCTTTCAATGTTTGCAGACTTTCCCCCCCTTCTAAGCAACATTTTTTTAAATTTATTTCACTTCAGTTTGTATAATCCATTCAAAAGGAACTACTTGGTTGGATTTTTTTTTCCTGAATTTCCTTCACACAAGCATTCTAAAAATTTCAGATGTCACCCGTAATAGAGATGAAACAAATTTACATCCAAAAAATGAGGTTTGCATTCCCCATGCATCTCTATTATTTAACCTTTGGAAACCTGAGAGTGAAAGTGCTTTCCTTTTAGTTACAGATGTTCTTCTTTTAGCAACGCTGTCCCAGCGTCTTTGACTTTGTCCTGGTTTCAGTGTGTATCTAGGTGCTCAGCTTATCCAACTAGTTTTGGCTTCCCTGTACCTGCAGCATCACTTTGCTGCACTGGGACAAGCAGTTAGTTTTTCTTGCCTGGTGTTTTACACCTATTGACCGACTTTGGACTTGCTCCCCACCAAAATACCAAAGAATATCATTGCTGTAGCTGCATGTCCAAGGCACGAAGCAATCTCACCAACCTTCATCATTGAGAGACACTATATCTTGGAAACCTTGATAGAAAACAAAAAGAAAACCAAAACAAGGACCAGAAAGGAGACAGGTATTTATGAAGATGATCAAGGTAGTGGAGGAGTAGCAGAAAAGTCAGCTCTCTGCTGTGTTAGAAAGTGAAGGAGGATCTAGCCTAGAACAGATTAGGGATTTTACATTTCAGGTTAGCTTCATGCAGCTTTTATACAGATTTTATTATGGGCACAGCCCAATTTAATAGATCATTCTTTCTTACCATTTTATTTCCATCAGTATGGCTACCCTGCACAGGCAAGCCCTAGAGAAAATAGCAAGGGACACAGAGATAGAGAAGAATGATTTTCAGATAGGAACGCGTTATAATCATTTTCTTCCAATATTTTTCCTGGGTGCTGCCTGTGCACTGTTGTGTTACTATAAAGCCGCACAAGAAAAGAAGCCTTGCTGAAATAATGTGACTTTGGAAAAATAGCAAGGGACGATTCCACTAAAAACGATGGTCACAAGCTGTGCTGTGACCCAAGAGAACCCAAGGCATTATAAACTCTTACCTTTTCTGCCTTCATTATCACCAAGTTGACTTTTTCTGTTATTAAAAATAAATAAATAAAATAAATAGCCCATCATTACAAAACAGACCAGTCAGCCAAATGATGTGGTCATATTTTAGGCAAGAAGCTTAATCTTTTTCAATATGAAAAGGGTCCTAAATCTGAACAAAAAAAAAAAAAA
>VWYH01007845.1:483181-628972 GCA_013399365.1 Pampusana beccarii
TTTTTGTGACTGCTCCTTTACCTCCTAGCTCTGAGTAGAAGATGTTTTAGGTAATATTGAAAATATAATGAAGAAAAGCCCAGCCCAGATTTCCAGTCTCAGGTCTGCAAACACAAGATATTGGTTTGTGTGCTTATCTGAACTGAAGCTTGGTTTGCAGAATTGAAGGTTTCCTTCCACCGTCTCCTAACACAGAGCACCCTCATCCATCAGCTGTTTCCACACTGTAATAGGATTGACTTTCTGCTTTCAAAACTACTGGGAGAAAGGAAAAATTATTTTAAACACTGGAATGGGAGCAGATACGCTCACCAGTCACGAGCGCATTGCAGTCCTCTGGACAATACGAACTAATGCTTAAGATCAGGCAATACAAAGCTATAAAAAGAAAGTTCATTGCAGCAGCTTGAGGCAAACTGAAGAGACCAGAGAGCCTCCACGAGCAAAGTTCTGGGATCACAAGAACCTAGCATTGGTGGTGGTGCAAGCTTCTCTTCATCTCATTAAATCCAGATTAGATCCAGATTAGATCCAGATTATCAGTGATTCGTGCTATGCCCTTTCTCATCAGAGGTCCAGGTGAGATGACGCTATCATCCTAGTCCCTTTTCAAGGTGTCAGCACCAAAACAAGGACCAGGTGCTTCCCTGTAGTGCTGAAACACTGTGGTCACTCTTCTACCTGCCCCACAGCAGCAGGGCTTGTTGCTCTGAGAGGAGGTAGTGCAGGGCCTATTGGACCTCTTCAGCCACCACTCCCAGGCCACCCGGCCCCAACAGAACGACTGCTGCAGTTTGTGCTGTTTGGTGTCACTGCTGGCACGTTCGTCAGAGATTAGAGGGACTGAACTGGCTATGACGAGACCCTCCCTCAGCAAAGTGGTCTCTCCAGAGCTCGAGTGAGGCACATCATGCGTCTGTGCTTCACCGTTTTCCTGGAACTAAACCCAGACCGCAATGTGCACACAGATCATCCAGTCATTTCCTTCTTTTGCCAAATTAGGCAGAGATTAAATGTAACACTTTGTAACAGCTAAACAGGTGTGATTAGAGACATAAGCACGGAGGACAGAAACGGCAAAACCATACGCAAATTCCTGTATACTTATTTTTCAGAGGAAAAAGGCAAAACACAGGGTAAGCAAGAAGATACAAACATTATCTACAACGTATAATTGCATGCAATATTAAAGAGCATGAGTTTGAACAAAACAATCAGGAAATCCAGATGTTACACTTTCAGCAACATACCTCCACCTGCTACGTTACACCTAGGGCAGGATTCATGGCATTTAGCTCGAGGCATCACGAGCAGGATACAGCCTTCCCCAGTAATCAGTGGGGAGACACAGGACTATGCCATGAGCATTTCACTGCACCCTGAGGTGGGTGAGGTGAATTGTCCTCAGGTGGTGCCTCCTTCCCCACCAATTGTAATGATGCCTAGACCTCCAGCTGACAGGCAGCAAACTTCCAGATGCACGTTAACTGAGATGAAGCCAGCCTATGGTGCACATTATACAATATTTCTGTCTGTATATACAGGAGAAAAGAAAGTTCAGGCTTGAAATCCTCTTTTTTTTTTCTTCTTTTTTTTTTTTTCTTTGCCTGCTCTTTCATGTCTCAATTTACCAGCTTCACAGTATATCACAGAACCCTTTTTACACACAGACCCAAATTTCATCCCAGACACACTTATTAAACCCTCATTGAAGGCAAAATAGAATTTCACATGCTACTCCAGGGAAGGTGGTTGGACTGAGAAGGTTTTTTTCTTTTTTTTTTGCATTAACCTCCAGAGAAGAGAGGCTTATCTGTCACACCAAGGAGTCAGTGGTTTGTAGCGTTCTTTAGGTTTGCATTGGCGCTACTGATCACAAACACACCGGGAGCACAACAAAGCCCTAAGTGCGGGTGTGAATCTGTGAAATGCTGAGCAAGTTCAATCACAGCTGACTGCTGTGGGCTTTGAGGGGATGCTGCAAGAAGCAATCCATGCTTACAGGATCAAACCTCGGCCACACAACTCATCTGCAAAGAACATGTGCCAACAGTCACTAGAAGCAAAGCCTCTGTCAAAGCCCTCAATGGAAAATAGATTGTTTAAAGACTTACCAAGCTGACTTCAGTGTTTTTAGTAGAATATCAATGTATTTACTCTTACTATATTCAATTCATCAAATAAATATTATCCGTTAAAAATTATGCACCTGTGAATCAGAAGCTGTAAAGGTCAGCCTTTTCAATTTACATTTAAAAGAAATCTTGGCCTTTCCTAAAACTGCAGATCTTTGTACATAACCTGCTTCTCCTGCAAAACTAAAAAAAAAAAAAAAATAAAAGAGGAAGTTTGATAAAACAGAGGTCTCCATTCATAAGGCTTCCACCTTCGAGCTCCCCGTGGCCTGCCTGCCAGAAAGCTCTTTAGAAGCAACCCAGTGGGGTACACAGGGCAGTTGCAGGAGATGCTGCCTTCCCAAGGAGAGACTAGAGACAGGTAGAAAGAAAAGCCTTTACAAAGTTCAATAGGCCAAATTTCTCTTTGAATTACAGCAGCGTAAATCTGATCTAATCCTGCCAAAGGCAGTGGGGCTATGCTGGATTTACACTGCAGGAATCCAAAATCAGAATTTGGCCTGCCACGTCCAAAATCACAAGGACCTTTCCCCACTGCTTAGGAGGTCTGGCATCAGTAATACTTAAGCTTATTCAAAGAGGATGTAAAATGCCACCGAAAGTGTAAAATGCAGCACACAAGCAATGCTTCAGACCTCTTTTGCACAGACATCGGTAACCACACAACACAGCAGGCAGGAGAGCATCGAAAGGCAGCATTGTTGCCTGACTGCCGTTCAAGACAGAAAAGCTTTGGTTTGGGTGGAATGGGGCAGAATGACTTGAGCAGGAGGAAAGGAGGAAAGGAGGAAAGGAGGAAAGGAGGAAAGGAGGAAAGGAGGAAAGGAGGAAAGGAGGAAAGGAGGAAAGGAGGAAAGGAGGAAAGGAGGAAAGGAGGAAAGGAGGAAAGGAGGAAAGGAGGAAAGGATCCTGTGATTATTTTATTCAGTGACTACTTTAGCTCAAAGGCTGATACGAGAAAATAACACTGCATATTAACTGTATGTTATTTGGCAACTGAACAGTTGGTCAAAGAGTGAGAAAATAATTTGTGATTAATTTATCCACATTTACTCACCTATGATAACCTGCACTGGATTATTCATTTACAAGGTAAATAAAACAGAAAGTGCCTGGATTTCTCAGCCCCCTAGATCTCTTTCTGAGAAAAAGCTGCCACAGTGACCAACTTAATTCTCCGCTTTCATTCAATTAGACTTAAATCTGCCTCGTTAAATGTCTCAGATTCACTTAAGAGCAACCTGTAAAATGAAAAGGCTGCCAGCTTGTGTCTCTGTTTACTTCTTTGCAATGCACAAAGGGTGGTCAAGAGGGTCTTCCCAATAAAGGGGGAAGACTTGTATCAGGTCCAGCTGTGCCCCGCAGGGGCTCCCCTAAGCTGAGACTTATCAGCTGGCCAAAGATGCTGCTCTCTCTGCATCCTGCCCTGTTCAAAACCAGTAGTGGGAAGGCTTGTTGGTGTAGTAATCCCCTAGAAGACTGGCAAGGGCCTGGGAAAACAATGAAAAGTCAACGATAGGAAGGAACGAAGTAGTACAGTGGAAAAAAGGAAGACGGAGCTGGACTGGTTCAGACTGGTTAGTTGCTTTAGCTAACACCTATTTAACTTCAGGAGCTAATGAACACTTCTGAGAAAGGATGGCTTTATTAAAGATTCAATTATTTTCCAATTAAGATGTAAGAGCTGTACTAAATGTCCCTGAAAATACCACAATGTCCTCCAGCGGCATGGAGGAAAAGCTAGCATCCTTGGCTTTTCTAAGGTAAAACACAGGCAAAAATAAGATCTTTACCAAAAAAAAAAAAAAAAAAAAAAAAAAAAAAAAAAAAAAAAAAAAAAAAAAAAAAAAAAAAAAAAAAAAAAAAAAAAAAAAAAAAAAAAAAAAAAAAAAAAAAAAAAAAAAAAAAAAAATCACAATTGTCAGGGGCTCTTTACCCTTCCTAAGGAAGAACAAAAGGGCTGATTCTTTTGCGGCTTTCTTCTACCTGCTCTGTTCCTTCCTCGGTTTTTCTCTGTTGCAGATAATTCCACATGATTAATAGGCTCTTCTCAGTGGTGCTACACACAGTTAGCTCTTTTAATCTCTCTTTGAATCTGAGACTGTCTAATCCCCAAACCTTCAGCCCCATGAGACTACACCTGAGGATCACAGAATAAGATATTTCTTTCTGTTTTAAGCTCCGATCTGCAAGTATGCAATAGAAGGAAGCTCAAATTTACCTTATCTGCCATGATCATAGAGGAGCCTCCATGGATGCCCAGGATGGGAGTGAGGGTCTGGGCAGAGATGAAGTCCAGGATCTGGGCAATGGCTTCCTGGTCTGTGTCGTCAGCAAATACCACCCCTTGAATCTTCCGGTCTGACATGAGGTCACAGATGCGGGTGATGATGCTCTTGGGATCTGTCTCATTCATGGCCACCAGCTCCACCCGAGGCACCACTGAGAGGTGGTGGAAGTCATCTTTCTCGTGGGCATCTTTGATGGCCACTTCGTCCGAGGTCCCCACGAGGATGACCGCAATGCCAATGCTCGGGTGGCTTTTCTGGGCATGGGCCCCGCTCCCTGTTGTTGCGAGGACTGCCAGCACCAGCCAAAATCTTGGAGAGTAGCACTCCACTCTGCGCCTCATCTTCGGCTCTTACACTCCCTGAGTGAGGAAGAAAAAAAAAAGGAAAGGGGGAAAGTAAGAGGAGAGTGATTAATTGACAAGTCAGTCACGCACTCAGCCTTCAAGGCAGATTCATTGATTTTCCTCAGCCACTAGCCCTCCTCCCACTGGTCCTTCTTGCCTGATGCCCAGCCCTGTGGCTACATTCAGGGGCCTGTTAAAGTCAAGGGGGTCAGACCAGACCAGCCTCTACTTCAGAGTTTGGAGTCACTTCAGAGAACAATTGTCAGCAGAAGATGGGATCAAGGCATCTCCCAGGACCCATGTCACTCTGAGACACAAGCCAAAAGAGAGAGACAATTGTCTTTTGATGGCTGATCAGCTGTCTTCATGAAACTAATTGCTTATGTCAAACCCCTGTCTAAGTGCTCACCCTCAACACAAAGGAATTACTGGTGCTTGTGATCAGTTTGACCTTCTGCTGGAGGTTTAGGCATGGAGGCTGAAGGGACCAGGCAGATAAAGACTCCCTTTTACTTTCTTAGCACACCTCCTCCAGAATAAAGCGAGGACAAATAGGCAAGGCCATCAGACGTATGTGTATGTATGTATACATTTCATACAACCTTCCTACCATGAGGACACACACAGCTCCAGTCTGTAGTACAGCCAGCCATATCCCTTCCACACATATAAGGTTCATTTCTTTTTAAAAAGCCAGGAACACAAAATTTCCCAGAGGTCATGGCTAAAACTGGATCAGTGCAGTGTGGGGAAGACATTCCCTCCAAGCCCATCTAACAGCTGGTTTTGCCCAGAAGCAGAAAGACCCACAGAGTTTACAAAGGTTCACCCTTGGCTACTACAGCCAGGGACGTTACACCAATCTTTTCCTGAACATGTCCACTTTATTTTGTAATCATAACAGCAGAAATGGAAAAACCCAATGAGGTCATCTCTCCAGCCCCTGCCTGAGCAGGACTGTTCCCTGCAGAATTGTTCCTAGCTCTTTCTTTATTCAGTCTCCTTTTAATAATAGTTCGTATTTCCACAGCACTTTTCATCTTCAAGTCACCTTACAAACACTTAATGAATAAAACCTTGCAGCACCTATGCAGCGTAAATATCAGAACCCGCCCTGGTCTGGGCACAAAAACAGCACAGCGTCCCCCTGTCTGCCCAACACCCCTGTGGAGGCAGCACTGCTCGGTGTGCCAACCCAGGGCCGTGCTGCTGTCCCAAGGAGACGTCAGGCATTTCAAACTACGGAAGACTTTCAGTGCAAAAGGTCCTGCTCAGCTACTCATGTCCATAACTCTGTCCTTCAGCAGCCAGTCACGCTCAAATACCCCAGCCCTGCACTTCTCTGCACCACACCTCTGGCCTTGGGGGGCTGGGAACACGACCCTTCCATACTGTTTGCTACTATACATGCCTCTATCAAAAGGACAGAAAGCCACAGCAGCAGGGACAAGGCTGGCAAGACTTTGAGAAAGCTGGAAGTCCATGAAACAGTCCTACCTGGCACCAGCCACCCGTAGGGAAAAGGCACAAAAGAGGCCATCTTGCCCTACCCAGGAGAACACGTAGGCTCAACACCTGCTCCCTCATTGTCATGCTAAGCAGAGAGAATGTATTCTGCATTTATATTACCGGATAAATAAGAGATAATAACGTAGATAATAAATATGCACCGGAGGAACCAAATCCACTTAGGAGGCTGAAAGGGACTGCGGGTGTGAAGTGCCAATCGATTCTAAACTCTCTGACGGATCCACTTTCTGAGAGATGTTCACAAGGAGAACCAAGAGACTTTGAGAGTTTGGCAAAATGAACAGCTAACTTCATTCCGGCAGGACTGTTATCCTCCAATTACGAGTCACTAAATTAAATTCCTTCACAGTGAAATGCAGTCCCCACTCTTGCAATGCTTTATTAACTTTAATGCACTCTATACGCTCTCTGTCTCTCACTCTCTTGCTCACTCACTTTAATGCTATATTTGTTCTCTTTAAAATATGTCTCCTGCGATCCCTCTGCATAGTCTCACACAGTATATTACGCTTGGTTAGGCAATGGCTAGCTGTGATGCCCAGGGAGTATAGCATAGGTTTTTCCTCAGCCCCTCTCACACCAGGAATGGTTTACAGGGCCTTCCAAGCCAGGGCTCAGATAGCAGCAATGCAGGAGCTATGCAGGCGATCATGGCAGCTGTCTGCCTTCACACCCAAACACATACTTCTCCCACTGGGAAAAATGCCGGCCAAGAAACACATTTCCTTCCCTTTTCCTGCATCAAAACCAATAAATATCTAGCATCTACCTCCAATCTGCAGAAGAGAGCCCAGATCCTGAAAAGCACATACGTGGCAATCTGCTGGACGTCTAGCTCATGGGATGTGTCCCCCAGGCAGATTTTTCCATCCAACACAAGATGATAGAGTTCCCAGTACAAAGCCAGATCCTCAGGCTTGGGCCAGATATGCAGGCAGCAGCCAGGGCTAAGAAGAGGGCAAAGAGGAGGGCATCAGCGCTTCCACAGCCAACCTGGCATCTCCTCAGCCCTAAGCCCTTTCCGGATCAGGCAGGGCAATGCTTAGGTAGCCTGTGTTGTATCACTGAAGACAGCTCTTCCTCTATCTCTCACTCACACATAGCACTTCTATGCCCACCATGTGGTTTGGGTGGTCTGTGTGGCAGAGACCAGAGTCCTTCTGAGGGAACAGCAGATACCAGGCCCAGGCTGGGCTCCCTCGTAGGATGAGACCTAGAGATGTGATAAGGCAGGGGAATGCCAATAAAGCAGAGCCAACCCAGGGCCAAGTGGTGGTCTCCACCATTCAGCTCCCACATGGCAGCAGCAGGTTCACAGTGCAGAGTTGAGCTGCTCAAAGACCACAGCAGGGGTGCTCACACTGTTACAGTCCTTTCCCTACCCTCCTTGGGTCTCTCTTCTGTTCACAAGCAGTACCCCCTACCCACACTTCTGCTCACATGCAAGCGCTGGCTGTTGGAGAAAAGGACAAATGTCCCAGCACCAGCCCCATCTCTCTTTCCTCCTCTGGTCTGGCTCGCTACAAGTCCCTTTTGAATGTGTGGTGGTAGAGAAGAGACACAGGTGAACCAGCACAGACTTACTATCAGATTAAGGTGGCCCCAGAACTTATTTGAAAATGTGGTTTTACATTGGTTTTTATCCATTTGCATGGTTTTTATCCATTAATTTCTACACTGTTCAAATGCAAAATTTTGAGGCACCCAATCAAGAAGCACTGGAGGCGGCATGTGGTGGTCTGGTTTCCAGTGAAGAAGAGAAATGGAGAAATTCACACATGGAAAAATTCACAGGCACCTGACAAGACTGCAGCTGTAAAACAGGGCATTTGCCCTTAATTGTTTCAAGTAACTTTAATATAGCTAGAGTCTACTTTTGCCAGTCCAGAATGATTTTTAAAACATGCCAGTGTATTTTATTACTAAGTATTTCACATAAGCAGGTTTTTCCCCTGATGGTGCCACGGGGCACCACAGTTTTTGGAGCCTTTTCTATGATTTTGCCACTCCAAGAAAATTTAGCAAATCCCAAACTCCAGTCTAATAAGTAAAATCCTTTACACATTACTCCACAATATTATATCATCCCTTACACCCTGGAAAATAATAGATGACAAGGCCATTAGAGAAAGTGGTTTTACAGACACACCTATATTTAGGTATAAATATGTCTGTAAAACCATTATACCTCTAAAATCTCATTTTACTTACCAATAAAACATAACCACCACAGTAGAGGAATGCAGCATCTACTTAGTGCCGCAGAGCAATGTTACACAATCATTGTTAAAATGGGAAGGGAAAGTTAACTTCTCCAATTGAAAATGCAAGAAGAATGTAGGTAGTCAGACAGTAATTATTCAGATTGGAATTCGTCCAGGACCAAAGGTTAGATTGCTTAAAAATATCATGAGAACCTTATTTGACACTGCATTTTCATGTGGATCAGATCTAAGATAAGTATTAATAGAAAATTATTAGGCTTCACAGGCAAAATACAGCTCAGCATTTAAAGATATTTCTGGATGATATTTCAAAATACAGGAAGTACACAAATAGGTCACTGTGTATTCAACCAGGCTAACTGTAAATAAAGCACTACTCAGGCAGTGCACAGCAAAGCTACGCAATCTTCAGGTCAGATAAAGAAACCGAGGCAGAACACGGGCTGGTCCCAGGAGTTTGGGGGCAGTTCTGTCCTGTGCTGATGCTGATACCTCCTTCTGCTGCAATTGTGCCAGCTGGGTAGTTTTGCACAATAGCCTCTTGGAAGGGTATTTGCACGCCCCCAAAACCTTATGTCCAAACTCAAGAAAGCAAGAGGAGAGGAAGTCCTGTAACACTGCAGTCCCGGGCAAAAAGCTGTCTTCCAGGCAGTGTTGCTAATTAGGAGGAAGACGATGCTTGCGGCAGGAGGCTGAACAGTGTGCCACCAGCAAAGGGAACTCAGCAGGGACATCGGCTCCATGCTGGAGGAAGAAGAACATCACCTACCCCCAGCCTTCCCTTCCTGTACTTCCCTAGAAGGCCATGGGGAAGTTCATATCCCAGTGCTTTCTGGGCTCTGCTCACTGGGAGCTCTGGTGAGGTCCCATCACCAGTTAGAGGACTTCAAGCCACAGCATTTGAATTCAGCAGCTAATTTTGCATCTGCATCAATTGCAATGCTAATTCCCATCCCTACTGTCATCCCTGATCACTAGCCCAATTCCAGGACTCGCCACCACCCGCAGTCCCACCACTACCTATAGGCAGATGTCCTGCCAGCCCCAGCGTTAGCCATTACTGTTACCCTTTGATATTTGCTCATCTTTGACAGCATCTTACTTGACACTGCCTCCATTTCTCAGGCAGTTTGAGCAGTATCAGGCGATGAATCAAAAAGCAATCCTTGTGTTTCAGGTCCTAGTGTGAGGTAGGAAGAAATCCATCTCACCTGTGAGATACCCTACACAAAGCTAGAAGGTGCTTTGTGCCTGGTATCCAGCACACCACTAGGGAATAGCAAGTGCACTAGAAGAAGCTTAGGTAAGTTAACATTGCACTAGATGTGCTGCTGGGCTGTCTGGAAAAGAAACACCCGTATGTCCAGACCAAAGAAGAACACTATTTCTGTGTTTACCAACTGCAGTAGGCTGGTGCATATTTAATCTTTTTGTCCACTACCTGCTTTACAGGTAAACTGCGGGAGCTAAGAAGACCCATGTGGAGAAGGGGGCAGGACAGACTGCAGCCTCATCAACTGTCACTCCTAAGACCTGGGGTTTAAAGTTATAAATCACACCATAATTTACACCTAAGTTTCTCCAACTCCTTGATTTTTGGCAACCCGGTTTCAGCTTAGGACAGCCTCCCATTCTCATGGTTACTGCCATCTCCCCAGTCCAGATATGCTGCATATTATACAACTCTGAAGAAGCATTCCCTGTATTCTAATACTACTTTACCATTGTCCTATCACACCTTCACCCCGGGCTATTTGTACACTGACAACTCTCGCACTGCTGTTTTCTGTATTACTGCTTACCAGGTAGGTGACATAAGTGCCCATAAATCTTCTTTTGGCTCACAGCCCTGTTGTTCCAGGAATTTTGTAAACAGAGACAAAGACGAGAAGGATGGATCTGGGGCACGATGGATGTGTCTCAGAAGCGCCTGCACACTTCAGGTGCTGCTGAACAGAATGAATGATGCTGCAAGAAAATCTCCTTACATTCAGAGTAAGAAGATGGCAGAGACTAAAGACAATGGAAAGTGCCACACACAGTGACGAACCCAAGAACAATCCAGCACCTGGACCAAAATGCTTCGTTATGGCGACTCCGAGAAAACACCTCCCAAAGGGCATTTCAGTAGTTTCAGATGAAAAGTGGTGCAGTTTGTTTTAACTAGCTTTGAACACCACTTATAGTCTTATTCTGATATACAAATGTCCCTATGACAGTGCTAGAAACATTCCTCCAAAGCCTTTTGGCCAGGTCTTCTTTCTGCTCTTCACAACCACTTCCTCTCCAACATGTACCTTCATCCACGCCTGTGATGTCCCACAGATCCACTTCTATCTAACTTACAAAATGCTGCTGCTTTTCCCTTATTTCTTCCAAGTCTGCTTTTTTTATTTTGGGGAATGCATCACATGCTCCCAGCCAAAGCCTTCAAAGCCCTTGGAGCTCTCTCATTACCTCGCTGTTAGTTTTCCTTCCATGGACACTGGGTGGAAAGCAGGACATCAGTTTACTTCTATTCTGTATTTATTTTCTTTCAGGCTGTTCTTTCTTTATTAAACGAGATACAAACTTCTCCCTGACTTAGGCAGTGTCATCCCATATATCACATATTCATTCCTCCCCATCTCCAAAGGCTAGTTTGCCTCTATCCAACAGGTGTCTCCAAGAATAAGGTAAAAAAGAGCTGCTGCTTTTTCTGCCCCACACAAAGGAGAGGAACAATTCTCTCCCTATACCCAAGGCAGTACAAAGAACACTTTGATCATCAATTAGACCCATATCATTCCCAACAGATGAAGAACTATATCTCATTATTGTAAGCTTGCCCAAGGGTAAGTTCCCAGTGTCCTTCCCACTTCCTCCCACCCACATATTTTACATATCATGGGTGATAGCTGACACAGCCACAGCCTGCGAGCTTCTGTTGAGACCAACACCAAGTGATTCACAGAAATTACAAATTAAAATCCTCTGCTTAATAATCTTGTTCTTCCCCCAGTCACTTCAGAATTGCTGTCTACGCCATCTGCTTTAGCACACTACCTGCTCTGAAGCAACTCAAGCAATAGGATTACCACTGCTGGGAGACAGCACCGAGGCTCACATTTAGAAACATTTCCCTAAACTCAGCCTAAATTCTCCCTTTGCTCAGCCATCCTGTTACTTTAACAATGTCTCCTTCATTCAGCCTAAACTATTTCTTCCTCTCAACTCACCGTTTCCACCCTGAAAATGCTTGTAGATGGTTATCTGATCACCCCTTGGGACTTTCCTCTGCTGCAGCTTAAGTTCAGCTGTGTTCATCCCTCCTCATAAGTTGAGTCCCCGCAGGTCCTCATCAGGATGAGTGAGGGAGGATGGAGGTAACGGCTGGGCAAAGGAGAGCAGCAATAAGTCTGACCTGCTTACCCAGGCTGGCACACACGTGCAGAGCTGCGGGAGTCAGTGTCACACACAAAAAAGCCATTAAGCAAGACAGCAGGTCAGTCTGGCATTGCCCAGTGCCAACTTCTAAATGCCAGGGCACGGAGGCTTGGCACAACCATGGCTCTCTGTGAGCCTGTCTTGCAGAGCCAGGCTGGAGCAGCCATTCCCCTGCCAGGATCTCGCCCCCCCACAGCATCCCACTTGGACAAGTTTAGAGGGATGAGACAGGCTGTCCCTGCCAGAGATGGAAATATCCTCATCACCTGGGGGGTTCAGTTGCCGCAGCTGTCACTCCCCACGTGCTCCATTTGAAACAAGGGTTTCAAAGCTCACAAGATGTGCACTGTTTCCCACTCCCCACTGTCGTCTGCCCCATCTCAGAACCGGATCCAGGCTCAGAGCAAGATCATCCGAAGAGAGGGGCGTGTTGCTGTGCGTGCAGGGCCCCTCCAAAGGGATTTCAGCATGACTGAAAGCAGCTTTGCCTCCTGAAGTGCAAGACTAGGTTTAGACAGACAGTAGAACACTGCACCCAGAAGAACACTCATTTTGCCAATTAAATCAAATTAGAACAATTCAGTAATCCATGCTGCAATCCCTTCCTTCCTTAATTCTCCACTTCCAGTTTTCATTTCCAAGCAGGAATCAATGGCACATAAATAACGTGAGGACATTAAAGACTGTGATTTCTAAAAGCTAGGGATTTAAATACCTCCAATCCATTAATATCCATGAGAAACACCCGTTTAACTTCACTTAAACAGTTTGGAGAAGCACATCCTCAGAATTTCTCATTATTTGCTGTATTAATCTGAAGTTTTCTATTCAACCTTAATGAACTCCACATCTTGTGCATTGGCAGATTGAATTTCAAAATTCAAAAAAAATGAGGAGAATTTTTGATTCCAAGGCTTTCCCATTCCCCAGACTCTCTGATGTACCTCACTCAGTACCTGTTCATTCCCTGCATCGTTTCCTTAAAGGGAAAACACAGAGCCGGTAGACAGAGACTGCACAGTCTCCTGAAGGCAGCTGCCAAACACCATACCGGTGCTGAAATCCCACGGGTTACTCAAAGTCTCACATCAAGACACATGTCTGAAGTTCTTGCGATGACAGATGTAAACACTGTAAAGGCCAAGTCATAAAAGTTTCTTAAAACATACCATAAGTAGGAAAGAAAACATTTTTTTTTCCCTTTTCTTTTTCTGAGGCAGAAATTGAGTGATTCTTTCTCCTACAATACTGAGGATCCCAAAAAAGGCAACTGAGCTAGAGGGAGACAGCCTTAAATTACACCTGCATTTCAGATACAGCCATCCAGTTTGCTGCCAACCCCCTCAGTTATAATGTATGACATGGAATAAAACTTTAAAACAAAAACCCGCCTGTCCCTTAGGGAAGATCTTCATGGGTGCATGTTTCAGTCTTGCAGCCCATGCAGCAAGAACAAGATAGGAGAAACTGGCTGCACTGCCTCTGCTCATTGTAGCACCATTATAGCAAATTCCAAACAGCCCTAAGCAGACTGCTAGAGCTCACCAGACCTGATCAAACACTCATAAAAGTACTACAGACAGCAGAAACATCAGAGGAGAAGGCTTGATGCCTGAAACACCAAGATGCAGGGAGGAGCAAAGAAATCGCTGAGGTAGCAAAGCGGAGAGAAGAAGATGCATTCTGTGAGCTGGTCCGGGACAAAGCCGCAGTGCTACAGACACAGATGGGCCACCTTCTGCAAATAGCCATCATCTTGGGAGCCTTGTGACCTCTTGATTTCCACTGGTATGCAGCGTTTTGGAAAAACGGTGTATGCTCACCAAGGGACACCGTGAGAATGCCAGTCTTGCTCATGAGCTAAAACAGGGAATTAATCTGGAAGTGGGAGGGACCAAGAGGTGTTTCTAGTATGCCACAGCCATCGGAGCCAAGATGCGTCAAAAACTGGCTCTGGTCAGGCCACTTTCTAGTGGATGGATAGTGGAAGGATGGATGACTACCCAGAAAACCTTATTGTGAATCTCCTTCCTTGTAATTGCCTGTCCCTTATCCCTTCCCTTTTTCTCAAACTGATCATCGGTAAATGACCCTGTTATCACTACTTATAGGAAAAAAAAAATTCTACCTAGAAGAAGTAACAATGGAAACCAGATGTGCAACACCAAAAAGAGCGATATTCAATATTTTTGGAGCTGTACATTCCCAACCCAGAAGCATCCCAAAAAAATGCTCATCTATTTAGAAAAACTTGTTCCGTACAACAAATACTAAAGCCAGAATGAAGGGAGAATCGACAATTGCAAATCATGAATTTTTTTCTGTTGGTCTCATTTTAATTCTTCATTTTTTGTTTCTTCCTTTCCTTCTTCACTCTCCCCTTTCCCTATCTTTCTCCGCTCAAGTTCCATGACCAGTAAGGCACCAGCCATCAAGCTGCTGGATACAATATGCTTCCACAGTACATTAGAGCTGTGCACCAGACCATGCTGTGCCTGCGATTGTATGACAGGTCAGGGCTGATTCATCTTACTGAGATCTTCAATCAATAGCATCCAGAAAGCTTTCCCAGCTGGAGGGACCCAGCCCAGCAGCCTCTGACCTCTCCCTCTGCTCAGCACTCCATCACATTTACAGAGCTGCAATGTTGGAAACACACCCAGGCAAAGCCACATCTGGACCACGGCTGGTCACTGGCTGTTGATGCTTCAGGGACAGGCCCCAGTCCTGTGCAAGCAAACAAATCAGATTTGTCTTGGCTGAATGCCATTTCCATATATATTTTTTTCCTTTGCACTCTGTTTTCTCTAGCCTCTCAAATTCATTCACGCTGGCTGCTTCAGTCACTTTTCCCAGTAGCTCACTTAGCAGTTCTTCCCCCCATGTGCCAATGCGTACGAGGAGATACCAGCCCATGCTTCCTCCCAGCCCAGCTCCACCATGGACTTCCTCAGGGTGCAGCTCAGCCCCCTTGGGCCACATCTCGTTTACACAAAAGTCGCTATAGCTTACATTTGCAGCAGAGAACAAAAGCATTAGTAGCAAAAGTAAGACAGTACAACCACCAAAACCAGACAATAGTCACTATGAAGAATACCGTACGAGTGCATAAATATTAATACTACAGACAAAGTGCAGCCATGAGTTACTTATGATTTAAGGTCAGTTTACACTTTTAAAACAGCATAAGAGGGCTTAGTTTAAAAGAAAATCCGGAATTTCAATATTCCAAATTAACTTCCTTCAAGCTACAATATATACTCTAATCTACTGCCTTTCTCAGCTTTTCCATCCATCATTTCCTGTAAGCGATTTTTTTGTCCTCCGTGGCTCTCACAGTCATTATGTGCCTCACTTTAAGCACCGTTGTATTTTTGGTCCATCCTTGCTACCTCTTGGCTCACTTGTATTCACACAGTTAGGTATCTGGTTTTAAATCTTGAAAGCATAAAAGGAACGAACCACAACAAGCAAAGTCTTGTTCTAATCTCTCATATCACCATCTAAAATCAATAAGCATTTTTTGGAAGTGTAAACACCATTGTTTTCTTGCTCACCTTTTGCCTTATTCTCCTCATCAGAAAGATCGAGATGCATCTTCTCTGCTTCACAGAGTTTGAAGGTTTAATTATTTATAGTATTTAAAGTACTTCTGGCTCTCAAGCGATAGAAGCTACAGGAGCTGCGAATATTATTATTGCTTTCCATTGCACTTCCCCAAAGGCAGCAATGTCTTCTTGTGAGATCATACCCAACATTACTCACAGGGTCCCAAGAGGGTGTATTAAAACCTGTATGTCCAAGATCTTCAGGACAATAAATCCTAGTTTAGCAAGGAGCAGAGAGAAAGGAATTGCTGTAATACCATAAATAGTTGTCCGTTTCCAAGCAAAATCCCTGATATTCAATATCGACTTTGCCACACTGACTCCAACTGCAAAATACTGCTGATCAGTAGTTTCTGATGAAATAACATGTTGTCAGCAAATGCTAGTTTGTTAAGCCTATTCTCATGAAAATATCTCAACTTGCGACACATTTTCACCTACTCCAAAGCAGCTTCCTTGCTTGCAAGGAAGAGCAATAGCAACGAAGAGCTTCGGAGTGCAAGGCAGAGCTGCAGTGATCAGCCAACCTCCAGGGTCTGGGCTGGAGGTGCAGCTCTTCTGAGAACCAGACCCCATAGAGCAAGCAAGTTTAATCTAGGCCTAGAAATCTCCTGTTTCATCAAGAGATCTGCCCTGTGGGTCTGACACAGATCCAGGGAGTCTAGTTCCAGCAGATCTTTGACAGTGGAAATGTAAAGTCCAGCTTAATCTTAATTAACTTGCAGAAATTCAAAATAAAAGATCTCCTAGCTGTGGGTCTACGTGGAGACCTGCAGACCCTGGGCTTAAACAGATCTGGAGACGGTGGCCAGACCAGAGTCACCAGGCTTTTATAGCATGGCCAGAAAGGCCTGAGAGGTCTGGTTCCCTCTAAACAAAAATCCTGGTCTTACACCAGGGCACCTGGAGACCCCAAGAGTCCTGGCTTGGGGCTATGGTGTCAGAGGTGTCAGAAATATGGGATTCATAGAGAAGAAGTCCTCAGGTGTAATTCTGAGGACCCACAACCTCAGACAAGACCATTAGTCAAAGTGCCCCACAACTGCAAACCCTACAAGCCCTGGGAGCCAGGAGAAGAAACCAATAGCTTTGGCAGTTCTACCACAGTTATTAGTCCCTTTTTTTGGTTCCTCTAAACTTGTAATTCCCCAATATTTCCGTGTTGCGAGGAGAAGGAGGGAACTTTGCAATTAAGTTTGGATTAAAACTAGGTTTCTCCCTCTGAATGTCCCCCCACCTGGAAAACCTGCTTACAACCTGCTACCCTGTGATTCTGTTGGACTTCACAAATTACACTGCATGGAGAATCACAAGGGTTTTTGAGGGGTGATGGCAGCCACTGGGTATCTGTTGTCATTGATGAGTTTACAGAGAGCAACTGCTCTGCTTTGGGGGTTATTTTGCTGAACAGAGACAGGAGTAGTCCTGAAGACAGAAAAGATGTTGTAGTCCAACCCAACCCAGCCCAGTTCCTGCTGTGCACTACCATAGAGTAGCGTTGAAAGACTAGTGCATTCCCATTCCAGAATTAAGTATAAAGTAAAATGAGGGTGTGTATGTGTATTTGAAATATAGATATTTACATACACACTTCATATGTTTATTTGTAAATAAATAATTTTTAAATTATTGCTTATATATTTAGGTATATATATAAAATTAGTATATATGCACTCCATCTCATCTTGGATCAGCAAACAGGGCTGTATTTCTTTGAAGGAGGAAGGCAGGTGAGAGAAGGAGCTCTTTGCAGGACGGCCAGTTACACCTTTCCTGATAGACCTGAAATGCCACCAGTTCCTAAAGGTACTAAATCCCTATATTCCTCAAAACAGGCAAGCTGAAAAACAGCCCTGGGAAGAAGAGGATTAAAAAAAAAAAAAAAAAGTTGAGACAATTTTCAGGTTGCATCCCTTTTACATCCAGGCTGGTCCTTGTAGGAAATCAGTTTCCAAGATAGAAACCCAAACCTCGCTGCCATGCCAGGGGTCAGCCCCTGGCACAGAGCAGCTGCCATCCTGAAGTGCTAAAATAACGCTGAGATGCCATTCCTTTTTTGTGAAGGGCTTTTGTACAATCCTGTGGTTATAATGCCATATAACCATCCAGTTAAAGCATTCAATGACAAGCTGCAGTCTTTAGCTAGGTCTCAACCTTGTTTGTATATGACAGGACCAATATTGACATCCTGAACAGCCAAAGATTATATGCTGCAAATACCACCCAGTCCTTAAAATGAAGTACAGAAAACAAACCACCACACTACACTGGGCTACACTGACTTCGGGGGTTCCTTGTTTCTCCTCCTTATTGCAGCTTTGACACTTCTCCAAGCCACAGGGCTGACCTGCAGCCCCACATAGTCACCACTTTCAATTAAAAAAACAAAAACAAAAAACCTGCCCCTAAATGCCACCTATGCTGGTTTCCTGCTCTGGTGTCCTGTCAGGATGACACTGTGACAGGACCCCGTTTCAAAGACAGGAGGCATTTTTGCATGCAGCTTCATCGCTATACAAACATATCCAGGTAAAGTTCCTGGAGGCCTTTTCACTACGTGTTTCCACTATCCCTGTTCCAGACGAGTGTAAAGCCCCTCTGATCTGATGTGGCAGCATTTTAAACCCACTTTGCACATGTGTTAACACCTTTGTGAGGCACTGGATGCCACGGGAGGGGGCTTATGATCTATAAACACAGCACACATCCAGAGAGGAGCCTCTTGCTGCGCTCTCCATGATTTTTATCTCAGGAGAGAGACAGAGAAAAGCAGAAACAAACAAGCCATGTATGCATTATCACCTGACTACATTGCCATGCTGTTGCTCTTGGGATCCCCTTCCTTTTCTTTGTACTGTCTCCTGAGCCTGCAAAGCTTCAGGGATCCTAAACCACCTCCCTGACCATAACCCTAGCACAGCCCTGTCACCACCCCATCCAGAGGCCAGATGAAAAGCAATACCCATTTATCCCTCCTCTTTTCCTAATTAAAGAGATAAGAGGACATATCAGACCACGACTGAGCTCCTAGCCCTGGAGCTGAGGTGAGTTGGTGGGCAAGCTGTGCAGCCCCTCCAACCAATTCATTTACCCAGGCTGTTCTGGCATGCGGCTAAGGGACCAGTCTCTCCAGATCCAGCTGCCTTACAACTTCCCCACTGGTAAAATTTTAATTTCTTTATAAAGAACAATTGCCTAAAATTATACATACCAAAAAAAGAACAAAACAAAACAAAAAAAACACAAAAAAACACCACAAACCAAACCAAAAACAAACTCATCAGGTGCCCTGGCATTAGGGAAAGGAAAAGCACTCAGGCACTGCACAAATTCCCCAAGGGAGGTGCTCAGGCATGACTTACTGCCAAGATGACATCTGTAGGGAAATAAGCCACCAGATGCAGGGGAATGGACTGGAGTGGCCCAGAGCAAGGTGGGGTGGCAGGGAGAAGAGAGAGAAATAAAACAAGAAATTAAGCGGGCTGGCTTGCCCATCACTAGTTATTATGCTTTACACAATTTACAGGTGTCTTTCACTCCTTATCTCTGCTGAAGCAGCTTCCCAAATGTCCTAATACCTGCTTCAAACCATCTGGCCTGCCAAACCCCATTCCAGCAGACTCTCAGACAAAAAGGCTTCAGTCCCTATTGCAGCAGAGCAAAAAAAGAGCCATCTTCTCTAGCCACTGTGACCTGCCTCTCCCTTACACCTAAAGGGCCTCTGCTTCTCTTATAAGCAAAAATAATCTAATGCATAAGCATACACATCCCAGTTTTCAAAGCAATGCACCTCCCTAACCATCCCTTTGGCAGCCAACATGAGGACACAGTCCCATCTCCCTCATGTCCTCAAGCCCACATTGGTGTAACAGCAGCGGTGGTGTGAACACAGGACATGTCCCTTGCCAACAGAAGCATGAAATAAAGAGGATGATGTTTCACCAGATGGCTTCAGACTTGTCACAGCAGGGAGAGAAACCCACTTGGAAAACCTGGCTCTGGCACTAATCAACATCTCTTGGGCTGGTAGTGCAGGACCATGAGAACAACTGAGACTCAGTACGAGACGTGAGACAAGAAGAATGTGGAGCAGCAATCACAGCGTGAACATAGAGGCAGCGAGAACCACGAGTTTCCTCTGGGACTGCAATGACATGTTCAGGCAGGCAGCACACTTGGAGCATGAGCAGAGGAAAAGATGCACATACTGAAGAGTCAAGGGACCAAGATAATGAAAAGTCAAACCATCTGACTACAGCTTACAATGAACAGCACCAAATAGTTGCAAGCAATGGGTGAAAGGAGAAGAGCAAGCTCTAGAGAAGGCTCTGCAGCATAAAACACGCAGTGCACCAGCTTGCCTGTGGAGCTCACTAGCCCAGGAAACTTTACCCTCCCCAACTCAGTATCAGCTTTGAATCACAGCAGATGCCAGTGATCATTCGTGTTTCACAAAGCCCCTCTAAAGGGCCATCTCCTTACACCTCATGCTTGAAAACTCAGATGATTGCCAGACAAATGTGAATCCTGCTGTTGTCCAGCACACTGAAGGAAGTGGAGGAAGGTCCTTGCCCGTTCTGCACTGCTTGCTGTGTTCCAGAAAACAAGCCTCTGCCAGTACAGAAAATATCATCACACACTGAAACCTCACCTAGAGATACACCTTTTCTTTTTTTCCACGTTCATTTGACTTCCGGTTTTGATGGGCCTTGTCTCGGCACTGGAGGAACCAGCCAGTTGTGTGGGCACAGCTGACACAGAGGTCTGCTGCAAGCCCCCAACTGACAGGACAAGGGGACCTCACGGTGAGGAACGTGACCATGATTCCATTTGGATGACTGAGCCCATGCACTCTCCTCCTAAAAAACATACCAGCCAGAAAGGCACTTAAAAGGAAAAAGGCTGCCCGATAGTCCCAGAGCAGCTGTTGCATGTGCCAACAGCAAGAGAGATAGGGTTTGCAGACAGATGAGCTGCATCATGAAGAAAGACGGCAGAAATGCTTTGCCTTTTCTTGTCCTCAGGGCGCTCCCCTGAGTCAAGAGGTACTCGTTCCCCAAAGAAGCCATCAGCCTGCACCCTCCTTGGGTTGTGTGTGTTTTTCCGAGGAGGCAGGAATGCTCAGTTAGATGCAGTCGATGCCTCCACGCCTCCATCATGGGCTGATGTCCTCTCCAGGGGCTATGTACGCAACCACACACTAGGGAACAATGACCAGAGAAAGAGAGGAAAAGTTAAGGGGAAGGAAACAGCAGGGCAGAAAAAGTGAGGATAAGAACAAAAGTGAAAAGTAAGAGGGATGCTGAAAGAGTAGTTAAGGATGGGAGGGAGAGTGGAGAGGGAGTTACTTCGCAAGCAGTAGCTAAAAATCTCCCAACATTTACAGCAAATGATGCATGAAATACACTGTCAGGAATGTGATGCCCAGAACCTATTGCTGCTAAATATTTAATCTGATTGGCAGGGAGCCATTAAAACCTCAGTGTCTGGATCTCAGGCTTCTACAGAGCAACAGGTAAAGTAAATACATCAACACGTAGTGATTCAGCTTGGGTGCCATCAGCCTTTCCAACCTGCAGCGCTGCACAGGGAAAAAAAAAAGTTGTCAATAGATATTAACGAGAGCAGAAACAGCCTACAGCAAAGACACAGCTTATGTACCTTGGCTCCCACTGCAAGCTAGGGACAAGTAGAAGGTGGACATGCTGAGTATCTTCTTCAGAAATTACAACACACTGCTGCAAAGATCTCACATGATGCAGTTCATGCCTCTCAAGCATGATTAAGTCATGCAGAACTGTGGTACATGGAGGCTGCAGCTCTAATGGCCCACAGTTCCCCGCATGTAATCCCCGAAGCCAATCTGCGAGCAGACCAAAAGCTGCCTCCAGCAATCAGCTTCTACCGGCTGTCGAGCATTAAGCAGGTCAGAACGTCCTATATACATGTGTCCTAATGCCAGCACACAAGAGCACAGCCAGGCTGGCTGGGTATGTGCAGGTACGCAGCCCTTTGGGGTAGAAAATCTCATTAATTGATACTGCAGCATGCTGAGGGGACAACAGGACAGCCAGCTGCTAGCAGGGGCACATAAGTGCGTACATTTGCACATCCAGTGCAGGCTCCCACTTTGCTAGCTCTACCCACACAAGCTCCAGAGCAGCTGCTGCCCCTGTCAGCTCTGGTGTCCCTGAACCAGCACCTGAACAGAGTCTGTGCTCCCAAACAGCCGCTTCTTGGAGCTTTGCAAAGGAGAAGGCTTAAGTCTGGGTAAAGCTTGTACAGTTTCAAACTACAACTCCATTCTGACTCAAAGGTAAACCTCTCAGAGATACTGTGCGGAAGGAAATAGATTTTCTTCTTAATCATTTGGTATTATTCAAACTCATTTCTAGAATGAAGGTGTTGGGGGAGTTATTTATTTATTTAGGTATAAAGTAGCATTTTAAATTTTCCAAAGCTAACTTAAAGGTAGAAACATTCTATTCTGCTGTAGGGAGCTCCAGAGCAAGTTCCTCACCATCATCCAATACACCAGCAATGGGAGTGCAATTCTTCCCAAGGACTCCACAAGTCCAGAGCATGTGGCTGACTTGCTGCCACTGACACTAACCATTCACAGTCTGCACAAGCCCAGTGGCTGCCTTCCAAAAATGAATAAATAGATAGATAAATACTTATGTAAGAAGTGGAAAGTCATGACAGAAGTGTAGGGAAAAGCAACACGCCTCATACTTGTGTCACAGCGGACTGACTGTATCAAAAACCCCATATCAAGCAGGACATCTGAAAATCTAACCCTAGCTGCAGAGCCTTGGAAGTCTGGGATGAGGACTTTGCAGGTAACACAGCACTGAGCAATCTTCTCTAGTCATAGATCTTGCAGAACTCATCATAGACTAGTATCCACCAGCATAAATCTACCATCATATTCCCACTTCTGTATTTCTGGCTGCTTCCCTGTCCCTGTCGCAGCTGTGCAAGAAGCTGACTTCATCAGAATAAGCTTTGTGAAGTGCTTTTCTGCTCTGCATGATGCTTTTGCTTTATTTCTTTCAGTAAGTGCCAAAACACTGAAGAATGCCAAGGGTAGAGCTCTGAAAGTCAAGACCAAGAGTAAGTACTTTTCTATGGCATCATCAGCTGAAAAGTCTCAGGGCACCCCACGAACACAAAAGAAGGTGTAACTTTTGAATACAGCTGTATGGTGTGTGTGTGTCCATCATCCTCGCTCACAGACGCTGAGCGACTTGCTCATGGGCTCTGACAAACCCTGCTACTGTTTAAGACTTGTCCAACCCCAGCTTGCCATGCTCGTGAGAAGGTACTGCCTGTAGCTGGCAAGGCAGAAGGAGATGCGTGCCTGCATTTCAGCCACTCCAGTCGACAGCCTGACATGCTATCCTCAACCAGCAAAAAACGTGGGTTTGCCAGACCACTGAACTGCTGCAGAAACAAACTGCTGGGGCAAGGAAGGGAAATTACTTTACTGACCACAGCTTTTGATCAACTGGATAAGAACCAATGCATGGAAAAAGTAAGATATGGGACTCTGCTGACCGGCCTCCTGTCTCTACTGCAAGATGAGACTTCGCTGTTGCCCAGGACAGCACAGCCCCACTTGCATGTAGTGCTTCAGCCTTTGCCTTAAAATGTACTTTTCCAAGTTTACAGCAAGACCTGTTTCTCTGATCCTGGGCTCCTGTCACTCTTTGAACACCCCCTTAAAATTGCCTAGGAATTAGCTGTGTCACTGGGACACAGTCACTGTCACACAGGAAACTAAGCTAAAGCATTTATTTTACAAACAGCCCTCCAAACAGTTATCACGAAAGAATATAAATTTAGGATGCTTTT
Organism: Pampusana beccarii; assembly: GCA_013399365.1. Taxonomy (NCBI): domain Eukaryota; kingdom Metazoa; phylum Chordata; class Aves; order Columbiformes; family Columbidae; genus Pampusana; species Pampusana beccarii. The sequence continues at coordinate 506,598 of VWYH01007845.1, forward strand.
CACGCCAGGCTTGACAGAGCCATTCACCCAGAGAAACTGGAGCCACTGGCTGAGATACTGCACTGGCTCATGGCTCTGTTTCTTATCCTTACCTCTTCATTTCACTTGGAAATGCGCTCAGTCTTAAAAGCAGATCAGGAAATTAATATTTCCAGGTATGGAATATCCTCCTAGCATCTGAAAATGGACTTTATACAAAAAAATGCAGAGAATTTCTTAAGTACAACTGCGTGAGAAACACTGTGATAAAAGCTTTTGCTTCATGATATTTTCCTGTGCCTGTCAAAATAAGGAGATGTAGCACTGCACAGAGACCCTTTTTAAAAAAAAAAAAAAGCTAATTAAGCTATTTCATACCTCAAAAAAGATTCACACTGAAGGGGGAAAAAAACCCCAGCTAATCCACACTCTGCTGGAACTAGCTCCTCATTGCATTTTTTATAAGAAGTGTGTATTTCATCCATAGTCTTTCCCTTGCAAAAGGCAGCATTCAAACAGATCCATAATCAAAGAAGAAAATATAATTAAACAGAAACATTAACAACATGTCCTGAACAAATAACCTGCAAGGAAAAAGCACCGCAGCACCAGCTCATTTAGAAGCTCTACAGCCTTTTAAAGACTATCGTATAAAATCTTGCTGAAAAAAGATCTGTTTCCTGATGCCTGTGTCGCCCCCGATAAACAAGTATTTAATGTCATCCCTGGGTATCTACACTCATGGCAATTCCCCCACCCCCTCCAAGCCTCCTTGTCACTCGACACTTAAGCTTCTCCTTCATACAGAACCCACTTTTTTCACCTTCAGCTAAGGGCCCACTTTATTCCAGATCTGCCCTTAGTGACTAAAGAGAATAATTGGCCCCTGTTCTCTCTTTATAACAGTCCTTTACGGGTTTGCAGACAGTTAGGTTTCCACCCACAGTTATCTTTCCCCTAGACTGAACATGCATGGCTCTCTTAGCATTTCTTACGGGACTTAGTGCCTACTGTCGTCTGCCTTGCTTGCTGCCCCTCCAGCCTGCAAACTATCATTCTAAAAACACTGCACCCTGACGTGAATGCAACACTACACAATCACAGCCAAAAGGATGGGGGAGAAATGATCGATGGGTCCTGCAGATCAGAGCAGGAGGATTCCTGCAGGAACACCGCATCCTTTCCCTCCTTCTCCTAGAGAATTTTGGACACTGCTTGTAGCAAATCTCACAGGGCTACTGTCATTCCAAGACTGGCACCACTTCCCTGGGAATGGTACTATAGCCTCTGCCACGCACTCCCCTCTTCACAGCGGGAACTGTGCTGTCTGTTCAGTGCTTCCTTTTATTTGGTTTGCTGCTATTGTTTGGTTACAGCTACTTCTCCTTGGTTCTGGTGAGACTCCTAAACAACTCCCCTGCCAGTGCAGAACAGGCATCCAACCAACCGCCGCCCCGACAGCACTGAACCGTTCCTCACTCTCTTTCTCTCTTCTCAGTGTTTACATTCTTAAGCACACACTTTAAGGCAGTCATCACATCTCCCTTTTAATTGTCATTTGGCCAAGCTAAATGTAATTAGTTACTTTAATCTTCCCTCTTAGATCAATCCCTCCAGCATCTTAATCATTTTTGTTGCTCCACTGAATTTGCTCTAATTTGCTGCCATCTTTGGGGCATCGAGTTCTGTAAAAATGAACTCAATAGCCTAGGTACACTCAGACCAGGCACGTGAAGAAAACGTGACTAGAAATAGGTAGAAAACATCTCCTTGCTCTGAGATGCAATAGTTCTGTTTATACCATCCAGAAATCACATCAGCCTGTTTGCTGCCGCATTGTATTGCGAGCCCATATCTCATTTGCTAACCAGTGTAACCCCAGTGTCATTTCTGGCATTACTGCTTTCCAGGGGTGTACCTCTCATCTCTGCTTTCTTTATGAGTGCAGTCTGATTTTAACTCCTGCTATTCAATTTATTATCCACTTCGTTAATCCTCAAATCCTATTCTGAGGTATGACTGCTTAGCCAGCTATATATCTCAAATCTCTTTGATTTCCAAAGGAAATACTCTCACAAAGCAAAAGGCACAGGGTTTGTCGTCGGAGCAAAGTGAGGGCATATCCCTAAATTCACAAGACAATACGAATTTTTCACACACCTGTCCTCAGCATCAGTCCCTCACAAAAAACTGCCAAAGAGTCTTCAAATGCTGCCGTTCGGCTTTGGTGACGTATGAACATTGTACCACGGTGCTATGGCTTTGCGTCAGGCCCTGCTGCTCTCAGAAAAACACAGTGGCCCCTGGAGACCCGTGCACAGCCCTGTGAGAACAACTGGGAGCACCGAGTAGGTTCAGATTAAGCATCACCCAAATGTACCGCTGCTGGGGTCCATTTCTGTGCACTGCTTTTCTCCTCACACACTCTCAAAGTGATCATGGCACCTTCCTAACAGCCTGCACATCAGCTTCCTCTGAACAGTGGTGTCTAAGGCTCCCCTCCTCCTTCATCCCAAAGAGGGGAAGGCTGGGGGAGGTGGGGGAAGGTTTCTTCAGAGCCTTTCTGTGAGACACCACATTAGTGCAAAGCACCCCAGATGTTGCCCAGCACTGGGCAGTCACAAATGTGAGACCTTGGTGCAAAGAAGGTTTTTGAGGATGCTGAAGGAAAAACCTTCCCCCTCCTCCAAACCTTGTCCCTCTGAAAGCTCCTCCAAAACTCTTCCTTTGCCCCTCTACTCACCCCATCACCTACAGACACCTCCAAAAGCTCCCAGACTGGTTCAAAGGCAGTGAGACCAGGGTGGCTTTGCCCCCCAGCCACGTCCGTTGCCTGTAGGGCTGCCCTGATCCTGAGCTCAGGATGATGGCATGAATTCCAGTTGAGCTTGTCCAGCCTGAAGAAGTGGAGAAGAGGCTGGAGGACCAAAGGGAAGGTAAGATACAGCAGGGTCAGCGGTGGGTGGAGACCCATCCCCAGGCAGCATCGATGCATCGCCTCTGTGGTTGCTCAGCTCTGTGGGGGAGATGCTGCTCAGCCCGCTCCTGCTTGCACAAGCCACAAGGCAGCTGCGGCTCAGCAGTGTGTAAATGAAGCGGATCGGGTCCATGAGCTGTACCTCTGGCTGTGCTCTGCTCTGGGCCCCAGGTGGAGGGAGGCAATGTCTACCCACACTCAGCAAGCTGTAGCACCAGCTTCCCTCTGCCCAGAAAACAGGGGAAAACAAAGCATTTGCTACTCCCTCCCACCCTCTCCTCTGCATAGGTACTGCTAACACACATAAATTTATGAGTCAGCCCTCAGTCCCTCATGGTCCGACTTTCCCAGGACCAGAATGCGATTTACTGCCAGTGAAAGTCCAACGAGGTGTATAAATCTGCCCTACTGCCACCACCTATTCTCATGACCCATGTCAGCCCACCTCCTCCTCATGAGAAGCAAGAAAACGTCTTCTGCTTAACTTTCTAGTCTCATGTGCCCACAGAAAGAAGTGAGGGAAGAGGCTTAGCACAACCCAAGTCACTTGAAAAGCCACAATATGTGTGAATTGCCTGGATTTGTGACAGTGTTTAGTACCGCCACAAAGATCCTTGCTACAAGTAACAGGATCAGTTTGAGCAAAGAGGGAAAAAAAAAAAAGCAGACTGAATAAAAGCACAAAACTGCAGAGTAGATGTTCAGAAAATGTGACACATGGGGCAGACGCACATAAACACCTCTGCCACTTCTACACTTTGCACTTACTTGATGCCCATGGGTCCTCCTTGCAGGAGGCTGGTCCACAAGATCTTTGGATGCTATTAGCCTGAAAACAAAGTCCAGACCTATGCATACATCTAAAGGAGAGGAACTCCAGCCAAACCACCTGATCGTATCTCCTGCACAGACCAAGGATGGGCATTTTCTGCCAAATGCTGATCAGCATATACTAGACCAGCTCAGCCAGGATGGAAAAGGTCGGCTTGGCTTCAGCCAACTGGGGACAGCTATGGCCAAGAAAAATCTTAGTGTGGCTCTTACCATCTTGCCCTGACAAGCAATGAGACAATTCTCAATTATGTCTTCTCCAAGCCCTCCAGTTTTGCACCAAGGAAGCACCACCCATTCAGTGCACTGTAAGTGATGCTCGAGGTCATATGGCTGTTCCCCAGCGTGTTCTTCTATTTACTGGTTTGAAGGTATAATGTTTCATTTCCAGTTAGATTAAGTGGCACAGCTTAACCTGCTGCTTCTAAGTGAAATTTGCTTTCTCTTTATTTGCTATGTTGATCTTTCACTGAACAGACTATCTCTGGATGCTTTTGTCGAAGTTCTGTATTGCTTTAGCTGGTGTGATAAACGTGGCATTTCAGTAAAGCCAAGGTTCAAGATACGTCTTCGCATAAAAACTTCTCTAAACCTCAGGCTTCACCTGAAGTACACATAGATTTGTCATACACAGGAGAAGCATTGGACCAAGCACTGTCTTTCTGCCTTCTCCTTTAAGTTCACTAAATATTTAGACAACCTATAATAAACGAAATCAGGGCTTTTAAAGGGAATTTAGGTCTTTTATTTGTCTCTCCCTCTGGATCTCTGACAGTAAAAACAAGTTCTATGATTTTCCATCAAGTTTCATCCTCCAACTTTTAAATCACTGTTCTATATTACTCTTTCAAAGTCATTCAGATTATGATAAAATACCGTTAAATTGCTTTAAAAGTCTCAAATTCTGTTCAAAAGGAAATTTCAGCTATGCCAAATACAGCCATCTTAAGCATTTCTTACCAGAGAGTCATTGATTTTTCTCCTCCAGGCACAGTCCATGAGGCTTTGGGGGAGGAAACTCAACAGAATCTAATCCCAAAACTGAATGTCAACCGGATTCTATACTTATTGCTGTTTTATACTGCAGGAAAAGCAATACATTAGGCGATCAAGAAAACACCTGAAAAATTATACAGCATGTTAATGAATCTGTTGGTATCCTTAAAATTACATCACTTAATGCTTGAAAAACAAGAAAAATAATCAAATATAAGGACAAAATAAGACCCATTGTATGCAGCTAACATCAAGAGTTTATGCAGCATTCATTGCAGGCATCAAAATAGCAACCTAGACCATGCTGCAACAGCTCATTGAGATGTTCCTCAGATGACAAAAGTGAACAAGTTTATAAACAATAATACTTTGAAATGAAGCTGATTTAAAGAAATATTGCAAGCCTTTGTGTCTCATACCACGGAGCAGACGTGCAAAGTCAATTCAACCCTCACCACAGCCAAAGCCAAGATTCTACCCAGCTTCAAAAGGGCAGCGGATCTCGCCTCTGGGCTGCAGCTGAGCCCTTGTGTAGGTACACATGACTATTTGTCCTGCCATGGCTTCCGAACTACAGCATCACAGAAGACTGCCATGTCAGAGAAGATACACGGATTTCTGTATTGCCCTATGCACTTAAAAAGACACAGATAGACTGAAGGGGCAAAGCTTCCTTCTAAATTTCTGGTTTGTTCGATTTTTATGCTTCCTCACGCAAGCAATATTTTCTTATGAAGCATCTTCCTTGGTGGAAATGGGCAATGCTTCTAAATGCATGCAGGCAAAGATGTAGAAAGACGTATAACTAAATGACATTCTTACACCAGCTCCCTGCTGGGACACAGTGGTTATAGAAGAAGCCGGCCCTGACCATCTCTCCTTTACCTTCCTCCAGCATCCCGAGGGACAGTTCTCTTGTGGGGTGCCAAGGACTAGCCCTGTGTTACCTGGTCAAGGGACCTCACATGCCAACTTGCCACTTGCTGGCTTGAAATTAAGGTCTTCGAAGCCCAGAGATCGTGGCTGGGCTAAGCTATATGGACATCACTGTTTCTTGTAAATTCGAATCGCGTTTGGGAACCATTTACACCAGATCCAGACTGAGGGATCTCCAGGCCTTCATGCTCAAAAAGAGACAAACTATCAGGTAGCCAGTTTTCTTACAGTGGAAAAATACAAGACAGAGGACCAGGGATTTGGAGACTTTGGATTCCTCTTCGATCATGTCTATTTTCCAAGCTGGGTGGCAAAAGAGGGATATTTTAATACAACTACTGTCTCTTCCAGCCCCCAAGCCTGTATATCCTTAACATGCATACACACACAACAAAAGAGAGACTTAAAAGCCTTTAGGAAATTCACCTATAGACTGCATTTGCAGTTAACAGGGATTAGTTTCTCCAGACGGCAAACTGGAGCACACCCTTTGGGTTCCTGCTCTACACTGCCCTTCGAAGGAACCCCTCTTTCTCTACTGACTCCACAGAGATCCTGTGGAAACAAGTTTCCCACAGCTAGTGTTAGCTTCTGGAAACACTTCCCTTTCCGTATAAAAAGTCAAACATCTCACCAAGCTTATAAAGGCAGATGTATAACGAACGAGGAGAGGGGATATACCGAGGGATACAAACTGCAGGAATGAAAATCCCAAGTGATTTTAAAGATCTGGAGACAGCTTTAAAAAGCTACCTGCACATTATAGAAAATGATAAAAATTTTCATTGAGGCAATAACTCTGGTTTCCTGTCACAGAGTCTCTGTAGCTCTCATCTCTCATCCTTTGTTTAAGAGCACTTGCTTGAGGATCAGGTCTCTGTTCCCTGGGAATTCACCTCCTGCTGTCACTTTTTCTCCCACCTGGAGTCAACACTGGAGCTGGATGCTAAATGAAACGTTTTGTTGTCACTGGGAAATACAAATGCATCCGAAGCAGAACAAGAACAAACCTGCACTGCCTAATTTGGAGGGAGAATTAGCTCCCATGTCTCCCGTATCTCAGAGGACTCCACAGCCTCGAGGCTATGGAGCCTGCTTCTCCATTTCTTTCATGCTGAAGTCATTTCGCTTTATATAAGTAATTACTTTATATCGGGCCAAAGAAACAAACTACCTCCACAGCCCAGTCACTAGAGCACTCCCTCTCCAGCACAATGAATAGGCATTTATATAAAGTAGAACAGCTCCAACTGGAAAAGCTCCAGCTGAGAAAGCATTACTGCAGAGGACCCAGTAGCCTGGGCTAGGGCAGCTCTGGGGACAAGTCTCAACTCGAAAGTATGCAGAATAGGAATGTGTCACCCAAAATACAGTTACTTTTCTGCTTACCAGCCCGCTAGCAATTCTGGGCTTTTTCAGGAAAACATTATCAAATGCTCGAATTAATTTCAGTGCAGAAAGAACTAACAAAACCTGTTTGGTTTTGTTTGGTGGGTTGGTGGTNGTTCACTCCATTACAAACCTCTCCTGTCAAAAACCTTAATCGCCATCTCTAATGTCAAAAGCTGAAGTCAGGGATGTCTCCAACAAGCTGTGAACAAGGAACATGATTTCACCTCAATGTCCTAACAAAAAAAGCATAAGAGTATTAAGCCAAGGTACGTTGTTAACAATCATCTCCTATTTTGTGTTTCCTGGTTTCTGAAAGTTATTCCTCCATCCAGTGAAAAAAACACTGCACAGAAAGGGTTTCTCATGTCAGGTACCTGCTGTGGGCATCCAGCTTGTGCTTCAGAGCATGTCAAGGCGCAGGCACTCAGCTTCTGCAAAGTTCTCTGAGCCCTGAAGTTCAGAGAGCCTTTTAGCCTCTTTACTCCCCATTGAAATGGTGCAAATTAAAAGTGGATAAAGCGTGATCCTTACAGCTCTCTCTGAATCCCTGGTTTGAAAGTTTGCAAACTTCCAAACCAGGGATTCAAAGAGAGCTTTCTGTAAGAGTCACTATGTCTTTCAAGGCAGACGTCCCACAGCTGTCCTATTTTTCTAAACTATTTAGTTTTTGTCTCCTCCTATTTAGAGTACAGGCCCCCCATCATGTAATGAAAAGATTGCCATGTCTTTTCTGAGATTCCACTTATGCTTTTGAGGCATTTACCACTATGTTACCTCCAGATGGAGTCTTAAAAGCTTTCTCCCAGAACACTCAAATACATTGTACCTCAGACCACATCCAAACTGCTTTTATACTTTGACTTCCAATGTTTCAGGACACTATCTTTGCCATTTTAATTATATATAATATTCACCTTTTCAGTAATAAATTAGAGGGTAATTTCAAGTTGCACCAAAAACGTGGAGAGCTGAGGAGAAGAGACTGTGAGAACAGATTATGTCATTCTGTCGCTTTCATTAGACTCTCCCTTGGGGATTGTCAGCCTCTGATGTTTCAGCTTGCCTTCGCTGAAACAGTCTGACACAAGGGAATCTCCCCCGAGATGTTTAGGCCACTGACTACAGCAGCCAGAGATACCAGAGAATTATAAAGGAGGATAGAGAGGGGTGCAGGGATACACAGATCCCTTCCACGTGCTTTGCACACAAGCATTGTCCGCGTGCAAGCAGCCACGAGCTAGCACGTTTTTGTGCGCTTCCTCTGCCACAACGCACTTCAAATGCATTTCTCAGCAGAGTCCTGTGACAGAAATTCCCTAGCAATCCATGTGCAATTAATTAACATCCTGCTTTACCTGGCACAAAACGATTCACAGCAGCGACCCTTTCTCCATCCTCCTCCTGGAGCGGCTGGCAGCATGTCTACACCTCTCCATGCAGCAGCAGAGCTCATCTTCTCACTGCACAGGTTTCTAATGCACCTGCCCCCAGGTGCTGTGAAGATTTAGGATTGCCCTTCAAATCAGAGCCACCTTTAGGCTCCTAGCAGATCTTTTGCAATTCATTTCCAGGCAGTATTCATCCAGGGCTTTCACCTTTCCCATTCCAAACATCCACTGTGTATCCCCAGGACATCATTCCCAGCTGGGGATGCTGGAGTAGCAGAGGTCCCATGTGACAGAGGTAAGCCACAGTCCCTTGCTATGGCAGGGTACAATCTCTCACCTACCCACATACCCCTGTATCCTGTTCATGGCCCACAGCTGGATGCAATAGCAGAGCCACTGCTGTCTTCAGCTATCATTAGGCTATTATGCCTATCACCTGAAAACAATTTTCTGTTCATTAGGCAATCAGCTGTGATGTAGGACATGGCATTTGTGCTAGTAAATTATCAGCAGGTTCATGACACCAAATCTTATCTGTCTCAGCTGGCTCCTAGTAAGCATCTCACCTTCTAGTCTGTTTTGAAATAGTGCATTGAATAAGGTTTACATTTCTTTCCTTTGGCAAAATCCCCCAGGTTCTTCAGAGGCCATACACGCAATAAACTACATTAACGTGAAAGAGTTGTGCATATTAGCTCCTCAACAGTGCATGGCAACCCTAACTAAGAGATGAGGAGAAGAGGTGAAAAATAAGTAGTTAAATCCAAGTATAATAAAAAAGAGAGCTTATCATGTCGTTTCCTCCGTTTGAGTTTGTCCTGGGCACCTGTATAGAAAACTCCTGATTCTTACAAAAAACACCAGAGGCCAGGATTACACACTTGCTATTCTGCTAAAAAATAGTGTAGTCCAGCAGCAAGGTTGTCCCACAGTCCTGGCTTCTGCTGATGCACAGGAAGATAAAAACTGACAAAGTTTGTCAGTGGCACGTTCCCAGTGCTGGCCAAACTCACAATCTCAAAATGGCACTTTCAGCCCTCTCAGCTATCGGCAGGGGATTCTCTACTGACTCAGCATAGGGAGACCCCTCTCTGAACCCATTAACGGGCCCACACATCCAAACCCCAACCATGCTCAAGAAGCTTCTCCAGCTCAGAGCATAGAGAGGTGCAATTTTGAGGGCTGGATAGAGAAGCCAGTGATTCACAGAAACCAGAACGCTCATAGCTCCTCAAACCCCATTTTATCTTCTGGATGCAGCAAAGGTGAGTAAACAGAAGGCACCTTTAAACTGTAGCTCATCTTGCAGGACAAAAGAATGGCATCATGAAAGAGCAAGGCGTGTATTTTCGTATCATTCACTATGTGATGACGTACATCCCCTCCCTTTGCAGTATCAGGTTTTGGCACACTAGCCTATTCGGATGCTATGACAGTGTAAAACCTGGAAAGCAATGGCTACAGATGGATGAAGCTTCTTAAGGAAAGGGACATGTTCTCAATCTAGAGGAGCCCATCTTATGCCAAAATTCAAGAACTGGACCTGCAAATGCTCAAGCATCATCGTCATGGGAAAGGTTTGTACGTCTCTTACATGCAGACTTCTATACTGAAGCTCTAGCTGTCCCCCAGGACAGGACATGCTGTCACAACATACCAGGGGTTTTGAAAACCAGACATTTTTGGGGAGGTCCCAATATGCTCAAACTGTGCCACCTGTCGACACCATCATGTTGACTCCTACAGGTACCATACGAGATTTTGAGCACAGGACCAAACCCACTCAGGTGGGGAGGGTTTCCTCCAATGGGACAGTCAGTCCCTCCCTCCTGCACACAGAACAAATCGACCTCATTATCTTCCTTCTAAAGTTGTTTCATTAGGCACGAAAATATCATGATGTGTGGTTCACTGGAGGCAGACTTTATTAGATTCAAAATCCTGATAGTTCAGCACCTACATCTAGCTTTAAATATCTTTGGTCACAGCCATTCTGCCACGTTTATCAGCATCTTCTACTGTCACTAAACCATTATTGCAGTAAACATTTAATTTGATGTTTAATCTGTATTCTCTCTGCTTCATCTTAAACTCATTTATTTCCTGATCTGTCCTTGGTGACTAATGAGAATAATTGGCCCCTGTCCTCTTTCTGTAATGGTCTTTTATGTATTTGCAGACAGTTAGGTATACACCCACAGTTGTCTTTTCTCCAGACCGAGCTTGCCTGGCTCTCCCAACCTTTCTTTACAGGTCTTGTTTTCTCCGATCTGTGATCTTTGTCTTTGTTCACTCCCCCACACTCTCCCCAGTCCTTCCCTCTCTCAGAAGTGCAGCCCCCAAACAGAATGCAGTTATCTAAGCAAGGCGTAGCCACATCTGCAAATAGGTGTCAGACATATCACTTCACCATTTTGAACAAACGGGGATTGCTTACAGAGCTCACACTTGGGCTGGACAGCAGGTCCAGTAGAGGATGGTGGTAGCTGGACTGATTCATTTCAAATCCAGACTAGGAGTGTAGTAAGCAAGAGCTGGTCCCATTTCCCAACTGGATAGCTACACACCCATCAAGTAATGCAGGCTGACTGCTACCTTGAGAAATAACACACAAGTTCGTCACATGGAGAGATAACTGGATGTGAGCTCCTACATGCCCAGCATGCCAGGGGAGAGCAGGAGGGACAGAATAATGTCCCATGGATTACTCAGGTCAGATAAACTGGTGGACCCACACCTCTTTCAGTGGATGAGAAATCCACAGACAAGCCTTCAAGCAGACCACGAAGACCAAATTCCCAGTTTTCCTCTAGAAGTGTTTCTTCCCTATAAATGTTTCAGAACGGCCATGCACACCAATATTAATGACACTGTATGTGCTCTGGGAATACAGAAATATCTTCAGTACTCAGAGCTGGCAACCTAACATTTTACCTGTGCCACTTTCAGTGGCTCTTTTCAGCTTTGAACCTTCGTTGTGGATGAGGTTAGAGGTGTAGGGAGTGAATGCTGCAGAGGTCTCAGCTTAGTATCTCTTCCACTTTGAGCCAGTAACCACACTCTCATTTGTAATTTCTCTTTTTACCCAGATGCTTAATCAGTCCATCTATATTGATGGCTCTGAAGCATGGTCTTTGATTGCTTGTGTTAGGCAGGGAAGAGGGTCACACAGCATACTTTACAGTCTGCAAATACCCTCTGTATTAGGAAGTAACAGCTGACAGTGACTCTCAGAACACATACCCTTTCCCTCTCCCATTTTTAGTGGCCTTGAGCAGAGAAAAAACAATATTTTTATTCCCCTCACATTAAGTATATTCAGCATATGTGTAAAAATTAAAGAGAAGCCAGACCCTCCTCCTACCCAGAGCCAGAGTTGTCTCCTGCTTCTAAGAAAACGCTGAACAAAATGCAGCCTTGCCTCGAGAGGTCCAAATTAGCCATGGTTTGAATTGACTTGATTGCAGCACAGTTTGCACACTGCCTAGTGCCACACATTCGTTTCCGAGCGCATAGAATGTTTCTTTTTTCTCTGCAGTTGACCTCAGGCACATGGAGGTTTTCACAGATCGCCACCGTGCACTTGGTCAACTTTTACACACACCGGTTCACACACTGATAAACAATTCCAGCTGCGAGCTGCTGGTTTTCAGCTTAAGGAAGCCATGAGCTCTTGAACTATAAAGGGTGGGTTTATCTGGATTTTTTTTTTTCCCAACATGAAAAGTAGCTTTGACATTTAGCCCGGCTGGGTCAGTCTTCTGGTTCCCAGGCAGTTAGCACCATGTCACTAATTTTGCCAGAGCAAGTGCCAGTCCATACCTGCCAGGAACCTCTCCCATCTTCAGAAGAGCAGACAAGCAAGACAGATTTGTCAGGGGGATGATGGAGCCCCCTTCGTGGCTGGAGAAATGGTCTTTTTCATTCCCGTTATAATGCACTTAGCTGAAGCAGAAACACAAAGCTCAGAGGAAGGGACAAGGCAATGGTAGGAGGAGGGCCATGCTTAGCTTTAACTATCTTATTTTCCTCTGTTTCCCCTTCCACATATTTCAGTGCTGCGATCTTCAAACTGCCATTTCATCTTATGCAGGGAGGCATCCAGGGCAGTAGTTAGTCCATCTGACTGCGGTGAAGCAACAAAATTAATAACTTGATTCTCTGTGGTTTGAAGAATTCTTGCGGACAGGTGGGTTCTCCCAAACACTCCCTCCTTTTCCAACAAGTATAAATATATCTCAAAAGAAGGCTAATCACAGAACTGCAGAAGAGTCGGGCAGTCCTAGAGCCCCGATGCAGGGCAAAGCCGACGCTACCAGCATCTCGCTGTAGGTTAAGCAGTCACAGTACATTAAGCCATCTCAAATAGATCATCCAGTTGATCTCTATTAACTAATCCATTTCTTTGTGATAAATTGCAGCTTACGCAAAGAAAATAAAATAATGTTTTAAAAACTCTGCATATTCTCCAGCTGCAAGATAACTCTCTTTCCCTACTGCCCACCAAGCCATGCTCAGGAGTACACACACAGTAGAGCTGTGGCCTCTCTAAAGGCTGAGAAGATTAAACCTCTAGAGACCATCCCTCAGTCTGACTATCTCACAGGCAGCTTTTGCGCATCCTAAGGAGCAAGAGACAGGAGCAGGGAATGAAGCCCACTGCAGACAAGCAGTGCTGTCTGTACAGCACTCCCATCCTCTGCCAGCTCGGGGGAATGAGAAAACAGCACTGGGAATCAAATCCAGACCTCCCACATGGTACTGCAGAGACACCGATTGCCGGTGCCAGCCCAGGCAACGTGAGGCCGGCGTGGGAATCCGCGCTCATCTCCATGCGGTAGTGCAGAACGGTTCCAGGGCCGGAACCGGGGTCCACCTGCCCCCTTCCAAACCAAGCACAAGAAATAGCCCCAGCTGAGCTCCAATAGCAGAACAAACACAGAAATTAATGCCACCAACTTTTCCCAATGTAGGCGATGGTTTGGGGTTAGGGTGCTGGTTCGTAGGTTGATTGGGGTTTTATATGGGAGCACTTGAAAATCCAAAATGAGAATAAAACAAACCAAAGCCTAAATTATTAGGTGGGAATGGAGGGTTGAGGTTTTTGCTCCTGCTCTGTATTTTCCATCTCCGTGATCTCCTTGTGCTCTTACGTACACAGGTAACAACGTAAAACTCAGCGACCAGCTGAGAACCCTGCCCACTGCCAACTGAGAACCCTGTTGGGGGCTGCTCCTGACACCTTCCTTTGCTCAGCTGTGGCCTCACTGGCAAAGGGATCGTGAGAGGCACCAGGACTGGCATAGGCTGAGCTGGGCTGGTGCAGCGGGTATGTGTCACCAGATCAGAGCCCAGGGTCCTCAGGAAGAGCAGTAGCGGCTTTGACCATGCTTCATTCCTTTTCCCTGCTGAGATCTGCCTCTGTATACCAAAGGAGGAGCCAAGGGAAAGTTCAAGTGTCTCACACCCACCCAGACTGTTTCCCCACTCTGCCCTCAAGCTGCTCCATCCCGTCACAACCCTCTGAGACCCCCACCCAGGACTGGGAGACAAGCTGGTGCAGTGGGAGACCAGAGAAAACCAGGGTACGTGGAGGTGACATGAGCTGCTGCTTCAAGGCGGCGTGGGTGAGCACTTGAAAATTGCCCATACCCACATCTCCCCTCTTGCAGAGCACCCTGCACCCAGGCACACACTGCTGCTCTCTCTAGAGCTGCAGTTGGGGCACACCAGGTCACCCACACCCCTGGGTGCCATTGCACCTGCTCTGCTTCCCAAGGTCTTGGGCAGTGGGGCAGCACTGGGGCCCCGTGAGCTGGGAGTGCTGCATACCCAGCCCTTCCTGCCTCCCCAGGGGGCAGCTCAGGGGGGACTAGTGCCCCCCCCCATACTGCTTACAGGGCCTGGGGTGGCTGTGCTTTATGGCGAGGGACAACATTACAGGGCATCTCTTTTTGCCCATGTTGGAGCTGGCTGGGAAGGTGAGGAAGAGTCACAGCTAAAGGTAGCAGCAAAAGATACTGGGAGGTAAAGGTGGGATGAGGATGTGGGCCCATGCTCCCTGTCTCCACACTGAAAACCAAAGCTGCCCGTTCACCCTGCTCTACCTCTGCCCAAGCCTGGCCCAGGTCACAGCTGAGAAGAGCCATGGCAGAGACGTGGCACCCACTTGGGCCTGAAGCCCTGCAGGCACAGCTGGCTCCTGTGGCAGACACTGGGCAGGCAGCGCTGGGCACGGCTTTCCAGGCACCCTTTCTGGAGATCCGAGGCAGCTTCCCCCCTCCCTCCGATCAGCCTGCAAAACCTGGGGCAGGGGCAGAGGCTGAGCCGTGCTCACCCAGCATTTCCCCTCATCTCTCCTTGATCTGCTCCATGAGGGGTGGGGATGCATCCCACCAAACCTTGCTGCTATACCCCCCGGGGGCTGTGCTTTTAGGGGCTCTCATGAGGAAATAAGGCCCGAGGGATGGGTCTGCAATCCCCCCACCCCGGGCGGTGCTGGGGTCCCGGGTGGATCCGGGCAGCAGCTGGGAGCTGCGAGGCCTGAGAAATTCATCCTGAAAACGGGAGAAAGGCTCCTAACACGCCCTCCTCTCCGCACAGGTAAACTTTCTACTCCCACTTGCGGAAGGAGCGGGAGGGAGGGAGCGCTCTAGCAAGGAGGATCCAGGCGCGGTTAAACCCTGGGAAGCCTTAGATATTTATAGAAGCACAGCCAGATATATGGTAGGAAAGGTGGCTCTCAACTGCTCGACGTGGAACCGCTCCTGGTTTTTAACAATAGCACGAAAAGACGCCCTCAGAAATGTGGGAAAGAGCCACTGGAAGGACCAAGGGAAGGGAGAGGGTGGGAGAGGCGTGCCCCTTCCGCAGGATGATCCGGGCGCCTCAAGGGCTGGGGGCCCTCACCAATCTACCCGGCCCCCCGGCTCGCCCGACGGCAGGGCTGGGGGGCCGTCCCCCTCCTCCTCCGTGATGTGGGCTGAGTCCACTGCTCTGTATTGCGGCCCCCTCCCCCCCTCCCCGCCCACTGCCAGGCCTCCGGTCTGCTCTAGGGACGAGAGGCAGGGGCAGACGGGTCGGGGGGAGCCCAGGCGGGGGCTGGCGGTGAGGGTGAGGGGGGTAGGGGGTCCGCCCCGGGCGGGGGAAGGGGGCTGCAGCAGCTCGCCCCTGCCCCCCCGCCTCTCTCTCGGCGTGGAGGCGCGCAGCCCCACGCGTGCCGAGCGAAGCGGCGCGGCGGACACGAGCTGAGGCTTAAAATAACCCCGACACGTTCAACACCTTGTGCCCGGCGCTCCCGGCGGGGCCGCGGGCTCCCGCACCCCCCGGCGCTCCGCTCCCTTTGTCTTGCCACCATCTTACGGAAAGACTCACATGCCACGTTACGGTCGGGATGCACCGGTGTCTGTCGCGTATCTACAGCCGAGCGGCACGATAGCCATTTTGCATCCCTCCCAGGTGGGCTGGGGAAGGGGCTGCCTGCGTGGGGACGCGGGGTGCAAGGCGCGGGAGGGAGGGAGGTGCCGGAGAGGCGCCACGATGCCCGTTGACAGCACCAAGGGGACGGGGATATATTAAAACCCGTGAAGTTGCCTGAATACAGCGCCTCGTAGGTTCAGGTTAAATCTTTTGACGTGCTTGGACTTAAAATAGCCCTTCACCTCCACGCAAGCAGGCGCACTCGCCCCGGCGCTGGGCGGGTTCCTGCCGCGGTGCCAGGGGCGGCCCCGGGCCCCCCCGGGCCCCCGGCCCCAGCCCCCGCGTTAGGCCGCTCACGATCGAGAAGCTGGCGTGGGTTTTAAGTAATGCACCACCCTTCTCGGCAACAAGCAGCTTTCTACGGACTGTTATTCCTAACGAGCTCTATTTTCACATCAAAGCATGACAATGAGCCGCTGGACCAGTGAAAAGAAAGAGGCGATTTGCGGGTGGATGGGTGGATGGATGGAAATTATCTTCATTTTCATCCCTTTCCAAAACCGTACTCCTCCTCCCGTGTGTCCCCCCACCACACCTGCCCACCGCAAAAAAAAAAAAAAAAAAAAAAAAAAAAAAAAAAAAAATCACAGGGGACTTTCCCCCGGTTGACGACAAGGTATGTAACTCAAGTATCCCTCTCGCCTTCTCTTCATGTCCTATTTGATGAACCAAGAGGGAATCAACATGTCTGGTGAATGTTTCCTCCTTGATTTTTGCGGTATCTGCTTCTGAGAGCAGCATCCCTAAACCTTTTGTTCTAGCGTGAGTGATCTTCCCTGAGCAAACCCGTGTACCAAAATGAGCTGCCAGCAAAAACATAGAAGCAGGAATTTCCCTACCTTGGTTTGTAGAAGCAGAACCTCTAGACGGACAGATCAAGGGAGAGAGCATGTTGGGAATGTCCAGTCTCCTCTTCTTGCTTGCATATCCACATAAGAAGAATAAGGGTCGGGGGGCAAATGTGGGGGAACGAGTTTTAAAAAATCCTATTTGGCTGTAAAAAAAAAAATAGAGGATTCTTTGAGGCAATCTTGCGTCTTGAGACGGTGCAAATTTAAAAGCCGGAGAAAATCATTTCAGAGGATATTCAGCGCGAGTGGTGAAGATCGTCAAATGCAGGTTCCAGAGTAAGCATTCCTTTCACCTTTTTAATGGTTATTCTTATGATTATTCTCTTTTTTTTTTTTTTCCTGGAGCCCTAGTGGAGGAGGTTGTGTTTAAAGCAACTGGAGGTCGGTGCCGTTCTTCTGTGAAGCATGATTATCCTCAAAGCGTCCCCTTCCTGAAGGGAAAAATAAGCATCAATTTTGTATTAGAAGGGTCTGAAGGGGGTAAAAACCGCTCCCCAACAAAGACATTAATAAATTGAGAAGAAAGGGAGGCAAAACGCATTTCCCAACACTGCACACAAGCTGAATAAAAAAAAAATATTAAAAAAAAAAAAGCCACAGCTGGCACGGGTCTATAAATAATTCAGATACGGGCTGACTACACCATTCCCGGGACAGGCATGCATACGAGACGGGAAAGTGGGCGCGATGTGAATCGCGGGAGAGAAAGCGAACCGCCCCCCCCCGCGCTCACGGCCCCCTCCCCACGCACGCACAGCATTTCACCCACCCCCGGGCCCAGCCCCCGGAGGGCTGGCGAGGGCCGTGCCCACCCCTCTGCAGTGCTGCCGGCACCGCTGCCCGCCGTGCTCGGCTCCACGGGCAGCGCGGGGCGCGCTCCGCGCAGCCGGGCGCACACATACGCACACGCACTGCCACGGGGGGGGCTGCTTCACCTGCGACGTGGCCGGTTTGCACTACGCGCCCACCCCCATCACCCCCGGTAACACAACCCTTGGCTCTTTGGGGTTTGGGTTGGGCTCTTTTTTTTTTTTTTTTTTTTTCCTAGGGGTGGGTTGATGGCTGGGGGTCTCCCCCCACCGCCACCTCCAGCACACATGGACAGGGTTTGCAGCTATGCAGACATTTACTTAATGAACTCGCAGGTATTTTTTTCATCCCCCCCACCCCACCTCGCACGGAAAACAATTCACACTAACAGCTGTCATAAAATACAGACCCACATACATACCAGCAAATCCTGCTTCAAGCACTCGGGCTGCTCTGAGCAGCTACTGCCCCCCTCTCTCCCTGCAAGGCTGATCCACCTCAGACATGCTCAACTTCTTCAGTCTCTGATACTGGCAGGGTAGGAGATACGCGGCGGAGAGGGGGAAGTGTTCAGAGCATCACCCTAAAAATACATTAAAAAAAAAAAAAAAAACTCTGTAATATAAAAGCTCCGATAATGCTTCCCGGAGGTGGAGAAAGCACGGAAAGATGAACTAATAAAGCAGCTTAATGATTAGTAACAATAAAATATACACTAGGAAAATGGTGGGGAGGGGGCAAAATCAAGGCTCGGGTGGGGGCTGTGCGAGTGAGCAGTGGGGAAAAGGAGGGGAGGGGACGAGAGACCGTGCAGGGAACGGGAGATCAACCCCTCCCCGCCGCCCGAGGGGGCAGGTCTCAGCCTCCGCCGGGGGCGAAGGGGGAGCCCGTTCCCGGGCGCCGAGACGCGGGCGGCACCGGTACCCGCTGCCGGGCCGGGGCCGCAGTCGCCGAGGCCAGCGCACTTCAGCTCCGCGCAGCACCGCGGGGAGCGCCTGGGGCTCCCTGGGTCCGGCCCCCCGAGACTGCGACCTGCGGGGTTGGAAGCGACCGAGAGCAGGAACGCTTTTTAAAAAAACTTAAAATATTAACAATAACCATAAAATAGTAATAATATGAAGAAAGGAACAGGCGCCCAGCCAGCAGGCAGACGACGGAATTGGATCTGAACGAAAAGGAGTGAGAGCAGAGATAACACTAATATCCAAATTGGATACTCCACAATTAAGCCCGGTACTTTAATTGCTAATCTCAGAGCCCCCTGGAAGCTAAGCAACGTGAAATCAGTCCGAAGAGAAAGCGACGTGGGTTTTGCATGCTCCTCCTTGCCCACGCTGCCCTGCCTGCGGGTATCGGTGCCTTTGCTACCCAGGGTGCTCTCAGCCTCGACCCTTCAGGGCGACCCACTCCATGATCACAGTTCCGTCCCTGTCCCCTCCTGTGCCTGCATTTAGCTGTGGGTGGCCTGAGCAGAGCGTGCCCACCTGCCCTCCGCAGCACTGCAAAGCAGCTCTTCGGGAAGCCTGCCCCAAATCAGGGCAAGCCACAGAGGGTAACAAGGCAGAGCCCCTCCGAGTGGATGTGCCAAGTGCACCCTTCAGGACATGTAGTCATTCTAGTCTCACAAACACCCACTCTGCCACTGGCTGGGTCTTTCTAAGTTTGGAAGGGCTCAGTCGGGCCCTGGTGACCTGCAGTTACGCTTGTCCTGCAGGAAATTGGAACCCAGGCCCAACACCACGTGCTCTGTTTTGGTGCTGATGTGGGCTGCATTGTCCAGCCTTTGCACCCCTCTCACCAAAAGCACCCTCTGAGGAAAACAGGTAGCCTGTGAATACCCAGGCACGCTCTATGTCCAGGAGCAGTGAGGAAGGTAACCCTCAAACGACAGGCAGGGAGGGCTGGATCCCACATGCTGGAGTTGTGCTCCAGCGAGCAACCAAGCGCTTTCTGACTCAGTGCTGGCCCTTTGTTGCAGGTATGTGTCTGCAGGACAAAACACAGATAAGGCAAATGTCCACACTAGCAAGGCTTAGGTTCCTGAGACAGAAAAGCTTCCTGAAAGCATCAAAGTGAACTCAATCCCCAGGTCCTGCCAGTTTGTATCTCAGAGTCCATCCGCACAGTTCAAACAGGGTTTGCTGGTCTGGAAGGAGGGTTATGGATGGTGATGTGGCTGTAGCATCACACACGTGTTATCAGCACGCCATATGGAGTTTAAATGAGCTGCCCTGTCCATGTATGCTGGGTGTATGGTGATATTTTTCTTGCAGCTGCAGTGACCACAAGCAATACCAATCTGTGCTTGAGCTCCTTGCCAAAAACAGACACCAACATTTTCATTTTGACAGCTAGGATCTTCCTGAGGGTGGTGGTAAGGTTTGTTCTGTTAGAAAGATTTTCCTAACATTTTTAGGCATGCTTAAAAAAAAGCGACTATGATCTTTTTCATTCTAATTTCAGTAAAAATGGAAGACATATTAGCCAAAGCCTAAAGTAATCTGAAATCATCTTAGAACAGTTGGAGGAAAGAAATGTAGAGTGATACATGCAGAAGTTGCTAATAGCTGAAGAGATTAGTCATTTGACTTTCCCATTCCTTACACTGATTACAGTGATAAAAGAATAACAGATAGGATTTGGCCAAGGGATATTCTTCCTTTCGGTATGGCAAGAAGGGATAAACTAGGACTGTGCAGGTCTTCCTGCATTCTTCTGGATGAAATAACTGGAGAAGGAGCTTGACAAAAAAGAAAGGGAATCATTTTTATTCAGCATATTACTTAGAAACACAAAATGGAGGGTTCAGAAGTACATTAGGAATAAAAAAAAAAAGGAGCCTATCAATCAGAAGAGAACAGCTGCAATTATTTTAAGCAAGGAAGCACTATTTAAGATTATCATTCTCTGTGACCTTAAGACAAAGGAATTCATCAGCTGCAAGTTTTCTTTCTAAAACTACACAACTCCACGGTTACATGACACATGTAACATCTGTGCTATTGCTCACTTTTAAAGATAAGGCTAGTTGCCTTAATAGATATGTATGTTCAAATAAATCATAGGGCCAAGTTCCCTATAGCAATTAGAGGCCCGAGTATCCAATTCGATACTTTTTTCAGTGGAAGGGGTTCATTCCCTGCGACCAAAGAAACCGGGCTCGCTTACAAGTTTGAAATTGGGCACGTAAAAATGCGTGTTGCTTCAGAATTATCTTCTTGACATTCTGCACAGCTTCTAACCCACAAATTACTTTTACATTAAGATACAGTATTTATTGTAAACAATGGGTGTGGAGGCAGTCTCCAAATAAAAATTGTTACAAAATTTTCAACAGCATAGGACTATGACAGGGTTTGCTCTCACTATTTGGGGTTGGCTTTTATTTTTTTCTTCAGTCAACCAAGATGAATGAACTGCATAAAATGAAACAAATAGCATCTCTGATGGAAAACAGGTTTTTCAAACATCTCTTCAATTCAAAACCACTTAAATGTTATTTGTAAGACAAATTGAGAGATTTAGTTTAAATGTGTCCATGCTTACTATAAATTAAGGGCCACATTATTCTTGTCCTGCCTAATATTAAAGAATGTGGATGGAAGTTCTTACATCAAAAGCAACGAGGGCCGTTCTGCCACCGCAGAACAGCATCTGCCAGCACTGACATGGACTGAATGCCCTACAGTGTCTTTAAATCTTTGTAAATACCTCGCTGACTTTATAAAATCAGAGCCCACTTCCAGTGCAGTGTGTCCCTAGACAAACGGGCTCTGCAGCAATGGGAAAAGACGGGCCATTCGTGGATCACCTGCACAAACACAGATGCAGTTGTATCAATGTAAGTGTGCTGGTTTGACTGAAGCAGAGTTAATTTTCTTCATGCAGTTAGAAACTCTTATTTTATGTAGCTAGCACAGTCATTATTTTGATGTAGCTTTAGAATAATAAGACAGCAGCCCAGGATAGAGTTAATGTTTTCTTTAAGTAATTTTCCAATGTTTTTGAGTTGGACTGAAGAGCACCGAAGAACTTACTGATATCTTAGCCATTGCCTGGGAGACCAACATCTTTCTGGGCCTTCAATCGGCAAGCATGAGGCAGCTAGGAAGGGGGCCATAGACAACACAGACCTTGAGTGACATCCAGGTTGATCAACGAAAATGTTCCATACCATTAATGTCATGCTTCATATTTGATTGGAGTGGGGTTTTCCTGCTGGTTAGACCCCGTTCTGATTTAGCTCCATTTCGGTTGAATTTCTGTTCAGGAGTTCCATTAGTTCAATTAGTTTTCTTTAGTTCGGTCTTTTACCCTTCTGTCATTTTGCAGTTGGCCTCAGGCCCTTTCTGCTCTTTTTGGCCTTTTTGCTTTCTACCTGGGGTTGGCTCTTTGGGACCAGGGTACTCTCTTCCCAGGACCGGCTGCTTGGCATGGACAGAGTTCGCATTGGGTATAATTTATTTTACATTTTATCTTCATTTTATATATTATTAGTACTAATAGTAGTACTAGTAGTATATTAGTATTATTTTGTTAATTTTTTAAACTGCTTTTATCTCAACCCACGAGTTTCTCCTTCCCTTTCAATTCTCTCCGCTACTTGGAGGGGGGCAGGGATTGAAGAAGCAGCTATTGTGGTTTTGATTGCTTGCTAGAATTAAACCACAACAGTAAGAAAAGCCATGTCTATGAAGAGCAATTCCTTATAATCAATGAAATTGATCAATTGCTCTGGATAATTCATACCATAAAAAGGTTTTTCATAATAGCACTCGTTTGAGTGTTTACATACAGACTGCAGAGCACGGCAGCCAAGTCTCTGGCTTGGTGCTTTGTGCCCTGCACCGCTCAGCCAACTTGATTATAAAGTGGCCAAATACCAGTATGTCCCAGGTCTTCCCACTGTCTAAGACACTGTGGGAAGTCCTGGTATTCAGGTACTAGGCCTGTGACAGTTTTGGCACATCACCATACCACTGGCCACCCAGGTCTACAAGCAAGGATGCCATGACATGCTGCATAAAGAACAGCATGAAGAAATCTTATCAGGCAATTAAAGGGAAAGCAAGTGGAGAAACAAGCGCACAAACCTTACAGTGTCACAACCACCTGGCTGAAGGACTCAGCTGAGTTTTGGCATGAAACCTTTAATCCTTTCTTTCGCACATAGCTCAGGACCAAGAGGTGCTAGAGCAGGACCAAGCCAGAAGCTACCTGGGGGGGTGACGCTAGTCAGTCTCTTGCAAGGACATGTGGGCACAAGGAGACCGCTCACTCATCCTGCCAGCAGCCCTGTAGAAGAGAATCGTGAGCACTGTTGCCTTTCTTTGAAATGATATACATGTTCTCTCAGCTGTCATACCAGAACACTTAGCTGAGCTCTCATCATTTTGCATCGCAATAATTGCAGCGTCCTCTACTCTCTCTGCCATGGTCAGTCTGTCCCTAGAAATCCTAAGCAACTAACATATTGGGGTTTTTGTCATATAGAATCAAAATAAGTGTGAAGTAGATTAAAGAAGAAATAGCTTTCTCTGTGTCTTTATAGACTTGTTTTATTCGTTTGAGTATGGAATGTCAGGCTCACTGAAATTGCTTTTCCGGGATGGTCCTTTGTATGTGAAATACATACACATTAAACTAAGAAACTGTGGAGTTCTTTCTTTCAAATGGAAATGTGTTATTTCTAAACTGCAAAAGCACAGACAAGATTTCAAAATGACACCGTCACTTATTTAAGGTGTTATATGCAACTCTACCTATAGCACATCCAGACTGAATAATCTGTCAAAAGCAACCACATCTAATCATAAATAGTGATTATCACCAAACTATGTATATCATCAAAGCATGGTACAAACATTAGCCATATATACCATCCCTTTTCACGTGCTATTCAAAAGCATGAAGGAAAGGCCGAAGAATTGCCTTTCACCACTCTGAGAATGAAGCCTTTCTTCTCCACCTCTGGGGTGCAAAGATCATTTCAGTGGCTAGAGATTTTGCCCCACCTTGCTGGTCTTAATGAGGCACAGTTTCCTGACACGAATGAATGAGAAACCATAGCCCTCCATCCTGTTCCAACCCTGACAGACAAACAGATTATCTGGTTTTCTATTTGGTTGTGGTTTTTTTGTTGTTGTTGTGGTTGGGTTTTGTGTGTGTTGTTTTGGTTGGTTGGTTGTTTTTTTTCTTTTCTAACATCAAGTTTCTGCTTGATGAAAACCTTATTGGTTGTCTCCAGATTTAAGTGATGACACTCTTTCATCTCTTTACTGGAGAAGCTGCAAAATGGATTGGGCAGATTGACTTTGTGGTTTAAAGGAAACTGGAAAACCGCTTTTGGTAAGAGATAAAGTGTAGCTTTTGCCAGCTTATCATGATGAAAAGCTGAAAAACAGTCTCTTCAAGAAACTGCCTACATTCACCCATTCTCCGTTCAGGGCACACAGCAGCCAGGAAAATCACCCTTGTGTCTGAAAGCTGTCTTCAATGTTCCAGTAGAGTATCTATCAGAGCATTCAAAACTAGATTAAAATCCCAAGCAGGAATACGGTATTTAATTCTAGTTGCTCCCAGGAAATAAATTATTATTGGATGAGAACCAATATACCAATTGTCTGGTTTACTGCTCATGCTACTGAGAGCTGCTGCACACACCCTGAGGGATCAGATACCATGGCTCTACCTAGTCAGTCTTGTCTTTAACACAATATCCACATAAAGGCAAAAGCTCAGCTAGTCGCATTCCAAGAAACTTAGCTTCACAGCTCCCAATGTTAACAGGGAAACTGTCCACTACAGAAATATAGGGCAATAAGATTCAGTCACTTAAACTTCCTGCTTTTCACCTTTCACCTTGCTTTGTTGTTAGATAATAGAATAGTTAATAACATGTCACTTCTTTGCTCTGTATGTTATAGCCAGGTCAAAGCATTACAGTACCGGTGCTGCCATAAATAAGCACATTTATTTTTCTTACACAGAGAGCTACACACTAGTTAAATAGCAGGCAAGCCCTATTCCATTTGAATGGTGTCTAGAAAAAGCAGAGGGATGTATCCAGCTTTTCACTTGCTATTCCACAGCTTTCTCCAGGCCACCCAGAATACTTCACCTTCACTTACGTAGTGTCAAACCCTTAATGCTTGCTCAATGGGATGTTGCTACATGAACCACCTCCTGTGGATGGAATAAGTAAAGTTAAATAGCTTCAAGACTGATAAAAGTGTCTGGAGCAAAGAGGAGTACAGACATCAGAGATGATATTTCACTCAGACTAAATGCTACGAGTTAATCAGTGCTATTATAAACTCAGAACATTAAGTTACTGCGGGTAAAAAATAAATCCTTCCCTCTGAAAAATATACATGTCATCACTGAGGCAAAAGCTAGCAGCAGCAGTGTACACAAATATTTGGTTTTCTCCCAAAGAATGTATTTTTTGTTAAACACCTTATGACTGAAAAATACTGCCACCAAAGCATCACTACTTTTTTTTTCCTCCCAAACACATGGTTCACGTCTTTGTGTATTCCTTTTGGTCCTTAACGCAGGGAAATCATGTTTGGAAAACAAAGACAAAATCTCACCCACCTCCCATGTCCTCCTTCACCTGCAATCCCTATCAGGACTTTAGATACCATTTAATACACACAGGTACGTATGGAGTGGGGTGTATCCAGCGAGTGGATTCATATTAATGGCAACACAGCAAAGCAGAGACACTGCTTAGTGTCACCAGCTGGGCTCCCCATCAGTGCAGCAGTTCTGACAAGCCTCACAACATCCTAACAGACCCCACCTTTTTTCCAGAAAAGTTTGGGGTCGACAACAGCCTGAGTCTCTCTCTGTTCCCCTCATTCCTCCTTCAGGTGAAGCAGATGGTATTGCAGGTAACTCACCGAGCAGGTGCTGGGGGAAAAAATGGTAGTGAAGGAAAATATTATTCATACTGACAAAGATCTGAACAAGGAGCTGCACGACATTAGAAAAGCAGATCACTTTTCTAACACAAAGATGTGGGTCTGAAAGCATTCCTTGAAACAGAAGTAAGAATGATTTTTCAGCAGTGAGCCAAGAGCCTGTGAGCTGGGGATGTTCCCATAGGATTTGGGTTAGGTGCTCATTTATTGTCAATTCGTATTGACCATCTAATTTAAGTCAAATGTTTTCTGTAGACATATTTTAAAGTGAAAAATTATCTCAGTTAGCATGCAGCTGTTGTCCCCGAGATAGCTCCTTGCCCAGGGGCAAACAGAAAAGAGATGTTAATGAGTTTAAAAGCAGCTCTGGAAACCACTGTGTCCGTGGTCAGCTGAGAGCCAGCGGGACCAGGGTCACCTGCTCCTGTGTCCATTTATTTAGCCATATCATTAACTGAAAAGGTGGAAAAGCGTAGGCCAAACCGGAATATTTACAGAACAGGGAGATAATATCTACCCCCAGTAAAAGAGTTTATCATGCTGCCCATCACCACCACCCCTTCCAGAAAAAAAGATAGTTACCCTTGGCAAATTGCTTTATGCAGATGGAGACAGATTTCCTTTGCCTGAGCTGTTTTCAAGTGAGCCAGCTGACTCAATAGTTCAGCCCTCTGGCTGGAAGAAGCATTAGGATTTCTGTCATATTGTTCTATATTCTAAAGAAAACCGCCACCTTCTTCTCTCCTTTACTTAGACATCCTCTTATTTAGGCATCTAGGAAGAAGCAGTAACTAAAATATCTCCAGTACACCTTAGCTGCCTTTTTTAATCTACCATCAAATTGAAATAAAGGACATTTACCTCAACTGCTTTGAAGCCCAGAAGCCCGTTTTTGCTCTCAGGTTAGGTCTGACTCAAAACTCAAACCTCAGTGTCTTGATTGCATGTACTACCAACATACCCTCCCACACTCCGTTTGTTTTGGTTTTGTTTTTGCTGTATATCAGCTGTAAACTTGATCCCAAGACTGGACCTTACTCAAAAATAAGTTCCCTTTTACCTCCACAGTGATTATGAACTCAATAGAGCACGATCTGGCTTCAGCTCCATCAGCTTCTGGTCAGCCTCCATCCTCCAGCAAGAAAGCAATTTTGCCCTCTCCCCCACATGTTACTGCCGGGACTCACATGTTGATTGTGTTTCTATGGCCCAGCAGAGGGAAAACAGAAGGTATGAACCCTTCCCATGAATGGGGTGTGTCTTCTCCTCACACCTTACCAAGCACTGAATTCAGAAAAGCACATGCTCTTCTGTCCCTCCCTCCTCATCATCTTCAGAATATCTCTACCTAGAGCTTTGACCAAACTGACAACTTTCCCAATCCAAGGCCAGAGGCCTTGTAGACATAGCAAGGCAACGTTTATTTGGAAGGACAGCTCAAAGCAGCTCGCAGTGAAAATTTCGGCTCCCTCTGTCTCTCGTAAACAGGTTTGCCTGAGAAGGGAGAAATCTATGATAATATTCTGTGCTCTTTTCACACCCTTCCCCTGCATTTATGCTGTTGTGCTGTTTCATTTACAACAACGACATTTGTCCTTTGTTGTGCCCTTCAGATGCAAGTACATAAAGCTCCTGTGGAGCTGTGGCTCGTTCCCCTGGCAAAAGAGCAGTTGGGCACCTCCGCTCCAGCCCCCATGCCGGTCAGGAGCCAGCGCTCTGGGCTTGTTGTGCTATCAGGCTTTCTCGTGCTGACAAAGAGCGAGTCTGCAGGCTGTTGTGTGCTTGCTGGTCACGTCCTTATTCTAGGTCAAGGATGGCCACGTGTTTTCATGCTACCTGAAGGAATTGTACGTATTTTTTTTTTCCTCATAAACTGATCGGTGTTTCTCACGCGACTCAACTTCAATAGGCCACCATCTTCATGCCTTTGCCAGCTAACAGCTTTGTCAGACTGGAGCCCAGCCTCTGCAGAGGACACTGTCTCAGGGGCACAGACAGCACAAGGGACGGTTCATGACCTAATGAAGGAAAAGCCCAGGGAAAAGAGAACATCACTAATGCCACTTTTCCCATGTATTTTTGTCTTCTGAACCATCAGAGGAGATCTATGTCTCAGGGAAACAAGTCCTTAGGTACACCAGCTATAAATAAATGGGTGCACACAAAATATACACTGAGTCGTAAAAGCAGCTTCTTTGCTTAGTGAAAACAGCCTGGCAAGACCACTGATGCATCCTAGGGCACAGAACAGCAATACCGCAGGAAGCTGACGGCCCCAGTCCCACCAAACTGTCACCAGGATCTGCATTACTCTTCTGTGCAGCTACCAGAAGCTGTAGCTCAGTTGAATAGAATTGAAATAACTAATCACACAATTTCAGGTAATGATGGTAGGCCTTGAGTTCTATGATTTCAAATATCTAGTGTATGTATAGATGGTAAATGTCCCCTGGAGTTACTGCTCAAAAGATCGGTTTCAGAGTTTTCATCAGAAAGGACTGTCTCCTTAAAAGCCCAGTCTGCCTTTTGAAGTCCGACAGATGCCAGAACTGCTTGGTATCTTGGTGTGATGCAATTAAAGGAATGTAATCTTCTTCAAGAGGGTGAATATGAACAATTAGCTTTCTTATTAACTGCATATCTGACTGTCATTGCCTCTGTGAAATGTTTGTTTTCTAACTTCTCTTGATGGCCACAAGGGCTGGAAACTGCAGGGGTGCTGTATTGACCTGAAGTGCTTGGCTCTGTGGGTGTTTTACAGCGCAGTGACGGAGGAACAGCAGTACCATGACTTCCTCACCACCACAAAGTCACAGGATAGCAGGATAATTCAGGTTGGGAGGGACCTCAGGAGGCTCTAGTCCAACTTTCTGCTCAAAACAGGGTCAGCTGTGAGATCAGATCAGGTTGTTCAAGGCTTTAACCAGCTGGGTCTTGAAAATATCCAAGGATGGAGACTATACAGCCTCTCTGAGTAACCTGTCCCATTGCTTTCCTGTCCTCACTCAAGTCCTGCAGAAGTACACTCTGCAGGATCTTTGAGCCTGAATTTCTGAGGAAACCTGTGTTGGTTGTAAAGACTACAGCCCCCCATGTTCACCAGCATGCCTTCTTAAGGTCATGGGGAGGCATGCTCCAGGGTCCCCACACCCTCACGCCCCATATATCTCTTCAAAACTCAGGTTGGTATCAAGACAGGGTGTCCGGCCTCAACTGCTCTGCCCACATCCCTGTACAGCATCAAGTTGCTCACCAGCTCCCTGTGCCCATCAAACGCACGAGGGAGTACACACACAGCCATAACCAGACCCAGTACTTGCGCCACCACACAGCCCTGAGCAAAGCACAAGCAGTGTTGACCACCATGGTTATTGTACTTATCCTCCTTCCCCAGCTCTCCCTTCCCAATAGCCATGTCCTCCAAAGTGCCCCCTCCTCCAATATTGCCAAATGAACCGTGAGAACAGGGTTGCCAAGCAACACGAATCCTCCAAGTAACCAACCGCGGAAGATCGCAGGAACCCATTGCAGATTAACTCAAAAGCCGGTGGGCCTGCCACCGTTTTGTCTCTCAGCAGCTCTTCCACCCAGCCATAGCTAAGAGCTACTCAGGTCCATTCTCATCTCTTCCCTTACTGACCAAGAGCACCGGCCCTGGCACTCACACCGTTGCCGAGCAGCCAATATGCCCACAACTAATCAAAAGCATGCTCACAACACACACAAGCACAGAGGCCAAGCAAGTCCAACCAGGAATGGCCTTCATACAGGCCCCAAGCACCTCCCTGTCTTGCACAGATCATCAATCTTCTGTCATATCCCTTGTCTCTTCCCCTTAGCCTTGCTTGTCACACATTGCAGATGGTCAGGACACTGCTATACGCCATCCTCACAGAGCTGTCCCACCTGCAGATGTCATGCTGACCAGCCTGGTCTGCACAAATGCAGAACACGAATGAGGGCAACTTGGGATAGTGGCCATATCTGCAGCACAGGCCTTACACTTAAACATCCACCCCTACCTCCACCTAGGCCCCATTCACTCCCCAGCCTCTCTGCATCCTGACAGCTGCTGCAGGCTGTCCTCCTGCATCTCCAGAGCCAGGGCTGAGACCCAAAGAAGGGACTTGGCACTGCTCTCAGCCTAGACCTGTCTCTCTGCCCTTCCCATAATCATGCCACATACCAAGAGTCAGCTCCCCCACATTAGACAAAGACAAATGATCAAGTGCCCACTACCTGTGTCACATTTTCCTTCCCCTCAACGGCGTTGTTGCAATACGTGGAGTATTTCCTCCAGCCTCAATCTGTCCAAAAGAGGCAAAATGTTTTTATCTGACTTTGGTAACACAGATAGTTCCTTGCAGGCCCTCAGCAAATGCAAAGGCACAATCATCCTGTAAAGGAGGGCTGTTCAACCAAATACCCCAGCCACAGGGTAGGCTGAGCCCAGTTTCTCTTGGGCACCTTTGGAACAAGCTCCCCAGGAGATATAAACCACAGTGTCAGGAGACAAACACACAGCAGCAAGATCCACAAGTGACTATCTGCTGCAGTCCCTCCCTGCTCTTTCTTCCATCTGTCTCTTCCACTTTTCTTAAGGAGGCAGTCACAGCACCTCCTGGGACGAGCACTAGTGACTCCCGAACACTACATACCTTGTCTCACCATCACTTAGCCTCCACAACAAGAGACAGAGACAGGTCCTGACTGTGTTTCACTGTCCTGGAGTTTTTAAGCAAATACCATGAGCAAGTGTGAGGCAGTAAATTCTTGGAGGCTATTCATGGTACTCAGGAGAAGCTGAAGGTTTGGCCCTGCTGCCTGCAATCACCTGAATTCAGAGATGGAGATCTCAGGGTGAGCCAAGTGCTGCCTGTACTCTACAGAGCCTGAGAAATAGGCTCCCCAGGCTGCCTTAGGCAAGCTCAGAAACCACCCCAGAAGACGACTGAGCTCAGGATCTTATATGCTAGAACCATCTATCTGGTATGGGTGGTACTCAAGGGCAGCCCATATAGCTAAAGGACTCTTCAGACACAGTTTTCACCAAGTGTATCACCATTAGGGGCTGGGATCACCCCCATGGGTTGCTTCAACTTGACTGTCTAAGCACAGAGGACTTTGGGGAAGGTTCTGTCTTGTTCACGAGGCCACCAACTCTGAGCACCAGGCATAGTTTTAAAACGAGCTTTTCAGAAGGGCCATGGCAGGACCATCTTGTCTTGGGAGTTATGTTTTGCTTTGTGTCACATCACACATAGCCCAGAACCCAGGTCCCACTAAGAAGACAAAGTTTCCCCCATCACGAGCGTTGAGCAGCATCTTGGACAACCAAGGTCAATGAGGAAACAAGGCTGCAAAAAGACCCGTTTTTTGCCCACAGACATGAGAAATGAAAGCAAAGGTGTTTCAGCCTAATCAAGAGGTTGCTTCTTTCCAATGCATGTGGCCTTGTGTCCTGAGTAAGAGACTTGAGAAAGGGCCTTGGTCCCCAAATTGAGTGACAGGCTTGACAGGGCGTGTCTACACTGCTCCATGATATAGTGCACTGACGTTAAAGTCCTAATTGAGATATATCATGATGCTAATGTGGCATTGCCCTGCCATTAATCAGACCAGGCACAGTAGCCTGCTGGTATGAATTCTGGATTTGGTCTGTCTAGACCTAGCCTACATATATGAACCTCCATCTCTATTGGCTAGGCAGACATCTCCTTGTACAGATTCCTTTTAACTAAACTAGACTGCAAGTGTTCAGATTAAGTAAATCAATTCTTCCACATAAAAGGGGTTGCATACACTTAATTAAATTGATATCTGGGCCAACCTGGATTAAACTAGCATAAATTTGGGTATAGACAAGGCTTTATTTTTCTTACTAAAATCATTCACTAATCCAAGTTTTGCTTGACATTAACTGCATAGTAACAAATGTGAATCCTCAGTCCAAGGCAACACCCCAAGTGAGCACCCCAAAAAACGTGACCCTGATGGGCACGGGGTCCCACAGCCTGTGTGCCAGTCGTCTAGTGTCTGTGTCTCACCTAGCCTCAAATACGACCCACGAAAGATCTGGGCACACTCCTGATCCTGCTTTCAGAATTCATATTTAGTGAGTTCTTACCTTGAAACCCAAAGGGCCCAGTTAAGACTGATGCTTTTTCCATAAAAATATCTTTACAGAAGCATCTGTACAACCATTCCTCATAGAGGAATTTGGGCGAGGCTCACTCTTATAGAGAAGCTGTAATTTCTAAAGAAGCAGCAGTTAACCAGATCATTCTGTTCCAGCATCTCATCTATGGGCCCTGTACAGGGATGATGGTATTATCCTATTTTTCCTTCCCAGCTAGTTAATAGGAAATCCCTTTTCAAAGGCAATTTCCATTTTAAATCACCCACATTAAGAGAGACATGTTTAATACCAATAAATCCGCTTTCTTAAAAGAGACAGAGAAGCCAGGCTCATGAGCTGACTAAATCCTTTCCCCCACCCCCATTGCTGCCTTGCAATCTGTAGATCTTGCAGAAGGGTGATCTAAGACAGCTGTAGTTAGCTAGCTACACTTCTGAGCACTAAGCTGCTCCTCACTTTGTATTCACTCCGTGCCACACCAAGGTCGCAGGGACACGAGGAGCTAAAAGACTTTTCTCGCTCTAAGGGACCGGGAGTCTCAGCCAGAGATGTTTTAAGGCTGAGTTTCCACACACCTCCCATGGGAGCCTCTCCCTACTCCAGTTTCTCAGTGTAAGTCAGAGGTGGGTGCTATCAAAGGGCTCTGCAGGTGAAACTACTTTCTCTTCTCCAAGTTTTTTGTAGCACATCTAGGAGAACTGGCCACTGACTCCCAGAGGGATCCCTGTGCCCAAAACACACACGCTGAGGGCTGCTCCTCTGCTGTGGGGACCCCACTCCATCCTCACCATCACTGCTTCCTCTCTCCAGAGGCATATCTATCCTCGTGACTCCCGCAGACAGTTTTACCACACCTTTGGCAAAGAAGAAGGTGGCAGCCTTTCCAAGACTCTCTTGTGTGCCTAAAGAAGCAGCCAACAGCGTGGACAATGCTCTATCAGAAGCCAGAGAAGGCTGACTTCAAAGGGCCCATGATGTTCGGGACTGCACCAGGGCCATGGCACTGGTACCTCCCTCATCTGACAGGAAAAGACACCACTGACTAAGCGGAGGGACTATGGGGAGCTCTGAAATCTGAATAAACTCCCTCCTGCTTTTCCTACTGCTGGGACAAGGATTGGGAGCAAAAACTACAGACAGACCAAGATAAGGCTTGGGAAAAAAAAAAAAGAAGAAAAAAAAAGATACAGCAGAAAATCTTGGCCTGGCTGCACTCGATGATGCCAAGAACAGACATAA
Source organism: Pampusana beccarii (assembly GCA_013399365.1). Lineage (NCBI taxonomy): Eukaryota > Metazoa > Chordata > Aves > Columbiformes > Columbidae > Pampusana > Pampusana beccarii. Next base: position 539,543 of record VWYH01007845.1, read on the forward strand.
AGTCACTCATGTGCTATTCCCCTGCCTCATCATGCAGCTCTAGTAGCCAGACGTTCTGCTGGCAAGTACCATACTGTGTCCCCGCAATAGCCTCTCCCGGTAGAGAGCGACCAGCTCCCTTCATCAAGCTGAGATCATGGTGCAGGGTTAGGAATCCTGAAAGTTACTTTGAAATCTTCTATCTGAAGCACATGTTGGATAGACCGTATAATTTATCATATGTTCTTCCAGTTGAAAATCTGAACAAATGGCAAAACCATTTTTTTGATGTTTTGTCAGCAAATGGGTCCATTTGCTCTGGACACATCCCTGTTTCACCACCAAGTATGCAGGCTCCAGCTCTGCAAGCACCCCTCTAGGCATGTATAGTTACGCACATGCATGCAGGAAACAGCGTGGCTGTCAGCAAGTACCTACCTGTGTACCTGTATAAGGTAGGGCCTGTCAGAGTGGGAGACAGAGCCCACTGACCCAGGAGGTCCCCTCAGTGGTGTCCCAGCCCTGCAGCAGGACCCACCCAAGCAGTTCCTTCCCTTCCAGGAACACCGCTGGGGCAAAACCTGTTGACTGAGGAACATTTCAAAAGCAGTTTCTTTCTTTAAGGAGCATAAAGGTAAAAACACAGGAGTCTTACTAGGAGACATTCAAGACCAGGCTGTACGGGGCTCTGAGCAATCTGATCTAGTTGAAGATGTCCCTGCTCGTTGCGTGGGGTTGGTGTAGATGATCTTTGAAGGTCCCTTCCAACTCAAACTATTCTATAATTCTATTTTTTGCTTTGTTTAAAGAACTTCAGCCTCATTGTGCTACATGAGCCCATGGCTGACTGGGTGCTTGCTCAGCAGCAAGGACAGCTATTCCACCATGGGCAACCTCCCTGTCTTTACTGCATCAGGAAACCATCCTCCTCCTCCCTCACAGCACTCTTTCTAGTCTAGATAGCATGGATAATTGTATCTGTTTCCATGCTCTGCTCAATCTAAGTGGTATTTCTTAAACAATTCCATAAATACAGACAAGAGCACTCATTTTTCAATCTTGCACTTATTTTGCACCTGATTAAGATCTGTTTCTTGATTTGAGAATGAATAATGCTTAAAGAATATTATGATCTTCTTGTCAATAAGGAGAAAGAAGAAAGGGAAAAATCATGAGTTGCGGCTTGTTGCTCTGCAACTTGTCATAATAGGTCATAGCGGTTAGGTTACACTACTACACAAGACCTATGGTAAGTAGACCAGAGTAAAGCATACAAATATTAATATAAAATGTATACAACAACTTCTTCTAAATACTGCTGCTACAAAGAAAGCAAGTTAAGGGAAATAACAGGGGGAGGGAGAACACAATCCTCATTTGTTATTATTCTGAGATCTTTTTACCCTGTTCAGTGGGCAAAATATCTCACTTGATCAAAATCTTTTTCTTTTATAAAAAAGGTGGATTAATACCATAAGTAACTTCTGCCATGCCACAGGGTGGAGTTAGGTGTGTGCTAGAACATTCCTATCTGTCTGTATCTGCACTGAACTGTTAAGCAGATGCTCACTGAGGAAAAAATAGACTGCAATAAACTGGTCCTGACACAGATCTGAATCGCTGGAACTGCCATGGAGATAAAATTCATTTAAGAAATGTGGTTTCCATTTCAATTTTCTTTTAATAAAAAGCTATTGAAACATTAAAAATATCTACTACTTGAAACAGCGCATGACACTTGTAAGTAAGAGAAGAGAGAGAGACTTCATTTTATTGGTATAAAATCTGAATACATCACAATACTGGACCTCATGAAAGAACCAAATTAAAGTCTCTTTTCATAGCAAGGAACAAATCCTGTTCTCATGTACACAGCTGACCAGCACTCGAGGTTTGGTCCATTTTAGAAGCTGTAGTCAACGTATGAAACCCCCATGGACCCCAGCAGGAGAACCACACATGGGAAAGATGAGCCCATGCGGTGCAACACACCTAAGTGGAGATTTCTGTGCTGTCTTTATAATGAACTGCCCTTCCCTCCCTCAACGAATCTGCTTTTCAGTCTTACTCCCAGCACTCTGCCTCAACCACTATGCAATGTGAGCATATATATATATATGTAACATGAGCCACTACTCTTCCCAGGGTGGGGCAAGATGCTAAAACAGTCTGTTCTTGGTGCAAATCCCTCTGAGTTCTGCCCAGGCTGCTTTGACAGCATGTAATGAGCTGCTGTCCTGTCCAATGAGTAGTCACGACAAAGCCCCCAGATTACATATATAAATGGGTTTCTCCTCTCAGGATCCTGAGAAGAGCTCAAGCAATTACTCTGCCAAATTAACCTGCCTCCAAATCAAGCCTTTGTTCCTGCACTCCAGGAAGATTTAAGAGCATGAATTTGAAGTGCCCTTAGTACTCGGATGAAATCAGAAACAGGAGTGGAAAGCTGTAACGGAGAGCTATGTGCCACTGCATCCTCTCCAATAACCTCTGTAAGCCAGACTGACAGCTCCAGAGCTGGTGGTTAGTTGTTACACCAGCCTTCTAGAGATACGTAAAGCTTAGACAGATCCAACACGCTAAGTGCCTACCATTATGTACCAAAGAGAAAAATTGCCATGCTAGCCTAATTGGCGATCAAGTCTTCTTTAACTATGTGAATGAAGATCACCATGGATACCATAAGTCACTGCATACTTTCAACTCTGAAGTAAAACAAGAATCCAAAAAGAGTTTTAAATTACCTTTTTGCCTGGCTATGGTCCCCCCACACTCTGCCTTGCATATTTCTTCTGCAAACATTCAGCATCACAGCGTCCCAAGTCCCATCTCTTCATGCTCCCTCATACTCACTGTCACAAGGCGAATGAGATGCCTTGCACCACCCTGCTGTGAAAGAAACATGGAAGATGGAATCTTATCCATGTTGCTGCAGAAAATTTTCAGGTCACTAGTATAAAAGGACAGCAATCCAGAATTAGCAACAACATCAAGATTACCAGAAAAATAGTAGGAGGCTCATAGCTATGCTGAGTTTTTGGTCTCCAGGGAGAAGCTAAGCAGCCTTTTCTATGTAACTACATCTTGATACATGAACATACTTGCACTGGCTTAAGGAAAGCCAAAAAAGTACCAGTGCTGCTTCCAATAACGCCTAGAAAAGTACCCGTGGTGAAGAAAAAGAAGTTGCAGCATTTTAGGGAGATACTGGAGACAAGACCCATGCGTTTCCCAAAACCTCTACTTTTCTTCAGACTCTGAGGGAGCAGAGGGTACAGGCTGCTCCACAGGAAAACCAAGAGAAGATGGGGACTACAGGGCCATGCTGTCACCGACACAGCCATCAGACAACAACCACAAACCCAGCTCAGTCTGGGAAGCCAAACCATACGCATTAAAACTGACAGCAGACCTGCCCACCACACGGCTCAAGCACAGAGCAAAGCTGAGGTTACGTAGTGCTCCCAGGCCAGGGAGCAGACTGGATGCATGGCTGCGGGTCCCAGGTGAGGCTGCTCAAGGCAGTTATAGCCCATCAGGACAGTCAGGGCTCACTACACAGCAGCTCACTTTGGGCACTAAGCAATACTTAGGGTCTCCATTTCCCATGCATGGGCTGTGAGTCAGCTTCCATGGCTGCTGCTCTGAGTTTTTCACCTAGCAACAAGAGAAACGGATGGATGGGGGGGTGTTAGGAGAGACGTTGAAGCAAAACGAGATGAGAAAGGCAGAAACTAAATTGTCAAGGAGAATAAGAGGCAGGTGTGGTGCCTGAAGCTACTTGAGTTTCCAAAGGGCAAAGATCAGTTTGTGAATAGCAGAGTCCCTTCTGCACTTTTGCCTTCCTGGGAAACCATGACCAACTCTTGTAGAGCGAGGGACACATCCAGATCTCCCTTGAGTCACACTGTAGATCAGTGGGCTTTGTCCTGCGTGCCAGAAGCTCTGCACTGGCTCAGCTGTGACCAAAAGGCTTTACCTGTGCGTGAGGTCACCCTGAGCCTGCCTCTTACCAGTCAGCACAACAGCCAAAGGGTAGCCATGAGGCAGCCTTCACCATACCCGTCAAGGTACAGCAAGGGACACCGCCATAGCTGGTTGAACTGAAGCCACTGGGATGGCTGGAAGGCCAAATTCTTGCTTGGGGCCAGCCATCATCAGGGACAGAGCCCTGCGCCCTCTCCCATGACACACCAAGCTGCAGACAGCGCTGCTGGTGGCAGGCTGAGGACCAGGGGGGATGGCTGGGCTGCCCCACCACCTCTTCCCAGAGGAGCGGATGCTCTCAGAAACTCAGGGGTCAGCACTAGGGAAGGCTGTGCCTCCTCAAGCTCTAAAAAAAGGACTTTGTTCCCGCTCAGCATTTTTTTTTTCCCATCTGGGCTAAATCCACTCTTAGAAAGAGATATCTCTATCTCCAGGGAAACAGGCTCTCTGCGCTCACAGGGGCTCAGCCAGCTTCCCCTCTCCTTTTACGGTGGGTCACTCAGCAGCAAGGCTGAGGCACGCAGTCGGTGGGGTGTTAGGCTCACGGGGCCACCCCAGGCCGGGAGCATTGCGAGTGCTGTGTGCTCTGAGGCAACATGTGTTGGCTTCCATGCTGAAGCCAGGGCCACCACAGGACCTTTGTGTGCCTGCCCAGCCCTGGAGAGCTCACACAGGAGTGATTACAAAGACCAGCCATGCTCAGAAGTCTCTCATTACTGAGATTGACTCGTGCAGTCTGCTTTGAATCTTCTTCTTTTCTGCCCAAAATAGCTCTGTGTTCTCAGCACCAGTTTTCTTCATGAACTCGCTCACTGCCCTCCCTCCCACCGCAGCGATCCAGACATCCTGCTCACAGAAGTCCTCCCCAGCTGCACTACAGCACCCCTGTCCCCCACACAATCCCCCTCCATCTTCTCCCCACATGGGCACTGCAGGTCCATGGGACACTTTGGGCAAGCTGCAGGGCCAAAAAGGCTAGGGGGAGAGGGGGTGACATGACAATAGGCTGAGCTCATTGCAGAGCCCAGCCGGCGCTTTTTCCAGCGTGCTCAGGATGGTTATCACCTCCTCTCCCACCTCCCTGACCACTGAGGAAGCAATTCATGTCACGATGGAGGAAGATTTCACCCAGAAGCTTCTGTGTTTCCCATCTCTAGGCTCAAATCCTCAAATCTGAGCCCCAAGGAAATTCCCATAGCAGCTACATTTCAGGGTGGTTCTTTGTTCCCACAAGCCTAGCTCCATCTGAGAGAGCTGCTTTGCAGCAGCATCACAGCTGGAAAGGAAACCAGCCTGCAAGAGTCTTCTGGGCTACAGTCCCTCACCCATGGGTGGCCACGAGACCTCTCTTGCAGACATCAGCACAGGTAACCCAGCCCTTTCCTGCTTTGAGGACCAACTCCCAAACCTACGACTGCTGCTCCTGGTTGCCTCTTCCTTGCTCAGAGGCAGAGATACCCACTGCACCACGCATCACGTTGCAGGAGAGTTATACCCAGGTTTCCACGCAGCCCTGCCGTCAGGTCTGCCCTGCTGGGACCCCAGTCCAAGAGCACACATCAGCTGCAGACACGCACCTCTCGTGGCCTCCCTGCACCCCAGGGTTTTGGGCACAGCACGGTGCAGGAACCCAGCCTTGACATGATGCCCGCACAGAGTTCGTTGCAGGATCCGCGCCTTATCTCGCCTCAGCATCTGAAAGCAGACTTTGGCTAAGTCCTACACGCTGCTATTTAAAGTAAGCCAATTTGTATTCATTCTGCTTGCTACATTCACCAGTTGTTCTGAATTGTGTTTGAAGCTGAAGGGAAGAGGAAATGTACAACAAGAAAAAATTATACACTGGTAAATTTTGTTCTAATCCCTTCTCCTCCCATTATCGCTTCCCTTTTTTTGGGTTTCTTTTTTGTTTTCTGTGTTTTATGTATTATTAGCTTTAGCATAATTTTGACTGAGAAAATATGTAGCTGATAGGATGGACTAATTACACTACCTAGAAGAATTAATTACACCATCTGTGACTGACAGTGGAGCCTGACTCGTTGCTTCCTGGTAGATGGAGCTACAACACCAGCTGCCCCAAATCTTTCCCTGTAGAAGGCAAAAGAGGAATTACTGTAGGAAACTTAGTTTAAAAGCCATTACTACTCTTTTCGAGCACTCTAGCATCATCGGGTGACCTAGCCTGACTGGCCGAGTCAGGGACGAGGCTGATCTGCCATCCCTTTTGATATAGAAAGGAAATACTCCTAGACATGCCCTGGCCCTCTGCTGCTAGCAATCAGCTTGGCTCAGTCAGTCCCAGGAGCTAAAATGGGCCAGGGCCTGTTTGCAAGGCAAGTGGTACAGTATGGCTCATGTGTCCTACCCCTTCTCACCTCCTGGGACCAGTCCCTGGACGAAGCCATCCCTGGAGCAGGAGCCGGGCTTTGTCTGTGAGTTGGCACAAGCTAAATCTATGCTGGGGGCTGCACTAAAAATGTGACGGTCAGGATGCTCCCAGGACAGCCAGTCCCCTGGCCCTGCCTGGTTTGCTCACAGAAACTCCCAAGATAATAATTTGCTCTCATTCCCGAAGTCCAGCAGAGGTGGGAAGGCAGGCTGCTGTCTCAGTGCCCACCCACCATGGATGGACCAGAAACTATGACACTCTGGGAGAAGCAAAAGCACTGGAGGCAGTGAGGTTTTGCCTCACTGGAAAGACTGCATTGCATCTCTTATAGGTTCACCCAAGTCCTGTCAGACTGCTGCTGGCTTGGTGTCATCAACAGGCTCTGGCTGCAGCCCTGGAGGGGTGCTAGCACCCTTGATCTCTGCAGACAGCTGAAAATCTGCCCTGGTTTCTGCCCTGCCATACGATGGGCCTGCTGAAGATTGTTGTGGCTGAATGTGGGTGATGGAAGACCTGTTCAGAAGCATAGCCTTGAATGTGTGTTTTCAGCTAAGGGAGGGAAGTGGTGCCCCCGTGGGTCAGGAAAATTTAAATAGTCATGCTTTAAGGTAGCTGTTCCTGCCCTTTTTGCCTCCAGATCTGCTGCAGTTCTTTTCCTCCCACTCCTCTTTTAAGCCCACTCAGCTTACACAGGATAAGCTGTTGTAGTTATGATGTTAGAGCAAACCTCTTGACTGCATTAACACATCCCTAACTAAATTTGAGGATCCCCCAAGTATACAGTTGTATGTATAGCCCCTTGCTATCGTTTGTCAGGTGCACATTACACGGACAAAAAAAAAATAACAAACTGGACTCCCCAGCTCTTGATCCCTAGTTTAGACGAGGAATCTGGTTTCCCTCAGTGCTGAAGAACCCAATGCAGAACCTGGATCCTTCTCCATCTAACCCACGAAGAGCTCAAGACACCCACTAAGACTGGATGTTTTCCTGATTCAGTTTTTGCCCCAGGTCTTGAACAGCCCCCAAAGTATATTTTGGTTAAGCCTCTAGGAAACACACACCAGTTGGACACAGACAGATCCTGGGGAATTCCCAGGCGCTCACAGGGTAAGCAAGCTTTATTTTGTAGTGGGTATTGGGAAAGGTCCAGAATGGTGACAAGGGACTGTCAATGCACAAAGACGCTCTGGCCTCATCCTGTAGGCAGGGTGTTGTGAGCAGCCCACGGCTCTCTAGAGGGTTTTTTTTACATCATGAAATTCCTTGGCAGGGGCTGAAGTACCAAAGTAGCAGTCCTGCACTGCCAGAGCAAGGACACATGTCTGCCTCGTAGCAAATATTTGCATAGAAGCACTTCACATGGGAGAAACTTCCTGAAATCCTCCTCTTCTGGAAAGGGGAGGAGCTATGGAGAGCAACAAAATGTGGTACTTTTTCTTTCCTCCTCCCCAGGTAACCATCGTGCCTCTCATTCTCATCAGAAGGAATTCTCCACCTCCGACTTGGGAAGTGCTTTGCACTGCAGACTACAGCCGCTCCCAGCTCCAAGGACACAACACCAGTTTCTCCTGCAATGACCACTTTTTGCAGTTCGCCAGGTTCTGCAAATGGGTGAAGGGTGGAAGAATAGTGGGGCTGGCACAGAGTTGGAGAACAGAAGGGAGATGGGGCAGTGAAGGAAGAGGAACAAGAAGCCAGAGTCTAAGGAAAGTGTGTCCGTGTGAAGTAAAAGGACATCTGATGAAGGGAAACAGAGTCACTGGGGAAAACCAGGAAAAAATTGGGGAGCAACAACAGAGATGCAATGAGCGAGCAAAATGGGAGAGGGAAAGAGGAGCAGATGTCCAGAGAAAAGACAGGGAGATGCCAGTCTGCTGTTTGCAATACTGGAAATAGCGATGGGGTGAAAGATTTGGATCTGATACAGGACACCCATGCACATATTTTTCAAGAAGCTGTTGCTGCATTTTCAGCTGGGTTTTGCTGCAACCTTGAAATGTCACTTTATTTCTTTATAGTATAGCTTACTTACCTGTCACTTGGAGGTAGTAATAATATTTCCATCACAAGAGCACGGGTATACTTAAACAAAAAGCTTCAGGATTACAGACGGAAGTGCAAAGTATAGTCACATTTAGTCAGATTTCATATATACACATGTACAGACACGTTCGGATGACCACATATATTGGTAACCACACATATGCAGATATAAATATATTACAAAGAGACGTATCCCTTTTTTATTTATTTAGGCCAAGCTGACATTTCATGGTTGCTTAGTTACCAGAGAACAATAATGAGAATCTGTTTAGTATATATTGCAGGAAGAAGGAAAGGGAAAGGGCAGCTGGGTATCATGTCAGACACAACCACTTGTCGGGCAGATTAGCCCTTTTGGTGGGAAACATGGAGAAAGGCAAAAGAGATCAAAGCTGAAAGGAGTTCAGACAGGGAGGCAACGAGCTGGGACCTGTGGTGCATGTAGTTTTTGGTGTTCCCACGGCACCTCCATGAGTGTGAATCGGAACTCAGGAGTCATCAGGAGTCATGAAGTGCTTGTTACTTTTGTGACATATGCCAGGTCTCAAGTTAAACAGACATTAGAGACATCATAAGTGATTACAAAATATGCCTCTTTATACTGGACCCCTACTCTCCTGCTCCCCATCCACAACAAAGCTGGTACCCTTCCTTCAAAACAAATGCCTTTACTACAATTCATATATTAAAAATAGAATTACAAAGCTTAGAGAGAGGCATACAGCAATTAAAGAAAACCAGATTTTGGCTATAGTTGAGCTGCTGGAAGTTCACTCTCTGCTTTAGCCAGTTACAAAGATGCAAGAACACAGTTCTTTTATCAGGGATTCAAATTTTAGGTAAGACCTTTGCCCTGGATATTGCTCAGACACATACTGGATATGTTACTTATCTTAAATACATAGTTCCCTCACAGGGTTCCACTGGGAGTTAAGCCTTCCTCCCATTCTCCCCAGTCTCCAAGAACTCCCTATGACTCATAGCATTAATATTTAATCAAGGTATGTTAACATTTCCTTCAAATTATTATTGACTTTCCTAACTTCAGAGTTGCTGTTGTTGTCTCTTGATCATATATAGGAACAACTCCTGACAAGATAGTGAAAAAAACCTCTCTGCTGATAAAGTTAAACACCAATGTTTAACTTGACTCCAAACAAGCTATTTGCATGTTCTTAAAGAAATATTGCTAAGGCAGAGCATATGTCTGGTACTGGACGCAAAGGACCACCCAGACCAGTGCTCCGATTGCAACAGGAAGCACCAAAGGTTTAGGCAAAGTTGGCACAAATAGACAGTGATCCTTCTCCCACTCTACTCTCCCAGCAGCCAGCTATCCACAGCAGAGAGATTTCCTGAGGCAAAGATCACATCTGTGTCGATGTGTTTAGCAGATCTTAATGGCCTTTTTTTTTTTTTCCATAAATGTATCAAGATGCTTTTAGAACTAACTATAATTTTGTCCTCCGTACCATCTGATGAATTTCACTGTTGAAACATGCACCAGATGAAAAAAGGTGCCTCTTTTTGGTTTTGACTGGGGATTCCTACTTTTCATATTAAGAGAAAACAGTCATTTCCTAACCTGGCTCTGTGGTCCTCCTAGACCTCTGTCATGTCCTACTCAGACATCTCTTCTCCAAGCTGAAAAGACCTAACACCCTACCAAATAAAAGGAAGGATTGTAATCTTCCTGCCTTATGAGCTGAAACATTTAAAAGCATGCAGAAATGTAGAGAACAATATAGATGCAGTATGAAGTAGATACATTTATACAATCGCATTAATGAAAATAGCAAGTGCAGTCGATTTCCAGCCCTTGATGAGACTGGACAGGATAACAACCAACCTTGGGGAGGACAGTGTGCTTGGCACAAACCATGCCAGCCGCACTATTGAAGGATATTGTTACATCAGAACAGTAAAAGCAAACATTTGCTCATAATTCAAACTAGTTTCAGCTCAGCTAAAATGATCGCAGAATCAGCTGTGCTGCCACAGAGATCAGATTTCTGCTGTATTTCTATCAACCACATTACAAAGCATGTTCCACATGAGGCTGAAACCTATCCAGAAAAAGTGTCTCTGACTGCCTGAAATCTGACCTAAGTTACAGCTTCAGCAAGTCTTAGATCAAGCTTAATTGAGCAGGTTTTCAAACTACCTTGAATTTTGGAGACCCATTCTCCAAGTCTGGCATTTGGTTTTTGGGGTTTGTTTTTTTTGTTTGCTTGTTTTGTTTTTCTGTACCCCTTCACCCAGATAAGTAAAAAATATCACTTTTTAATCCCTTTTGCAGGACACGTCATCTTACTGTCTCACCAACCTGCCTTCTGGGCTGCTCCATAAACCATGCTGGTGTCAAAATGTACAACAGAAAGGAGCTAAAGAAACAACAAAAGAAAGACAAAGACCTAAAAACATCCACCTGTAAATTACAACTCAACTTTATTCTGCAGCCTATACCCTCAAAGATTGTGGCACCCAGAGTCAGATGCTTGTGATAGATATTGAAGTGACCCTTGACTATCACACTGCCTACCTACTTACCAAGACATTTATTTCATGTTCATCATGCAATCTGAAATCATCCAATAATAAGTATTCTAAAAAAGCCAACCACGTTTTCATATTTAATGTACATACTGTAGCTAAATAAAACCACTTTCGAGGGGTAAATACTTGCAGAGGAAGAGAAAAATTCAAGAGCGTAGGCTATGAAGATGCACTTTCAGCTGAAATGTTTTAAAAGGCGATTAGTTGAGGCAGAAAAGCAGGAAAGCTGTTCTTATATGGCTAAATCAACACTAGAGGAGGGTTTCACTCAAACTGTGATAGATAAGTAGAAGAAAGCAAGGCAATACACACAAAGGAAAGGATGGGAAGCAGGTTATAGTCTAGCCTCACCTTGGATCTAGGGGCAAGTCCCTTCATCTCTTCTGTCTGACGGATTTTCCATTTGTACTGGGGGAGGTGGATCTTACAAATGGTTTATTGTGAGGATTAATAGTGCAAAGAGGTTTGGGAATTTAAGTCAAGAACAGCCAGCCACAAGGAGTGGAAAAACGAAACAAAACAACAAACAAACAAAATAAAACAAAACAAGACAAAACCAACCAAACAGAGCTGGACACTAGAAATTACCAGATCCTCATATATTTTCCTTCTGGAAATGCCACTGTGTTTGAACTGTCTTTGGAGCACCCCTATTTCCAGCTCCACAGCATGTAACATTCACAGAATCACCAGCGTTCCCAAAAGCAGATGGTGACTTTGGATCATCTCTGCAGTGACTCTATCTGGACACTCAGTGAGCCAGAAAACCCAGCTCCTCGCCACAAGTGTCAATTATTTCCCCCCATGCACCTCCCCATCTGCAAGACCAGTAGTGAGTTATTCACTTTTCAGACCCACCTCTCCCACCGTTGTCCCAGCTCATACGAGTTACTTTCCACTTCTCCACCTCACTCCTTGGCATACCTCTGCTGAGATTCTTCTTTGCTCTCCTACCCCCACCATGACCTACCCTGTGGGTTGTGGTGACACATGGTGGAATAGGATGGGCTGAAAAAACACAGTAATGCTCAAGTATTGATGTATCTTTCTCGCCCAGGAGACAAAAGAGTTTGGAATCTCTCTTTCTCTTTTCCAAGCCTGGTGCTACAACGCTAAAAGTGAGCGGAGCAAAACGAACTCAACCTGTTTTCCCCGAAGGTGGGAAGGGAGGAGCGCTGCGCAGAACATTTGCTCCCTCCACTGTCCACTGAGAGGAGGTCTGCTGCCCTTTTTCCCAGGTTAAAAACCAAGGTTTTCCAGTCTTTTTCAGTATCTACAGAAAAACAGTAGCCATCTGCTCAGTGAAACAAGGGTCACGGCTGGGGGCTGTGACCTGGCCACAAATGTAAGGCAGCTCAGGCCCAGACCCCAGAGGAGTGTCATGAGGTGATGTGGGGACCTTTTCCAAACAGACCTGACAGGTAGACAGGCTAGGCAAGGTCAGGAAAGGCTGTGAAATAAGGAGATAATGCAAAAATCAGCTCCTGAAACACACAGGAATTGCTCTGTTGGACAGAAGCAGGGAGCAAACCTGGAGAAAGTTGTTGCAATGGACAAAAGGGATCTGAAATAAAACTATGGGCTTTTCTGGAGATAGAATTAGCTGGTATGTGCAGGTCACACACATCACCCTCCCTGTAACGACACCACCTCAGGGTGCTCCCCCACAGAACCAGCCCAGCCCAGATTTGGGCAGCAGTGGGCCGGGCAGCACCGGGAGATGAGGCAGGAGCTGTCGGTGGCTCTGCAGACAGCGCTCTGCCACCGGAGACAGCTCTGGGTGAGCACCTCCCCGAAAGGCTGTAGCTGAAGATGCTGTCTGCCAGATGGCCCCGAATTCTTCCCAAAGCTTTGGAGTTTGTCATGATTTCCACCCGTTTTAGGGCTACGATATCCTGCAAAATGAGGCTTCGTCTGCTTTAAGCTGTAGTGAGGCAGACGGCTCAGAGAGCTCTTGGCATGGGAGACTGTCATTTCTCTGCAGCATTCACAGGTACAGTGACACTGCTCACACCAAAGGCAGCCGCCACACACTGGTGTTCCCAGTGGGGGTGAAGCATGTCTCCCCAGGTAGGAAGAAATCTGATGGATACCCTGTGAGGAGCAGGCTGGGTCAGGAAAACAGTTCAGAAACAGAGATGAGAAAGCAAGGAGAGGTGGTTTGTAAAGCCAAAGCGGACTAGGACCATGTTTTATCTCAGGTGAGGGGGCCACCACCAAAGCAACATGATGTGCAGGGGACCAGAAGTGGTAAAAATTAAGAAGAAAGAGGAGAAGATCAAGTAGGAAAAAGAGGATGCTGTGGGGCAGAAAAACAGGCAGATGAGATGGGAGAATGCAAGCTGGATAAACACTATTCTATCCCCCCTCCTCGCTGAGCAAAAGCACTTTGAAAATAAGTCATTATTATTATGAACATAAAGAAATAATCCCAGTTTTGCTCTATCATCTGTCTGTTTGGTTGAGAAATGTCAGATGCTCGGGGAGGGGAGGCGGAAAGGTTGACATCAGACAACATCCATTTGTAAAATTGTATCTGCCAGTTTCCCAGCAGCTGTGATCTCCAGTTAATATCAGAAGTGAATGTGAGAGGCTAGACGGAGGGGAGCTGGGGGAGGAGGAATTATGATTTTCAGTTCTCCCAAGCAATGCTTGGCACTAGAGCCAACACTTGATAAAGAATTGACTCAGTCACTAACTCACACAGGCTCCCTCTCTAGTAATGGACTCCTCTCTCATTAGCAAATACAATTGACAGTAAAAATAAACACTTGCACCCTCCCCGTCTTGTGCTGCTGACACAGCCCTGATTGACGGATCTCACAAGTACATCAATGAAACGAGAGGACAGTTGCTGTTATCAGCCAGCTTGAACACGAGACAGAGCTAATAATAATATCTTATGTTTACACAGAGTCTTTCTGTCACGATCCAAAGCACCGTAGAGCACAGACAGTGGTCTAGCAGGCTCTGAATGGTTTGCAGTAAGTAAATTTGAGAAAGGGTTCTCATTCTAAACTCCTCTGTTCAGTTGCTCAAAATTTTCAATTTATTCATTTTCTGTTAGAACTGACAGTAAGCGATACCCAAGTTTAACTGCCTAGAAAAGAGACAATAGAAAGCACCCAGGCTTTGTTTCGTTTGCAAAGTGAACTAAGTCCCAAACAGTTCCTTTGGTTCCGAAGCATGACTGCAGATACCTGTGCCTTGTCCAAGTGATGAAGTGTTCTGGCAAGCCTCAGGAAAAAAACTGCAAAGATGTCATACCTGAGTTATCTGAGAAGGAGGAGGGAGGAGAGAGGGAAGAAAGCATATTTGCTGCCTTTAAACAAATAATTAATCAGATCTTTTTGCACTGAAGTGTAAGTAGTTGAGATTAACACCTCAGTGAGGCATTGCCGTTACACCAGATCACAATGAAGGAAAAATCTTCATCATTTCAGAAGTCTGTCCAGGCATTAGCAATGTACACATGCAGTAACACCAGAACATTATGCACAGAACATGCCCAGCAGTCTGCAGTGGCAGATGCAGTTTTGTGCAGAAGCAAAGCCTCTAACTCCCATCGAAGATTATACATCACAAAAACTTCAGCAAAGAGCCATTATGCACATACTGCACAGTCTATGTCTGAAGACACTATTTTGAGCAAGAGCCGTATGTAAGTCTTCCAGCACACAGTGTTCTGCATGCATTATCCCACTTCACGTTACTCACTGCATATATCCTCCTGCCTGAACTGTCAGCTGCAATCTCACCGAAAAGGGCAACAGAGTTGAACCCATTCCCCAAGTGTTTAATATCACAGAGTCCATCCACTTCTCTGGCGTTCAGTTTCTCTCCTGAGTGGGAGGGTTTCTGGCAAGGCCCCACATTTTCCACGGCAGCAGAATTTCTTATGGAATACATTTTATGCCAGAGTATTTCTTCTTAAACCGCAGGACTTGATTCTTCATGGAATAACATTCTACTTTAAGGTTGTAGTGAAACCTTAAAATACCAAACAGATGTAATCTGATGACACACTGTCCTCCTGAATCCATGGCCAACACAGAAGCATCCTCTACTATTCTCTTCCAGGGAGGTTTTATGCCTGAGCCAGCTCTGTGGCACTTCAGCACTTGTAAAAGGTATAAAACCTTCCCTTTTCTAAGAATCTAATCCAAATTAAAACAAAAATATTAGCTCTATTAGGTTCATCTTAATGGAGAAAACAGCTAAATGAACCTCAGGTTCCTTAGCCCCAGTACAGACAGTGGCTGATTTACCAAACCCCATCAGCTGGTTCAACAGTGAACCGAAACCACTGCAAAAACTCATAAACCCATTCCATGTTGCAAACAGACATGTTATGCAAAACGAATTCAATGCAACCTCAGTACTGTTAAGGAAAAGTAAACAATATAAACCAGAACATTATCACTTTATATGTAAATACGTTATTTTTTAATAAATAAATAAATAAATAAATAAACCTCTACAAATGTTACATGCTGGAAGGGAGTTATCCAGCAGCAATAAGAACAAGTCAACGGAAAGACACTAGTTCTGTTTCTAGCAGATGTGCGGCAAGGCCGTGTCAGATCAGGTTCCTGTAAAGAATCCAGCCTGGCCAGTTCTTCCCCAGTCTCTACTGTCTTCTGCTTACCCAGCACACCTCACCTACTGGCATATGTTCTTCACCACTGCTTCTAGACAGGAGCCCGTGGACATCAGCTTGTGGACTTGAAGAAAAAGGCATCAAATGCAGATCAGCTAAATTGGCAGTATTGAGGGGCATTAGAGGCTGGAGGCTGCCAAAATCTCTGTGCCTTGGAGGCTGGAGATCAGATTTTCTGCATAGATTAAGGTCCTAGAGGAAGCAGAGAAAAGGTGAAAAGGTTTCTTTAGGAGGGAGAGAGAAGAGGAAAGAGACACTAGCTGGTCCTGACCTTTCCATTCAAATCCTCAAGAACACACCTATTCCTCCTGAATGCGCTGGGGCTGAGATGGAAAGCCGTCATTTTTCCTTCCCAGTCTAACTGTGGTACCATATTTTGCACAAAAACCCATCTGTTGTTGACGTTCAGTGTGCTCGACAGTTCTCTGTTCCCCTCCACCACAAGCTGTTGCTGTTCTAGGGTTCAGTTCTTCTCATCCCAAATCTCATTTGCGTTCTGCAGCCAACAAGCTGCAGCTCTGAATGACTCCTAAAGAGAACAGACGACATGCAGCTTCTCATCTTGCTAATGGAAGTATTTTCTTTGTAACCTTTATCTCTTTGTGCTAGCTTACAAGAATTCCTCTATGTACAAAGAACCCTTTATTTTTGTACCCATCTGCCCCAAATTTTTTGCTCCTCCAACCTCCTGCGTTGCATTCAGCGCATCCCACCTCCTGGGCCAGACTCTTCTGATAACATCAAGGTGAACAGAATAGGAGCAGCTCCATAATAGCGAAGTACGTTTGTTTTAAATCTATATTTGTCATGCCAGCATGCAACAGAGAAGATTTAATTAGCCAGTGAAGCTCGCCTTTGGTATGTTTTCATGAATACAGTAAGAGTTTTGATGCATGACTTCAGGCTACTACAACAAACAAAGAAAATACACCATGAAATTAAGAAACATAATAATATACAAGAGAAGACACTTGGCTGCTGTTACATATTTCACCGAGAAATGGGCCACCACCAAACCTGGATCAAGCTGCCTAAGTCTAGGGAGATTTATAAATTCAGATCTGAATTTTGCACTACAGTCTCAGTTAAATGCTGGAAAGAAGCTAATCGCATATGAGATGACTGCAGAGGGCCCCGTGAAGAAATGAGGAGAGAGAAGAAAGCATGGGTGACTAAACGAATGGCCCTGATATGACACATTAGCAAAACCCCAAGGTTGTTTTGCATTGTTTTGACAGCAAGGGCTGCAAAAAGGCTGCTGCGCCAACCAGGACACCACCATACCACAGCATGACCCTGTCTGTATTTCTGCCATGCTCTCTATTATGGGCCTGTACGACTCTGAAGGAGACCCACCTAGCTACACAAGTGCTCACACAGAGCAGAGGTGTGCCTCGCTGGTGCCAGTGGTGTACTGCAGATGAGTAATATTAAGAGTCAGCAGCAAGAGTTAGAGCTGGACTTTCCACTGACCTTTTCTAAGCAGCTGCAAAATGGCATCCTTGGTGTAACCAGACCCCATGTCAGCGAAGGAGGTCTTCAGGTCTGCCCAGGGGTACCTTTGATTCAGTCCTAACTGTCACACATGTCTTACCTGACCTTCTCTGATGGGCAGAAGTTAAATGATACATTTGACTTTGCAGGTATGTTATAAGGATTCATTTTTTAGCATTTACACTTCCCTACACACACTGCTGCGTGATGCCGTTTATTATCTTTCAGTCCTCCATTCATGTCAAGAGGAGAACTCAAATACACAAACCCATTTTCAGACCACCAAGAGGAAAACTACCCAGCCCAAATCTCTAGCAACTGTTTCCAATTTTATCTACCGTGATTTCTAGCTGATTACTTTCTCTCCCAGGTTTCAGAAATGCTGGTAACCTGCAGTCTGAGGGACAAGCACTACATCGGCAAGCTTCATCAAGTATGGCTCTGCCAGCAAATTCCTTACAGCTTTACTGTGCCTGCAGCACCCATTAATGCATGCCTGTATTTCTTTGCTACTGTTTCCACACAGCATAGCATGAGAAAGAGAGCAGCACCTGCAAGCAGACACCTGGGGTTTATGTCCAGGTGTGAGCAGCTGGGGCTTTTTCATACGACTCCAGGTTACGAGGAAGCCACACTTGGAGCAGACGGATGAGGAGCAGTGTGGGAAGGTCTTACCAAAACTGGTTCTGTCACTCCAGGGCTGAAGAGAAGATTTCATTCTCCAAGAGCTGCCAATCTAGTACTTTTTTGCTAGTGATAATATTTTCTATGTTAAAAATAAACTTAGTGAAGTATGTGCTACCTAACAATGTATGTCTCTTCAATCTCAGGACTAAAAAAAAAAAAAAAGGAAGAAGAAAAAAACAGACTGAATATCAAGCACTGCAAAGCAGTATCAGGTATAACCAAATTATAGTTTAATATGTTCCAGGTATCCCATTTAGAGCTTCAGATCTTTCAAGGAAATAGGTTTTCCCCACTGAGGAATGTATATGATGTATACGCAGTGAAATTAAAGCAACTTTAGCCCCATGTGAACCAAAAGTAGGTTGGATATCTATTTTAAATAGTCACCCAAATGTTAATTTTTCATGATGGAAGAAAGACCTGAGAGGAGAGGAACACTCCCCACTTCTAACCCTTACGTTCACCTCCAAACTACTGTCTTGGCTACTCAAGCCTGAGGTATAATACAGTGCATGGTTAAATAGGTAAAACCCAGCTTTGGCTGCTATTTGCCATCTTTAGAGACAGGGCAGGGCACCAGAGGCTTGGAGAGCCCTCCTTGAATATTTGGGGCACCATCCAAGTGCCATCTATCAGGAAAGGAGAGCAAGATGCCAGGGTGAGGGGGAGACCCTCAACATACGTCCAAGCATTGATGCCCAAACTCTTCTTCCATCTGACATCCATCCTCCCTCTCCCCTTCCTCACGCAGGAGGCAAATCCTGCGGGAGCGCTGGAGTCCGGGCGGCCGTGGGGCAGGGAGCTGGGCCCCAGCTGCGTGTGGGGCTCGTCTGGGTCCCCCCACGCTGCCCCTCCATGCACCAGAGGGAAAAAATTCCGCAGGCAAAGGAGGAAGGCAAGTGCTGCTAAGTGGCTCATTGGTTTCTATGGCAACTGGCTCCGCTCTACTCCAGCTGCTTACCCCACAGTCCCTCTGTCACCCTATTTTTAGCTGAAAAATCAAAGAAAGAGGAAAAGTGGTGGGGGTTTAGGGAAGGAGAGAGTTGGGAGACTTTATTGGCTTTTGCAGAGAGGAGGTTAATATGGATGCAGCCTTTTCTTGCTTTTAATCACAAGTGAAATCCTCGCTGCAGAGGCTTCCTATGGGATTCCTTGGCCTTGATGCTCAGTCAGGTCCCATATTTGCCAAAGCCATGGAACAGCACGCAAGCAAGGCAGCCCCCCCAAGTGCACCAAGCAGCTGGGGTGTGAATTCGACCTTGGCAGCAAAAGTGGAAAGAGCAAGAAGGGTTTTCCATACTTGGGGAAAAAGACTTATCCTCTCCTACAACCCAACACAATGAAGCGATGCATGTCAGCACACCAACGGTTTTTTAACTTTTTGGTCTGAAATGTTATTTCTTTTAAAAAAAAAAAAAAGTTGAGCCTGCCCATGGTCTCTCTGTCCTGCATGATGCAAGGAAGTCGTAACACTGGATGCAACATGTTTTGCTCGAATATCTCATTAATGGAAGACCTGGAACCATATCTACCTGGGCCGTACCAAGGCTCTACTTTAGTTAACATACTCTGGTGTCAGGGACTTCGGTTGTTGAGCTGCAATATGTCTGCTGGTAAATCTACAGCAAAGCTACTGTAGCCTGCAGTTTTAGCATGCACCGGAGTGTGTGTTCACAAAAGCATAGGTCCCCTTTGTCTCTTCTGACTGACTAACTGCCTTTCTGAAATGGATGTACCCAAATGCTGTGAGATACAGCTATTTCAACAGATGTTTCTAGCTTCATCCACCTCCCCAGAAATTCTAGAAATTTTGTAACAAAATGTTAAAATTATCCTTGGAATAATAATCCTTAAACTCCAAATCAAGGCAGATTGATGTCATAAACATCTATATTCACTCTTTTCATTTCCACTGACATTTGATGCTTGCCTCCAAGCTGCTCCTGCTAACAGGGTTGTGGAAGTCTACCTTTGTACCTTTGTACCACTCACTTTCATTTTCTGCTATGAGAAGGGATATTGATCTGTGTATCTCTGCTCACACAGCAAGGCTTCCCATTTTGGAGCTGTGATATTGTCAGACTAAGAGGACAAGGAAAAGATCAATGATTTCTAACAATGATCACTTTTAAGAGGAAGTGCATTGGTAAAATGATTTACTAGTCCAAGTATCACATTTGCAGTCTCGGCAACCAGTTCTATATCCTGGCAGGCATTAACACTCTTGCTGTAGATAAAAGCAGTATATTGGGAGGGAATCGTCCACTTTAAAAAATGTTATTTGCTGCAGCATGTGAAGGTATAGGCTGTACAGGGCGTAAGAGAAACCATGCGATTGGAGCAGGACACAGCTGATAGAGTCTAGCAGTGCTCACACCAAACAGTGTAAGAAGTGTCGGGGCACTTGGAGGGCTGGGGGATCACCAGGAACATCCCACCACCCAACCAGGGAGCAGAGCAGTTGGGGGGCACCGGGGGCAGCCCCATCCCTGGGTATCGGGTCCCTCTCTGGTGCAGCAGAGCCCATGGCCAGTCAGGGCAGAGCTATGGGGAACTGGAGATCGGCACTGCTGCAGCATCATTGGGGCAGGGACTGATGGCCCTGGGGGGTTGAAATGGGGTTCTTGGACCAGAGCAAAGTGGAAGGAGCTCCAAGAGATGCTACACAGGGACAGTCAGGGCTGGTGGTACCCTCAGAGCCCTGAAAAGAAGTTGTAGTGGGAGGCTCAAGGAACATTTTAATTCCTAGACATTTGGAAACTGGCTCACTCCATAGAGCCACTGGGATTTTTTTACCTTATTTTGTGACCTCCAGAACACCAATGGCAACATGCATAATGGTTTAATTACAACTGTGCAAAGTACTCGAGTACTGTATTTGCCAGTTTTTCCCTGAATGGCCCTTGGTTAGTTTCTGGAGAGACACAAATAAAAGGTGTTCCTGATAGACCTCCTCTTCATGCTACATCGATCAAGTCCCTTCTGACTAAATTACATTTCTCGAAGCCACTAGCAAGCCCATCCTCCCAGAGAACCTTGTAAAACCTGTTATCAAAATCTGCCCTGTCAGGAAACAACACACTCCCCTTATAACCCTACTGCATCTCTGCACAGTTTGGGGGGATGTCAGGATGAAAACCCACACAAGAAATCAGAGAGAGAACTCAGAACTACAAATCTTCATCTGACAGCCCTGGAAGACAAGACAAGGAGAAAAGGACAAAGAACAATAGGAAAGGTACAGAATATCCAAGCACACAGTTAGGTGTGCTCTGCAAGGAAACCTGCTGCAGGAGGGCTCTGCCCAACCCAGCAGAGATGCGGGAAGAAGACATCCTTTGCAGTGAGGGGCACAGAAGGCAGGAGCAGAGGTGTCCTGAAGGGAAGCAGCAAGGCAAGAAGAGAGAGAGAGAGAAAATACACGCCAGTAAGCACGTGCGCACAGTCAGGATGCATGGCAGTCTGTGCTGGGTGGTGATGGAAAACCTCATGCCTGGAGCAGTAAATGAAAGGGTAAGTGACTCCTTTTAAAAGGGGCACTCAAGGATGGAAAAGAAAATAATCAAATGTGCATCCTCACTTGCCTCTGCAGGTTAGGTAGAGAAGCGGAAGCTCTGTGACTGCCAGACAAGGTACTTTACTGAGGAACCGGGACCCATTTGCAAAATTGGAGGCTATGATCCTGACCTTCCTTGTAGAGCATTTTCATACCTACAGATGGAAATCACCAGCTCTAGGTGGTGATTCTGATCATTATTTATTCCGATTTCTGACAAGAGCAGTGTACAAGCACTTCCAGATGAAGTGTGTGTGCACATTTGATATTAATTTATGGCAAGAAGTCATGTGCAGCCTTGACATTTGTTTTCCGCGTATACTAGCAACAGAAAACTTGAGCCTTTGAATGTTTATGAGAAAGGAGCTCACATGCAAACAATGCTGACAGAAGATCATCTTCTTTAAAACCTGACTATTTTCACTTATTTTGCATTTCTCATTTGTCCTTATTCAGCACATTTTAGCATGCAAACATTATCCCCAAAAGGTCATAGGAAACTCAGACTATCAAATAAAGATGAGGCACTGAAAAGATGGTACTTAGTAACACGTGCAGGCTGAGACTGAGATAAACAGAGAGAAATCTTACGGAGGCCTAAGCATAGTGTAAGGTCTGATAAAAGAATCCTCCACTCGTCAGTGGAGACTCTCAGCTCTATCTCCACTGTAAACTAGAAGACCAAGTTAAAAAGAGAAAGCCATAGCAATTATCTAATGCAAACCAGAACCATGGGACAGCCTCTTGTATCTTCAGATAGTCCATGGCAGTAAAGTGATACAAAACTATTCAGCTTTGGTGACACAGCCTAAACTTCAGGACTGAGCCCTTCACTGAAGTACCAGGGTTGTCGACAAACATGTGTAGAGCAGCCACAAGGCATCAAAGTCTATTTGTTCTGCAGAGCTCTTGGATAAGTCCCTCCTCATAGCAGCCCTCAGGATGACTGAGCTACAGAGCTGGTGGGTGCCAGTGACCACTCCAACACTTGCTGTCTCTCTAATGATCTCAAATCCCTCAGCCACAGGGGGAAGTAAGATAAATTTAAGACGTAGACAGAGAGGAGATTCTCTCCTGGAGAGAGAAATAAACTCTTTGGAGTGTCCCATCCAGCAGTTCTTGTTCACGGGAGACACTCAAGGGAAGAAAGGAGAAAGTCAGATGAATACGTTTTGCTCTTTCTTTGTAAGGACTGTTAAGCTGTTTTGTACTAGAGGGATGTTCCTTTGTCCAGGATAACTCCATGGTCACCAAATCTCTTTTAGCAATGTCACGCATGGAGGTTTATCACCTGCTGTGTTAGACCTTGTCTGAGCTTGATCCCCCTGATATCAAGCAAGAGTCTAACAGTGTCTATCTGGTTGTCATGCTATTTGTGTGCTCTGGGTTCTGGGCACAGAGACACAGACAAACTGAATCTCGAGATGGCTTATTTCCTCATGAGTTGTTTTAATGAAGCAAAATAATTCCATTACTCTATAGAGAGGGGACAGGCAGTTTATCTTGTTCTTCTGAGGTCAATTTTCTTGTTCAAAATTTGCAGTAGTGATCCTGAAAAAGCTGGTATAGCTTACAAACAGCCACTCTCCAGAAAACAGATGCATCACTGAGACTTACTTCCTTAAGCAGGCCACTGTCCCCATCACCCAGTGCAAAAGGCCTGTAAGTTGATTTCCAGTCCACCTGGTGTCCTAAGTCCATGTCAGTCTGATGTTTGCAGTGCAGGAGTTCATTCATTTTATTCACATCCTTAGAATTCCAGCTACACCTTGGTATCCAGTGACCCTGGTTGCCTTGGCTGCAAAGAGACAGCAGGGGCATTTCAGGATCTTGTGCCAGCAAAAGAAGCAGAAAGAAAAAAGGAGTAGGACACTGTGTTACACAAGACATCCAGGAAAGAAATTATGCAGGACACTAGCAACATCATGCAAGACAAGCAGACTTCTAGGTATTCTTTCAGATACTGACAGTGCCTGAAACATCACAGGATGATGATGCTGTGACTGCTTTTGTGCTTCAGCATCTCCATCAGGAGACAGCTCACAAGGTGCTTACACTGAAAAGCAGGAAATAGCTGGAAGTTAGGATTTCACAGCAGCGATGGTCCATAGGAGTGATCCAACCACCAGGCACAAGCATGCACTGGAAGCGTGTGAAACACATGTCTTACAAGCAACTGTGGCTCACCTCTCAAAATAGCCTTTCAATTGGATCAATGAAGACTCAGTTCAGAGAAGTGATGGGGTAACATATATCCTGCCGAGTTTGTCAGGCACTGGACTTCTTTGAGGATATTGCTGCTTCTTGATCTGTCTCTCCTGCCCCATCCTGCACAGGCACATCTTTTTCTCCCTACGGCTTATCTTGATGGATCCTCAAGGATTTTTTTCACAGATGTAATACTTCGAGACACCTTTGCAGCAAATTACATGACATCATTCAGCAAGAGACAAAGGTCGAACAACCAGTTTGGGATTTGGCTAGTAACATCATACTGCATGATGCCTAAAAAGGGCTCTAATAATGGGGATAATGTAAGGGACTGCCGTAACAGCAATCTGACAATTTAGTGTTGCTATGCAACTCGAGTTATGAACAGACTTTTGCAGTTGCTTCTTGTTTGTCCGTTGAATGCTCAGTGACAGTGTCTGGCAACCTTCCCCCACCATCATTTTACCTAAAGCAGTAAGAGTTCATGTGCAGGTTATGTGCCAAGCTGCCCTCTTCAGCAACTAGTCTGAGCAGACTGAAGTGCAGACACCTACTATGCTTTTTCCAATCTGAATGAGATTCCTGTTCTGCCACACACATAAACAGCCACATATATTCACACACATTTCTCCTTTCCTCTGATTCATTGCACATCTTCCCCTTTTTCCTCCTTTCCTACCCTAAGGTCATCATGTTGCCAAAGAAGAGCACTGTCTTTGAAAGCTTCTCCCTTGCCATGTCCAAGCTCTTGTCATGGAGTTCATACTAATTTCCTAACTTTGTACATGAAGTTCTTTCAGACCTCGTTATCATTCTCCCAACTCTTTTCTTAGATATATACAAAGTGGGGATAGATATGGCTACTTGCTCCATCTAATTTTATTCACCTGTCCTGATACTGCCCTGTCCTGTCTTGAAACTTTGACCTGTTCTAAAACCCTCCAGCCACGACACCTGTAACCCTTTCCTTGGGACTTTGACAGTCTGACAGAACTCAGTGGTTAGGGAAGCTGACCTGCTCATCTCCCTGGCTGAAACCTGAATACTCCTAGTGACCTCTCTTTGTCCCACACTCAGAAGTTCTCCCTTGCATGCTGGTATCACTTGAGTATCAAGGTGACAGCTATTCGGCACCACTATTAGCCACTATTCATTGCCTATAATTTTTTGTAATCACTTCCCAGACAACCCTTGCAGTCCTCATTCAGTTTGCTGCTTTTCTCTAAATTCCTCTGCTTTACGCAATCTGTGTTGTGGTGTTGCTTGTGTGATGTTTAGTAGCCACAGCTCGGAGTTGGCTGCATTTCAGTGGTAGGAGGGGGAAGACAGTGAACTGTGAACTGAAACTCAATATAACGTTGCTAGAGATCAGAACAAGTAAAGGAGGGCTTGCTACGCATGTTATCTCCAGAAAAACATCTTTGCAAATGTGTCTCTGTGCAGGCATTGTGGAGAAAGGGATTACGTTATGCAGAGGGGAAAAAGAGTTGACTGACAGGAGAGATTTGCAGTCTGTATCGATGTTTCACGATTGTGCATCTGTCTGCAGAACAGCCATGGAGCTTTCGAAGTCATTGCACTAGAAAAAAAATAAGGAAAAATAAATCAATAACTTCACTCACCCTTTTACCACAGCTCAGAGGGTAGAGGAGGAGAGTGTCGTAACAGCTCACACTAGCGAGAAAATTTTAATCGAAACAATCTTCAACCAGAAAATACTATTTTGATAAAATCTACATTTTTCAGAAAATCATAAGTACAAATGAAAAATCCCCATGGAAAAGGAGGTTCAAACAAAAAATTCTGTATTGGAAAGTCTGCCTTAGGGAAAAATATCCCAGATTTTCTTTCAAAATAAAATACTCATTTTGAAAGCAACCTTATATTTTCTTACCATATTCTACGGCTTGTACTGTTTTTACATTCTTCAGTTAATAATGAGAGACACTATCGTGTTCAATATCCTGCCACTAGCATGGAATCAGGTTTCTAGGATATTAAAAACAATTGGTCCCTAACTAGTACCCAGCACATTTCTTCTTCAGAGTGTAAAAATTAAAATTGTTTCATTCAGCACAGATTAATAAACCTGGTACCACTTTTGATAGAAAACTCATTACTTGGTAGGAAAATAATTTGTTTTGAAAATAAAATATCACCTGTACTAAATTATATTACAGAATATTTAATTATGATACCGATGGTATGCTGTGTTACTAGTAAAATTGCATAATGTGCCCTCATCTGAGATTTCTTTTGGCATGACCTAACTTGGCATTACAAGTGACATGTGAAACGGTAACAAAATTTAACTTATTTTCAAAATAAGACATTATTATGTTATTAAGTTATTTTTCTAAATGTATCTAACTGAAATGTTCATAATTTTCCATTCTTAGGAATAAATTGAAGACAGTATTTTTATCACTAAGAGTAACAAGAAGCTTTAAAATCATAAACTTTCAAATTTCTCTCAAAACAAAGATTTCAAGTTTCATCTGGTTCTCACTTAACCTGTGATTCACTTTTTGTACTAACTCTGAATTTCCCTATTTGGAATAGTTTTAAGATTGGAGGCTTTGTCGAAAGCAATCATCATAAATACAGCATGCACTTCATCTTAGCTGGTTCTACCAGCATTTGTTGCTAGATAAATCAGCTCATCAGTACTCACTTTCATCTCAATTTTAATACTTTTTATATGCATTCATGGGGATCTCAAAGTTATCCCCATCAGGACAAAAACGAGGATAAAATAAATCAGGGTAAATAAAATCAAGCTTGCAACCCAACCACACCCAAGAACTAGAAAGTCTTCAGTGCTCCCACCACAGCCCTGCTCACAAAATCCTGCTGCAGGAAGGAACTGGGATGGGACAGACACTTCTCCTCCATTCCTCTGCTCATCCCATTCCGCACCCGGAAAGCCTGGACTTTCCTTTCTAGCGTGTGAGAGCAAGGAGAGGAAAAGATGTCCCTTCTGAAAGCACCGAGTCCTCCGCTCTTTCCGCCTTCACCACTGCGGTGGAACCGCAGCCCAAGGCCTCCACCTAGTGTCTGCGGGCACGCTCGGCACGCCACCCCGCCTGAAAACGTGGGATGCCAGTGGGTGCCCTGAAGATTGCAGATAAAGAGCAAAGGCTTGGTTTATTTTCGAGTTGGGAATATTTTCCTTACGACACAAAAACGAGTCTCGGCTCATTATGAACCACCCAAGCCTTGTATGCCACCACCTAGAACTCGAACACCAGATTCTGGTTTATGTGTGGAAAATAAGGTTATCTTATTTCTTTTTTTTTTTATTTTATTTTTTTCCCATCATACAGACCGTTCTAAAATTCAAGACTTTAGTAGGATGCAACACAAAAAAGGAGAAAGAAGCTTGTTGGATTAGGTAGGACTACTCTCCCACGCCCATGGATATCTTCTTAACCTTTTTCTGTGGTGCTGCATTTGCTCCATGGTCAGCCCCAAAGAAAACTGAAGGACTTAGTAATACTTCAATAGCTACTAATTGAGGGACACTTAAAAATTAAGCCTAGCCTCTACAACAGATACATGATATATAAGCAGTTTCTTTCCACCTGTGTTTCACTCCCTCCTCCACCTTCATTTCACAGACTTGGTGGGAATTGAGGTAGAAAAAAGAATCAAGGACCTTATCACCAATTGTTTCTGCCTATCCCTTTTTCCACCCCAAGAAAAGACAACGTGTTTGCTGTTAGGCTTTTATTTCCTCAATGGCAGCTACAGCAGTATGATCTTGACAGCTGTCAAAGCAGCACCCTTCCTGTTCATTGTCACCCTCGTATGGTGGCATCTACCTATCTACCTATTCTCTGGTAAGTCCAGGTTTTAAAAATCTCTAGTGCAGGTGTTTCCACAACCTTTCACAAAAGGCTGTCCCCTCCTGGTTTTAAAATGCCTCTCCTCATCTCTTCAGCTACCTCGGAGCAAGACTCCTTGCACTCCCCTGTGCTTTGGTTTATGGAGGCTACAGGCCATGCTCTCCTTCCAATGCCTGTTATTAGCCATTTGAGCAAGTGAGTGTGTATATGTAGACTCATACATACACCCATTCACAAGAGAGCTCTGTTAAGAGGAGCTCAGAGCTTACAGTGTAGCCTGAGAGCTTTTTGGAATACAGAGTCACACTTGGAAACTGGAGTCACTGAACACCATAAAAACTCCCCAAGTCAGGAAACCCAATCCAGCTGCCCCAGCATCCCACTATCCCACTTCTCTCACCTGCAAAAGTCCATCTTCCTTCAGCCACTCAGCTACCTCGTCTTTTGATGTGTACATGAAATTCAGGACATGTTCTGTGGGGTTTGAAGCCCGTTCTAGTTGAATCTGTCTGTGTGCAGTGTAAAGGTAAAAGAGAAAGGAGAAGCCACAGGCGGAAGATACGGTTGGAGCAGATGCACACACTTCACTCCTTGGGCATAATGAAGGCATTGCGCAGTACAGACGCTTCAGCACCCTTCTCACATAAGACCACCAGACTCCTCTGTGGGAGCCCCACCACTGTACTGGTAGAAGCTATAGAGACAGAGGGTATATTTTATTGACGTCACCAGACAGCATTACTTAGAACAGGGCTAAGCACGATTGCAAAAAGAACTGCCTCCAAGCTATTCTATTTATATTCCTACCAGAGCTACCATTGGTAGAGTCATCCTGCTGCTGAAATCCTGACCCTGTCATTGCCAGTGTAGCCACAGACCTGAGAAGATCATTTTGGATCATTTCAGAATTTGGCGTGTCTTAATACTGGCAAAAGCAGCATTGGCAGGGGGTGGAGTGTGCTATTTGCACAGGACCTGCGTCAGGATTGGCATTCAGTGAATAGCAAGACATATGAAGGCATTTTATCCCAATATAGAGAATAACGCATCTTCCTCTGCGTTGCTGGTGGTAACTTTGGCAGTCCAAGGAACAATGGTAATTGCTTGTTACTGTGGAAACAAGACCTCCAGAAATAACACTAATGAGCCAGCAGGGTTGTGGGAGAAACACAAGCATGCTGTCTCCTGCAAACACACATGATTTGGCTGCACACAAGAGAGGGGGTTCTGGGGATAGGATCAATTTATTTGAACGCAACAGGCACCCTACACAACCTCTGTTCATCCCCTATGCCAGTCTGAGCCTGCAAACAATTTAAATTACTTGCAAAAAAGTTCAGATAACTTTGGAAATCTCTGCTTTTCACCTCCCTGATTGCCTTAAATTTCTGGGGACTTGATCGGGAGATGCTCCCTTTGGAAGGAGCCATATTATGGTTTGTGTGATATACTTGATAAGAAGGTGTCTCCAAAAATCTCTGGGGGGAAAAACACATTCTTACAAATTCCTCCGCCCAGTTCTGCAGATGCAAGGGATATCAGTAATCTGGGAGATGTGTCTATAAGCCTCTGAATGGCAAGGTCCTTTTCCTAATTAACAGTCTGTTGGTGATCCAACACTCAAATCAAAACAAGGTGAAAGGAGGGGAGCATACAACAGAAGAGGGGGCAGGAGACACCAGAGAGCTTAGTGCAGCCTCAGCACACCATGCCTTTTTCCCCTTTCATGCTGAGTTGCCCTTGACAAAGAAGGAAGATGGTGTAAAGGAACTGAGGTGGTGGATGGCAACCTGTGAACGCAGTTATTTCATGCTCTATGTTCTTCTGCCTTGTAAAGACCCAAAAATGCTGCTTGCTGCCCCCAGGCCCTACTGGCACACCAGTGTGGTCAATGGCTGCATATTTATAGTCAGCTCAGCGTCATGTGCAAGGTGTCAAGCAGTAGACCTAATGTTAAAACTGCCCTGAAGGAGACTTCCCTCTGCCTGCCAATGACTCTGAGGCCTTCGAATTTTTTTTTTGCCAGACTCTATAAAAGAAATGTTCTACCCTTGAGAAGAGCAGGTAGGAGCTGTCAGCAGCTCTGTGCCACCTATAGCCTCGCTGCTGCATTTGAGGTGGCCTTGCAGTAGCCTCACTGCTCACTGAACACTTCGTGCCAGCTCAGAAGAAGCAAAATTATGTTCATCAACAGTTCTCTTCAGTAGCTTTTTAATCAATGTCAGGCAGGTCATGGGGCAAAACATAAGCTAAGAACCACTGAGAAAGAACTTGCTGGTGTATGCAAGTACCCCTCAGAGCTTTACCCCTATTAAGAAGCCACGTTCAGATATATTTCCAGTGTACCCAAATACATGCACTAATGAAGAGCTGATGGGACCTTAGCAGAAAGTATAAGCCAGCTGCTTGGTTGTTTTCTAAAAAAAAATCTTCTTACGAGTGAGACTGTAGCACAGGTCAGCTCCTCAGAGTAACTACTGATGCACAAGCTCTTTCCTCAGCATTAATCCAAGGCAGTTTTTCTCTCCTTAGTGAAGGGTGAAGTACTTCAGATTAGCAGACAACTACCAAGGAGCCAAGAAAGGCACAGAAGCCAGAGCTGGCCCAGGCCAGACAACACTTGAAGTCACACCCTGCCTTAATATGAAGGAATATTTTTGACAGCCCCCACCCTACAAGGGAAAGAAAAGAAGGTGTAAATGTCAGTCACAGGAAGAAGAAAGAAGTGGGTGTGCTCAGATTGCAGGGGTTTATTTACTGATAGCTCCTGCAGCAGGCCAGGCGCTACTTATATTTCACCTTGAATACTGTGTTCAGTTTTGGGCCCCTCATCATAAGAAAGACAATTGAGGTACTGGAGAGAGTGCAGAGGAGGGTGACGAAGCTGGTGAGGGGTCTGGAGAATAAGTCCTGTGAGGAGCAGCTGAGGGAACTGGGGCTGTTTGGCCTGGAGAAAAGGAGGCTGAGGGGAGACCTTATCACTGCCTACAACTGCCTGAAAGGAGGTTGTAGCATGGAGGGTGTTGGTCCCTTCTCCCAAGTAGCAAGTGATAGGACAAGAGGAAATGGCCTTAAGTTGCACCAGGGGAGGTTTAGGTTGGATATTAGGAAAATTTCTTCCCAGAAAGGGTTGTCAGGCACTGGAACAGGCTGCCCAGGGAAGTGGTTGAGTCACCATCCCTGGAGGTGTTTAAAAGGCACTTAGACGAGGTTCCTAGGGACATGGTTTAGTGCTAGAGTTAGGTTATAGTTGGATTTGATGATCCTGAGGGTCTCTTGCAACCAAAATGATTCTATGATAAGCAAACAAACAGGCAGGATCACCACTTTGGTTATTACTGCATTCCCTCAAATAATTTTTATTTACTATTTATTAGTGACACCAAGATGCTTCACGTAAAATCAAGCCACTACTGCACAGATGAAGAACATCCCTGACTCGAGCACTTGCCACACTGTATGCCAACAAAAAGCAAAAGGATGAGAAGAAAGAGTGTGTGTTGTCTACAGACTAGGACCTCAGGCAGAAAGACATGAAATGACTCAGCCTTGGTTATCCCAGGAGTTAGTGGCAGAGCCAGCAGTTCACTAACAGCAACTACTGTCTACACAGCCTTTGTCCAGAGCTTTAATCATTGACTCCTGCCTTTTCCTGCAACCTAAAAGCCAGGAAGAAAACCCGGGCAAGCAGTGCGATACACTTCGACACATAAAATGGGAAACAAAAATCAGAAGTTAAATTATCGGGACAGTGACATGTCCTTTAAATAATATTGCGTTGAGACAATATTGTGGGGGAGGGTTCTCTAAGGCTTTAATCACTGTATTTTCAGAAGTCTTAATGCAGATTTGTGTCAGGTTTTTTTCCCTTCAAAAATAAAAAATAAAGCCAAAACAATCAAACAAAAAGTTTAAGGCCCCAAGTCACTCTCAAACATGTATGGCAAACAGAACTACGTGTATATTGAAGCCAGCAAGCGAACAGCATACTCTCCAATGCTGAGCTGCTGGGACCCCAGCTCAGGATTTTTCTGTTTCCCCAGCAACAGTGGGTGACACTGCAGACACCAGAGCAGAGCATGGTCCAGTTGCTCCCAGATAGCTGAGCTGGCTTGGAGCTGCAGCTGGGGAAGAATGGAGACAGTTCAATAAGCAAAGAAATTGCCCCAAACACCACTACTTTCAAAGAAAGAAAACAAGAGTTTGAACTCATATGGCCTCTGGTTATGTGAGCAGCTGCCCAGCATGTAAGAACCTCATAGCTGTTAAAGGAAGAGAGAAGAAATTAAACCAGATTTGGATAACAATTTCTGAGGTTGCAGACACATATTTGACTAGAGCACCCCGCCCTTCCAAATCCAGAAGGTTACCATGGTGACAAATTTCAGCTGTAGGTAAGAAGAAAATGTTTCTGTATGAAAGCCATTTTGTGGAAACATAAAAACCAAAGATTAAGCCCCATTGCACTGTTTATAATCTTTGTTGCCATATATTCACAACTAGATGAGCTTTCTCATCTCAGGAATGGTTAATCGCAATGCAAATAAGCTGCTTTTGTTTTAATTCATGTATTCTGCTAATGGAGTTCATCTCCGTACAGTAAAATAATGCTCTCAAAATTTAACAAAAAATGGGGGTGTTCATTTGCTTCCAAACTGCATCTAAGGGAGTTATCTACACTTCTGATTCTCAGAAGCCAGATCTACTCCATTGCCTGACCGCGAATCAGAAGAAAATTATGTTAAATCACGTTTGGATCCGATTCACAGCACGTTAGGCATGGAGAGTCCCCAGTGCAGCCCACAGCACGAAGGCACAGCGGGGACCCAAGCGCAGCTCACATCACAGACCTCCTGTCGGTAACTCAGGGGAAGGTTGCAGCACAGGGCTTACACATTCACCAGGCTGAAATCCTACATCAGCTCATGAAAGCCACCACAGTAAACTCCCTCTGCCCCTATCCAGGGATCCCCAGGTGTACAGTGAGCTGCCATTTCCTTGGTTGCCCCAAGCTGGGCAATTCTGCTCACGCTGTTTAATTCTTCCCAGACTTCACACAGCAGCAGACATAGGCAGTCACACAGCCTTGGATCACACCATATCATCACCTGGGAGCTGGGGGCAGAGTTCCAGCTGCTAGAAGCTCCTGTAAGGTTACTGACCCTAACACCACGGAGGATCTGGCTTTGTGGCATTCAGCGATGCCTTTCTCTGCCAATTCTTCCTCACCTGCTGAGTCTCACAGAGACACCAACATGTCTGTAACTGTAAAACCACTTCGCACAGCCATGCGCGCAGCTAAGTCACGCTCTGGCTTTAGTAGGGTCAAACAAGCAGCAAGACGGCACTCATGCCGTAGAATAAAACCATGGTTTAAGCAACGTACTCCTTTAATGGGGAAAAAAAAAATGTTGCGATGTTGTCACACCCCTCTACTAAGTGCAGGTCCATGATGCCATTTGCGATGCATTCCCAGCTCTTTGCCTCCAGTTCGGGAAGGAAGGCTTGATCTTTCCTTCTCCGCATCATTCTCCCCATCACCCCATGCAGCCATGTACTGCTTGGCCATCTCCTGTCAGCGCACACAGCCACATCGCAAGCACTGCAGAGCACTGCAGGTATTCTCCTTTTGCTGCAAATCCTTTCAAAAGACTTACAATCTGAAATCTCAACATCCTGCTTTATTTAGTCTTCAAATTGCCTTTCAGTAGTCACTGAAATATAGTGATTACAATCCATTTAATGTGTAAGGATTTACAGTGAACTATGCCACGGTGAATTGTGCCGGGTTAATTGTGCACTAAGCTCCCCAAATACACAACCGAAGTTCAGCCCTTGCCTAGCTAAGAGAGGTGCTCTCCGGATAATTTATTATGCCCTCTAGCCGCAGGAGCAGAAGAGGGGGCGATCACTAGCCAGTAAAGCCAGCAGCAGTTTTGAGCCTTTATCACACAGTAGCAAATGTGCCCTTGTTGAAGATCCTTGCTGCTTGTCGTTCTTCCTCAGATTGTCACAGTACTATGAGTAATGTTTGTACTGGAGAACCCAAGTTAAGCAAAGGTCCAGCCTGGTCAGAGTTCAGATGGGAGCGGGACCATGTAAGCAGTCATTTCATTCACTTCAGTAGGTGTCAAAACCCACCTCCAGACATCTTCACTCCCCGCATCCTCAGCCAGGAACAGAACCGGCTGTGCTCAGCTCGGCCACCAGCCCTCCCACTGCCTGACCAGGCTCAGGCCCTGAATCTCTGCCCCACACAAATCTCTGCCCC
Organism: Pampusana beccarii; assembly: GCA_013399365.1. Classification (NCBI taxonomy): domain Eukaryota; kingdom Metazoa; phylum Chordata; class Aves; order Columbiformes; family Columbidae; genus Pampusana; species Pampusana beccarii. Next base: position 573,230 of record VWYH01007845.1, read on the forward strand.
ACTTCCAGAAGTGATGGGTATTATCCTGGCAGCCCAAGACTGCAATTCCCCATGGGAAAATCATGTGGGAGAAGGAGGGACATTCTCTTGGGAATCTGAATTTTCCTGGTGCTGGGAGTTGTCTTCTTTCTGGATGAAATAAAAAGCCAAGGTTCTTCCTGCTAATAGTCATTAAATAACTTTTTTTTCCTAGTACTATTTCAGTATTTTGATCAAGTTCCAGCTTGGTTTAATTACATACTTTCTATCTGAATTCCTGCCCAAGCTTCATTTAGAGAAATTATTCATTTCCCATCTTCAACATTATTATTATTGTGCTTATTTGCACGATGTGCTTAGAATTCATTGTACGCATCTTCAGTGCTCTGATGGGCTCATCAGAGTGGTGCCAGTGGGGTGGAACAGAAGAGCACTCCTCATTCGCCACCCTGAAAAATCAGCCTTTCTCCCCATCACATACAGGAAATTTTGCGCTGCTGCAGATTAGGGAATGTTCACAGTCACATCTGAGGCATCACGAAAATATAACCAATTCCTCCTCAGGACATGTCTGAACGTTGAACAGTAACATTACTTAGAAACAAAATCTTTATCTGACTGCAAATAACAAGTCAAAGGGAAAAATGTTCTTTCAAACTATTGCGTTTTCCAGGACACATCTTCCCAACAGTGAAGACGACAAGGAAAAGTTGGGTGCGACTGGCAGAAACACATGTCCTGGGAACACTTTACGCTGCCTCGCAAGGATAAAAGATTGAGCAGTCTTCATCTCACATGACTGTCTCGTGTGCACCTCATGAAGTATGTGGTTTTCTGTCACACAGTAAAGGATGTGTACAGAGAATTTCAGTTCATGAAATTTAGTCATGTTGAAAGTGATGTTCTCCTTGACGCAGTGATTTGTTTTCTGCCCAGCTATTTTCACCAGCTTTTACACTTTTCAGTATCTCTCCTGTAGCCCCCTGAGTTTTACCATACAGGATCAGAAAAGAGCACTTTTTCATTCTTCCCATCTCAGCCAGGGACTTAGTTTGAAATCTGCTGGAGACTGGCAGAGAGACCAACATGACGACCATTTTGCTGGCTCACTGACAGAGGAGCAGGACAGCCAGAAATGGAGGAGTGCACAACCCCACACACGCACACACGCAGCTGTGATCATTCCCAGCATGTGAGGTCAGGCAAGCATTAGTTAATATTATGATGAACATAAAATGGATGATCTGACACCAACTGCATTATATACTGTTGATGGGTAATAATATCCCCAGGACAAGAGAGAGCCTGGCATAAATGTCAGAAATCGAGCAAACACCCAGACAGCTTATTTTAATACATCAACTGCACTCCAGCTCTTGGGGTTTGTTTGCTTTTTGATGCCGATTAGGATCTGATTCCAAACACAGAGCATCAAAATCAAAGCTGCAGCAGCATCCGGACAGAGAGCCCTATATGAGACAGCTCCATCTGTATCTAACTGTGGACAGACACAGAGCAGTGATGGAGCAGAAGCTGACATACCACTATCCAGTTGGAAATCAGCCTCCTTCTCAATGCTGAGATAAAACACAAAACATTCAGTGGCTCAGCCTCAGTCTGAAGGGCAAACAAATTTCAGTGAGGTGACACCTGATCCTCTGCTTTCTCACTGTGCTGGTTTTGGCTGGGATAGAGTTAATTTTCTTCACAGTAGCTAATACGGGGTTGTGTTTTGGATTTGTACTGGAAACAGTGCTGGTAACACAGGGATGTTTTAGTGACTCCTGAGCAGCTCTTACACAGAGTCAAGGCCTTTTCTGCTTCTCACCCCACCCCACCAGCGAGTTGACTGGGGATGCACAAGATGCTGGGAGGGGACACAGCTGGGACAGCTGAACCCAACTGACCAAAGGGATATTCCACACCATATGACATCATGCTCAGCATAGAAATCTGAGGTAAGAAGGAAGGAGTGGACATTTGGCGTTAAGGCGTTTTGTCTTCCCAAGTAACCATTACGCGTGATGGAGACCGGCTTTCCTGGAGATGGCTGAACACCTGCCTGCCCATGGCCAGTAGTGAATTAGTTTCTTATTTTCCTTTGCTTGTGTGCACAGCTTTTGCTATTAGACTTTCTCCATCTCAAGACACAAGTTTTTTCACTTTTACTCTTCCGATTCTCACCCTCATCCCACTGGAGGGGAATGAGCGAGTGGCTGTGTGGTGCCTAAGTTGGCTAAGTTGCCAGCTGGGGTTAAACCACAACACTCGCACACTCCTTGCTGCACTACAAGTTACTGAAATCTCTCTTGAGAAAGTGGAAAGCCCCTTAGAGGCAGGAACTTTCAGTGTCTGTAATATCAAGCCATGTTACCAGCACCTTTCCAGCCTTGCCTTGGGTTAATCACACATTTATTCTACAGAGAACTGGAGGTGATTTAAGGCATTAACATTCCTCAGATGCATGTCACCCCCAATCTCCTCACTCCTAGTAGGATCCTCACTCCCACTGCCAGGAGGAAAGAAGGTGCATCCACTGCCATTCAGATCCCATTATCTGAGCTTAAACTTCTGGGGAAGGTGGTCTAACATTCACATCACACCAGCTTGGTTGGGGAGGCAGAAGCCTCCAGCACTGGGGGAAGCTGAACAGTTTGGGATAGGACCACCTTAAACTACCTTACCTAGACCCAGAAAAGAAAACCTGTCTACATCCTTAAACATCTTGCACATCCTCTAAAATCACTCTAGATTTATCTTCCACTCAACACATGTGAACATTTATATGTCCCACCCTGGCATTTAAATCCGTGTTCCTCACAGCACATAGCTGTGAATCTCACCAACTACACAATCCTGTAGTAGTCACCCCCAGCACAACTGTTGTGATACCTGATGGCTTCATGAGCACTGCAGAGGCTGTAATCAGGTAACTACCCTAGAGTCCAAGATTTTTTTTTTAAGCACATTTCTAGTTTTCATGACAATGTGGCAAACTTGCAAGCAGACAATGTTCCAACATGAGACAGCAAATAAAAAGAATCCAAAATATAGTGCTTTAGGTTGTTGTTGGTAGTGGTTTAATCTTGTAATTTTAAAGGCAATCTCATTTTGGAAGGAAGGCTTGGCACATGATTTCTGTATGTTTGGGCTGACAGCATTGTTTCCAATAAGCAAATATCCTGCCATACTAAATATGTACACTTTCAGGGACCAGCTTGTTATGGATATGTTTATGCAACATATTTCTGGTAGTCACAAGCTCATGCTGGCCCATAATACACCATGTAGACATAGCTGGTGACTCCCCAAGGAAGGAGGTCTTTGCCTCACTCCCTTTGCTTGCTACTGCAGAGACTATCCCAGCTCTCAGTACAGTTTGAGAACTGATTTCTCTGCAGTTTGCTCTGAACATGCTTGGTATTAAAGTGTCACTCTTCCCCCAAGCCATTTGCTACCAGGTCCATCCCCTTTCCCGCCTTGCATGACTTCAGGGTTGTAGGAAGCAAAGTCAATGACATTTTAAAACAAAAAAAAAATGCTTTGTTTTTCCAGTAGATTCTTTTCTGTCAATAAGTTGTTAAGAATGAAAAAATCTACCTCTTTTCCTAACTCTCAGCGCAGTTACCTTCAGTTTGCCAGAGCCAGGATGCTGCCCATGTCCTGCTTACCTTTCTACCTCCCTAAACAAGGTCCTATCTACTTTGGAGCTTATTATGGCTCTGGTTGTATTGGGCATGGAATGTACAAGCAGTGAACATTCCCTGCACTGATGGTAGTTCCTTCCTATTTGTGTAGTCTTGTCTTTGCCATCATGGAGGTTTCCCATGCGGAAATGAGGGAAAATTTTGCATAATCTGACATAACTTGACTATGTTAGCAGGACTTCACAGCCCAGACATAGCAGCACTCAATGCTCTTGTGTAGAAATTACGACTTGGCCTGGGGATGTTTAGACTATATACCTTTTCGTACCTTTTTCTTAATTTTTTTAATGTTACATATTTGTATTATTTAATTCAAGGCCTTATTCAACCCTATTAATATTGACTTTATCAAGCTTTCTTGTTGTTGTTTGTTTAAGCGCAAAGCCTACATTTGTCTCATATGCAAAAGGCAGTTGTGCTCTGCTAAGTCTGTGGTAACATTGGCCAAAACTAAGGAGACTCCAAGGGGGGACGCAAAAAGGAGTACTATTAAGTAGCATGGTCACCATCAAAATTGTCATTAAAAAAAAGAATCTATATGACTGGAATAAAGACCTTACAAAGAAAACCCAGATTTATTCTAGACAGAAAAGAAGAAAAAGGAAGAAGATACATTAAAGAAGACTGTGCAGATACTTACAGTTTAAAAAGTTACTAACCACTACCCCAACCATAACCCCAGAACCAGAAAGAAATTCCTCCATCATGGGAATCTGAAACTCAGTTTCTGGAGGGCTTCAAGAAGTCATAGAAGAATTTCTCATCATTTCCGTGGTGAGAGCCCAGATAAAAAGTCAGCAAAAGGTACTCTCTGAATGCTGAAGGGGGAGATCACAATGTGTCCTTCAGAGGAGACCAAGTATTTTCCAAAGTGGGGGAAAGATGAGGCACCCGGGCGGGGGGAAAAAGGCAGGAGAAACAGATGTTTAAAAAGTAAAAATGGGATTTGTGTGATATATGTGACTGTTAAAAATCTCAGTGCAGAGGAGACAGAATGTCTGTGGAGGGGAAGAAAGCACAGGGACTAGAAGGGTGGTTGAATCAAATCCTGCAGAGGGAGGGAAAAGGTTTGGTGTTCAGTAAAGGAGGTGAACTGGCACCTCTAGAAAAGGGAAGACAATTACAAAACACAAAGCTGAAACACAGTTGCTTTTTACAAAGAGAATAGCTAATGGGTAAGAGGAGCCAGATAAAATGCTGCTGCAGAGATGTCACTATTGGTTCACATAGCTTGTTGCAATGCTGCATGGCCATCCTCGGTATAAAAGCAGCGGAGAGGCTGAAAGTCAATAATGCAACCAGGTGAGAAAGGAAAAACAAGTTTGTCTGGTAAATTCTACAGAGATACCTGCAAAGATCAGCTGAGGAGCTGGATGGAAGCTTCGGTGAAGTGCCATCCTAAAACAAAGGGAACTAAGCGACAGCACCTGGGAGCTGCTGTTTGAAAGCAGCAGGAAGCAGAAAAGGAATAAAAAGCTACCAGGATTCCCTCTAGAGCTCCCTAGAAAGCTCATCCATTTTATTAAACCACAAGATCTTATGAAATCAAAGCAGCCTCGGCTCTACTTTCTGTTTCACACACAAACACCTTTTTTTTTTTCCTTCACCCTCCTTGTTCGCTTCCAAACAGACCAGCCAAAGAAAAAGTGTTTCATTTCTAAAGAGCCCCTAACCAATACCACCATTACCCTGTTCCCAAAGCATGAGGCCACTGGGACCTGCTGAGTAAGAAGCAGTAACACACACAGGGGCAGCAGCACGCAGCCCCGTATCGGTGCAGGATCACAGAACGACACAGGATGCTGCTCTGCAGCAGATGTCAGGACAACAGGACACCCAGGGCTACAGCATGCACATTCAGAGAATCAGGGTGGGAGACACCTGTGGACTACTACTTTTTTAGCCTACACAAATTCAAACGATAGCCACAGCATCGATATCATCACCCTAACACACACCCCAGCCTTTGAAAACTCCACTTCTTCTCCAAATTCAAGTGGCACGCTTCTCATTTCCCCAGCAAACTTCAGCTTCTCAAATAGATGTGTGTAGCAGCAGGATTTCATTTGGAACAACAGAAAAGCAATTTCAAACAAAATGCATCTTTAAAACACTCCTCAGATCTGATTGCCAGGCCTCTGGCAACCAGCACGGTTGTCCAGGGCTCTGATATTAGGTCATAAATTACCTACCCAAGAGCACCACAAGCAGAAAGAGTCAAAGAAAAGTAGTAATTAAAAGATGCCAGACTAACAAACTTACAGAATGACATTACAGTGGGGGATTCTAAGGAGACAGATGTGAAATTGTGTTACAGATCCAAATATTTCTGAGTCATGAGTTCTGTTCCACTTCAGATCAGTATTCTACAACATAAAACTTATGAGCGGTATTAGAAACCTCAAGCCGGTTCTCACAAAAAAGGCACCCTCGTTGGAAATGTACCACCTCATATTGTAAGAGGAAAACCAGCAGAAGTCTAAATGAAACTTTACACTATCACCAATTGTAGATATTTTAAAAAGATTTTTAAAAGCATTTGTGGAAACAGACTTGCCTAATTGTCTTTACGTACAAAATGCATCAGCCAAGACAGGAACTATCATCACACCAGTTTGTTTCACTCTGTCCAGGAGGGAGTATAGTTAGAAACAAGGACAAAGTTCATTTTCATCTGGCTGCAGAGATTAGATCTGTTGAGAAATGTTATCTTGCATTCAATATAATACCTAATCATATTAATTTTCAAGATAGATCAAAGCATAACTAAAACTAAGTTTGGTTTTTTACTTTGTTTTTAATTCAGAAATCATTTCAGTAGGGTTCTACAGAAATATTCTATCTCAATAATTTCAAAATGATACCCTCAGATTTCACTGTTTTGTATATATAGTACCTTAAAACCAATTGTCATTTTAACCTAAAATCTTAAATTTCCACATTTTAAAACACTGTTAAATTGGAAAGAAAAAGAGAGGGGGAAAAAAGACTTAAAAAAAAAAAAAAAGACTGAGCTTTCTTCAGGAAAATATAAACCTATTGGAATCCACCCTTTTCCATTAATCCAGTCAGATATGAGAAACTAGTATCTTCCAGTGACAAACTTTCTGGTCCAAGGGGAAAACAAACAAACAAACAAACACACAAACAAACAAAACAAAAACACAAACAACACATAACTAAAGTCTCCATACAGAATTATCATTTGGAATCAACATATTGGACTTCCCACTGGAAACTAAGCTAAGACCTTGTTTTATAGAAACCCCAAAGCAACCATTGCTTAGTAAGAGAAAGTGGGTTTTCAGCTTCCATGAAATCAGAAAGAAAGATTTTGTAGTCTCTACACCCACCATGGCTTCCAGTCGTAAAAGAGACCTTTTCAGAGTTCACAAAGCACATAGTACTACTGGATGGAACTATTGTTTTGATTCCTTTGATCTCTCTGTTTCTCAGTGTTAATTTTTAATTTGAATGACAGCAATTCCGAACAACCTTGAAGTTTGTGTGACCCAGCCAGGGAAGTTATCAAAAAATACAAAAGACTGAAAGTAGCTTTGCTTGAGGTAAATGCAGCTATGTGTTTTAAAAGTTTATTTATATAAGAGTTGAGAGGCTTTAGGGGGAAAAATAAAAGAAAAAAAAAAAAGTAATTTGTTGACTCCGAGGTTTGGAGAGGTCTTCGTTTTGGTTTTAAGAATCTGACCATACCTCCCATGAATTTTTAAGGGTGGCAATACCAAACATAATCAAGAGATGGCAGCATTGGTAAAGCATCTCACCGCTCGGCCAGACTTCAATACATCGTTTCACTGGTGCTAAAACCCCAACCTCAAAAATTGTTATGATTAAGCATTTGCTGTCGTTTTGCAGACCTTGTTTATGAGTGGTACAAATGTGGACTGATGAAAAAAAAAAAAAAGAAGAAAGAGGGAGTAACTACTCTTCTTACTGGAACACAGGCGAGCTTTCAAAGACTGGAACTGCCAGGCACGTTACTGCCACACGTATAATTAAGATTAGTAACTGTTTGCCTTGCGGTAGGTCCCCAATGTTCCAGTCAGAACTACATCTACCTGTAGCGATGCTGCAAAAGCATATATTAAAAGGCAGTGCCTGCCAAATAAATTTACAATGTCAATTAGGACACACAGAATGAAAATCCACTAAATCACTGAAAATAAGAGGAGTGCAAAGATAACACAGAAAAATCATCCTACATATGACAGTCGACCCTCATACGTATGACTTGCAGCAACATGAAGATGCACAGTGAAAAAACCTTAAGAACAATAACAGTATTTTATTTTAAAAATATCTCTAGTTATCTCTTCAGTGTCCCCAGCATTTTTAAGAACCTAGCCATCTAAGTCCTATTCAGATCCAGGAAAAGGGTTGCACAGCACAAACTGTCTTTTTTATTTCAGTAAGACTTCAGCCCACCTTTAAATATAAACATTTGGCTGAGCTGCATCTTGGAAGACAATCTGAGGCTCAGTCTGAAAGATACACTACAACAGTCAAGGACTTAAAACATGAGAACTAAACTAGAAGAAAATCAAGCAGATTTTCACAACTTTCAGCCCACTACATAAACACGTGTGTTTGTGAAGTGACCAAGGTCACCATGAGATCCACTGCCAAATGTTTTTGTGAAGACCAATTTGTGGTACGCCATGTATTCATGACCAGTGTTAGAAATGTAGTTAAAGAAACAGCTTTGGGGGACTTGCAGTCATCCAACTGATTCTGTGGCCACACAAGCTAGGTATATTGTCTTTGACTCCATCAGTTCAGTGTAACACAAGCACACTGTCAGAGAGGCTGGGAAGTCCTTGGGACGTGTTGTTTGTGCCTATGATCCATGGACAGGCACTGGGAAGGGGAACCAGTGGTCCTGCTGCAGGAGAAGCCCAGGCACGTACCCACATGGGGTTAGAGGGAGATCGGGGGACCACGAGTCTGGGCCATGGGGCAGTAAGGGCTGCTCTTCTTCTGCACCTCTCAGGTTGAGACTTCATGAGACACCTCAGCCTGTCCCTTCAAAGGGGAGCTCCACTCCTTCCTATCCATCCTCTGCACTTACAACATCCCCCTCCCCTACAGCACCCATCCGGCCCTTTGGTCAACCAGTGCAACTTGCTCAGGAACAGAAAGCAAACCAAAAGTACAGCAACAATGGTTTTCTGCTATTTCAGCAAGCGCCTGACTCCCTAAAAGTCACCCAAGAGCCAAGGGGACAGAAACATACATGGGAGGAGGGGAAAGGCAAGCAGGACTGCCCTTCTCAATAGCCACAAGCTATTTGATCAGCTCCAAATACTATGTGAAACATCACTCAATTAATATCCGAGGACATGAAGCGAGGAACTTTCACATAACATCACTCACAACTCTATGATGGTGATTACTCCAATTTTAACAGACCTATTGAACCACTTAGACTCACAATCTCAGAGTAGATTTATAATCTCATGGTACAACGATCTTAATTCCAAATGTTTCTGTCCTTCTTTGCATGTTCAGAAATGCTATAGACTGTTTTAACACACAAACTTGATAACCTAAGACCCACACCACACTGGATTGACTCCAAAACAATGACGGAAATGTTAACTGTCTCTTCTTCCGTATTTCTGGTCTCCCGGAAGTACACAAGCCTTCTAAATGTTGGCTGGTGGCTGAAACAGAAATATGGGGAGGCCTGACAGATTTTATCACACTCCCACAAACCTGCCACAGCAAGTGTCGTGTGCTTACAAAGGTGGAAGCAACCACTGGATGTCAGGAAACATATCCTGTGCCACATGCCACCACGCAGAACACCTTCCCGGGCCTTGAAAAGCAAGTCCTATGGCAACATGGTACCCCAGAAAGAACTGAACCAGACAACGGGACTCATTTCTGAAACAACCTCATAGACACCCGGGCCAAAGAGCATGGCATTGAGTGGGTATGTCACATCCCCTGTCATGCACCAGCCTCTGGGAAAACTGAACAATACAACTGACTGCTAAAGACTGAGCGCAATGGGTGGTGGGACCTTCAAACATCGGGATACATGTTTGGCACAAGCCATCTTGTTAGTCAATACTAGGAGATCTACCAATGAAGCTGGCCCTACCCAACCAAAACTTCCACATACTGTAGAAGGGGATAAAGTCCCCATAGTGCCATGAAGAGTACCTTAGGGAAGACAGTGTAGGTTAATCCTGCTTTGAGCAAAGGCAAACCCACCCATGGGACTGCTTTTGCCCAAGGACCTGGATGCACCTGGTGGGTAATGCAGAAGGATGGGGCAGTCTGATGTTTACTTCAAGGGGATTTGATTTTAGATGAGAATTGTATGATGTTAATTGCTACATAATACTGTACATCATTACTACTATGGTTGCTACATGCCATATCAAGAGTATTATAGGAAGAATCATGTTGATTAATAAATTAACTTTGATGAAACCAAGCTAAGTGTAGGGATGATGAAACCAGAAGTGGCTTCAACAACTAGCAAACAGCAACTTTCTCAAGATCAGCATCTTCAACCCACAGACCAGGGGCATGGACTGCACCAGATACATCAGCTACAAGCTTTGGATGCAGTAGTGACCTGATCCGAGCTGCCCAGTAACTCCACATAACACACCACCTCTCCTGTCCCGAGTGACCACAGTAACAGGTGGAGCTCAAAGTCATGGACTAAATGAACTCAATAGACATTTTACTGGCATTTTTCAGAGGTGATCAACAGACCAAGGGAATGATATCTGTGTATTATATCAAAGGATGGGAAGGGTCACAGTGGGCAATGAGAATGTATCAGATAGCATGAGACCTAAGCATCATGTAAACGATACGGAATAAGGGATGGATACTGTCCTGGCTTTGGCTAGGATAAAGTTAATTTTCTTTCAAGTAGCTGTGTTTTGGATTTAAGAAGAAGAATACTAATAATACACTTGTATTTTGGTTGTTGCTGGGTGGTAAAGACCTTTTTCAGCTTTTTGTCTCTCTTTAGTGTCATGACATACAAACTTCTAGTAAGAAAGAAATTAACTTCCATTTAATCCTCTTTCCTCAAGTATTTTTAGAGAGAAAGCTGAAGCAAATATTACCTTGGCATGGTTTGGATTCAAGATGAACATAATTTCAGGGAAGAATCTCTGCACTAAGGATAAGCTTGTGGTGTAAAACTCGTGGTGTACAAACTCACATTCACTATGAATGTGGTAGTAGTAAAAAAAAATTCAAGTTGGAGTCCACTGAAAAGGCAATGTCATCCCACCTGTGACTCAGGACACTGCTTCTTGTTTTGACCATGCAGCCAGTATGTCACCTTCATTGTCACAAGTAACAAAGAAAATTATCAACATTTCCTCTTTCGGTAGTCAATGTGTAACACAGATAAGATGAACACGAAAACTATGAAGCAAAGGATGAGTGGCTCTCACATTCAGCAACATAAATCAATCTGGTGGGCAAATGATTTACAGCCTTGCACATGAGAACATCAATAAAGCGCCCCTAAGGTGCTCTGTTGACTCTCAGACTGAAGATCCCAGGTGACCTTGCAGGGCTGGGTGCAGACTCTGTTGTCTGTCTTCCCACCTCCCCCTGCTCACCAAGATACTTGGAAAGACACTGAGAGCACAGTCTGCGCTCTTGCAGTTACCAGAGCAATAAATCAGGGCAGGGCTCAGTAAAGCAGACAGCAATTGAGACAAAGACACTCCATCATCTAACAGACAAGCTTCACTGGATGCACAGGATACAACTATACAACACTAAGTAAAGACACAGTTCTGTAAACAAGGCCTCACTAATCCCAGCTAGCAGATAACCCGGCAGCCTTGGGGACCTGGAGATGGTATACTGCAGAGATCCATGCAAATGTAGCTCCTTTATATTCAGTGTTCACGGGTCCTTTCTTCTTGTCACTTCTGATATTTTTTCCCAGTTCTTTTGAGTCTTCTAATGCCTTCCCCGACCACAGCACTTGGTTTTCTTCCCTCTTTTCTAAATCCTTACAAAGACACTTTCCTCAGCTTGTTTATCTCCTTCCATCCTGCTTAGAAGCTTTGAAATCACGCAACAGCAGCTATTCTTCTTTCCAGTTTATTTTGCTGGTACAGTTCTGGATTCTTAAGCCAACTACTGCAGACGCCAACTACAGGCTGCACCGGCTACATTAGAACTGCATGTGTAATGATTCTGTGACAATGTTTCTTTCATTTGAAATACAGTGCTGCAAAAATGGTTTTGTAGCACGTTGTGGTTTAGCCACAGCCAGCAACCAAGTACCACACGGCCGCTCACTCACTTCTCTCCCCCACAGTGTGATGGCGTGGAGAATCAGAAGGAAAAAAAAAAGGTAAAACTCATGGGCTGGGAGAAAAATACTTTAATAGGACAGCAAAGAGAAGACATAAACAATAACAACAAGAAAAGAATATACAAAGCGAGGGATACACAATGTGATTGTACACCACCCAGAAACTGATGCCCAGCCTGCCCCCAAGCAGTAATTCCCACCCCTAGCCAGCTCCCCCAGTTTATCTACTGAACATGACATCATACGGTATTGAATATCCCTTTGGCTAGTTTGGGACAGCTGTTCTGGCTGTGGCCCCTTCCAGCTTCCTGTGAAAATTNCAAGTACCACACGGCCGCTCACTCACTTCTCTCCCCCACAGTGTGATGGCGTGGAGAATCAGAAGGAAAAAAAAAAGGTAAAACTCATGGGCTGGGAGAAAAATACTTTAATAGGACAGCAAAGAGAAGACATAAACAATAACAACAAGAAAAGAATATACAAAGCGAGGGATACACAATGTGATTGTACACCACCCAGAAACTGATGCCCAGCCTGCCCCCAAGCAGTAATTCCCACCCCTAGCCAGCTCCCCCAGTTTATCTACTGAACATGACATCATACGGTATTGAATATCCCTTTGGCTAGTTTGGGACAGCTGTTCTGGCTGTGGCCCCTTCCAGCTTCCTGTGAAAATTAATTCTATCCCAGCCAAACCCAGGACACAGCATTATATCTGCTTCTGCAGATATTTTTCAGCTGACACTCTACTGACCACCGTTGAGGATTTTAAAGTATTTCAAGACATTTGAGGATGACAGTATCGCATTTAGGAATCTAAAGAGAGATGATGCAGCAAGATCCCATGCCAAATTCTGGCTATCCTCTATACCCAGGTATCCATTAGTATTATCAGGCTTATTGTAGGGATTCAAATTCTTGCAGGGATTCAAACGCTGTGCTAATTTCTGTAACCATGGCAAATGCCAGTGAATTCTAAACCTAGATGAAATAAATCATAGGGATAACGAACAAAGGCAAATCCACATATCTGTATGGGAGAAAACAAAAAACAAAACAAAGCACACATAAATCTACACACATGAATTCTGATCTAGCAGTCTTTCTTAATTAAATATTGATTTCAAATCTATTATTTTTAATGTACTAATACATTTCATAGTTTCTTATGCACTTAATTATACATTTCTTACACACATATAACTTGTTTGGCAAACACACAGAATCAAAGTGGCAGAGGTGCATTTGGCAGCAAGAATCTCCTGTAGATTCTGCTGAAAAAACTTTGACCCATAGCTGTGGCTGTGGCCAGTTCTTTCTGCTGGCTGCCAAAGCTTTAGGTCTTACAGATCCCTAACAGATCAAGACACTTCTGAAGCCTGCAGGCACAGTCTGCCCCGATCCTTAGAGGCTTGTCAAGATTATATACCCAGCAGCTGTTACAATTAATCAATTTATCCAAACTGAAAGAGTGTGGTTCTCAGGCAATTGTTTTTTTTGCTGAAAAAAGAAAGGTGTGTGGATGCAAAAAGCGGACTAACTAATTATGTTGAAAATCAGTTTTCCATAAAGTTATCAATACTTGGTAAAATCAGTAGCAGTACCACAAACATTAGCACATAATGACTTTTGTAATTCCTTTCTAACTTAAACTGACTATTAAATCAACATCGAAGAATAATCCTGTTCACCTCCCTGCCTGGCTCCAGACACTTTTTCCTGTTGCTGTCCTTGGGCTGGCATTACTGTGTGCACTCCTTGCAGTGAGGAAAACTAGGCTAGCAAAAGAAAAATTAGCTTTCAAGCAGTGTGGTTCCCTGGAGCAAGTCATCACACAGCCAGGAACATGCAAGGCACACAAGGGAAGTGGTGGGAAGAAGTGGCAGGAGACAGCAGGAGAAGGAAAGCCAGCCTGCTCTTTTCAACAGCAGCCAGTACTTCTGCCAGATTCAAATAGCAGTGTGACGACAGTCTAAACCACTTTGAACAAAGGCGGGAAGCTGCTTTCAGGAACATTTATTTTCTTTCAGATGTCCATAGTAGAACATTTGTGTGCTAAAGGCAAAGCATTTAATTATGACAAATTGTAGAAAAAACAACACTTGTTAAAAAATCTCTCAGTTCTGTCAGAGTAGGAGATCCCAGTGAGTTTAATGAGCCAAAAAGTTTGAAGAGTTATCACAAGACAGTCATAGAATTGTAGAATGGGTTGGGCTGGAAGGGACCTTAAATATCTAGTTCCAATCACCTTGCCATGGGCAGGGACACCTTCCACTACACCAGGTTGCTCCATCCAACCTGGCCTTTAACACTTCCAGGGATGTGGCATCCACAGCTTCTCTGGGCAGCCTGTTCCACTGCCTCACCACCCTCATGGTGAAGAATCTCTTCCTTCCCTCTAATTTACATCTACCCTCTTTCAGTTTAAAGCCATTACAATACAGGACAACAACAATTATTTGACAAACAGCTTTTCTAAAGGGCTGTGGTTAATTTACCAATACACTTGAATTTTCTAAGAATATGCATTCTGCATTCAGAGCAAATGCTGGTGTAGTCTTAGTAAAATGTACAGTTGCTGAATGCTTGTTTTGCTTTTTAAACTGAAATTCAGGAACAGAATTGTTCGAATTTTCATTAAATTTCTTCCATACTGTATATTCTGTAAAGTAATTCTTCAAAGCTTTTTTATGTTGATTATATTTTCCTTTGTCTTCTAAATAATAAAGTAATCCAAATAGCTACTTTCTTATAACTGAGACTCTGGCATCCCTTATGCATCTCTACAGTTCTGCCCTTTTCTCTCCTGAAGGCATTGATACCAATCACTAAAACAAAACAACAACCACGAAGTAGATTTGCAGTTGAAGGACAGATTTCTGCTTAAGACTAGAAGACTATTCTGAAATAAGCCTGTGTTTAGTTTCCATATTTTACAAATGGGGAAAAGGAGATGGTATAGTGGTGGCATCTTTTGGGCTACAGGATACTCACATTCTTCTGCAGCCCATAAATGAAATTAAATTGGAAGGTCAGTTTGTCTAAATAACACGTTTTATCTACAAAAGCTTCACAACTAGACACAATTAGCTGTCCTGTCCATAGAAAATCCATGACTAGACTCTCAGTGTGCTGAGGGTGATGCCTCCAGGGTCCAGAGAGAGGTCTGTGGAAGTCTGGACTTAACTGGCAGTTTCCATGGATAGTGGCTGAGATGGATTTCAAAGACAGAAAGTGATGGGAATGAAACAGTGGCTGAAATTTCTGACAGGAAACTATAAGGATGCATAAGAAACAGGCTTGGCATTGTGCAGTAGGTCAAGAATGCAACTGACATGAATTACCAAAACTGGGACTATTGGGTAGCCCTTAAGTAAACACATTTGGGGAGTAACAGGTACTGTCAGAACTAGACCAGGAAGATTATTATCTGAGTACTCTTTAGTTTATTCCCAGGCTCTTCATTGCACACAACAATAAATTAGTTCTTTTTTGTTGTTGTTACATACATTTTATCTATACGATTCATTAAAGCAAAAGGCAAAGATTGGCAACCTGCAGTGTATTATGTCAATACTAAGACTTTAAAAGGCAGAAGAATCCAATTTACTATACCAAAACTGTCAAATTCCCTTAAACTGACTGACTCCACCTCTTCTTCCTGTCACCACCTCTTCAGAAATGCAACCACTGCTTGGCTCCACTATTCCTGGCATCATTCCAGGGTGCTGAGCTTGACTGAAAGTGAGCACTCCCCTTAGCAGATTTCTCTGGCTCATTTTCAGAGATATGGCAGGATTTATGTTTACATTTCAAGTCCGCAGAGGTGATTTTTTTAACAGATAAATATTTATTTAACCCTTCAATACACTGAAGCAAGTATGTACACATATAATCTATTTTGCTCAGCCACATATTCACTTTAGGTTCTTTGTGTATGGCCAAAAGCCAAACAAAGACTCCCCTACACAAACTCCGCAAAAATCTAGAAAAAAAATAACTGCCATTGACCAGGAGAGGGAGACAAATGAGAGCAGCCAAAATCGGGACTGTTGGTGCTCATCCTAACTGAGGCATATTGTACTATAAGGAATGTAGGAATGTTTTCAAGTCTTGTTTCAAAGAGGGCAGGTGGGACATGCCCGCTACAAAATAATCTGTATTCAGTTGTGAGGTAAAACGGTTTTCTGATTCCCTAATTTCCTGAATGTTTCTACTTTTTTTCCTTTTTTTTTTTTTTCCCAATGCCTGCAGTTACAGATAAAAATCCAAACCTTCTCCCTCAAGTATTTCAGAGACAGTCTTACCTGTCTTTCCCAAGGAAATTAGGGAGAGTGCAAGGGCACAGGGCAGGCAGGTAGAGCAGACTTTCCCTTTGTCGGCTTCCCAGAGCCAGATGCAGGTCTGCCAGCATCTGAAAGCCATAAATACAGTGTGAAATCAAGGCAATACTTTCGATTCTATGAAAAGCGTGAGAATGCAAGTATTTTCTGCTGGCATGAGGGCTGGAGGCAATGGATATGGTGGGGGAAGGGGAAGCAGTGCTTTATATAAAGGGGCTAGTCCCTTTTAACAGACGCAGTTGTTTGCAAACAGTCTCCCGTGAGATGAGAGTGAGACTTTTTTTGTCCTTATTCTCTTAAATCCTGTCTGGTTTTAGGCTAGGCAGGAACTACCTGCTTTGAAAAGCAGCATTCTTCTGCTCCTGGAGCAGCGGGTCTTTGAAATGGATACCTAAAAGGCAGCATAACTGCAAACCACCACAATGTAATGAATTCCACCAAATCCACTTTGTAATGTGTGTGCATGCGCATGTTTGCACATGTACATAAATTTCCCCCAAGGTCATTGCTGTGAGTAGAAGCGTTTCCTTCAACAGGCAGTGAGGGCAGTGTGTGAACAGCCTTCTGTAATACACTCTGCAGCCGGTGAAGGGAGTGTGCACGCTGTGGATGGAAAACTGGAAGGGGAGAGGTCAACAGGCTTGATGGCTGAGCTGCCACTCAGCAGCACTCCCAGCAAACACGAAAAATACGTCAACAGAAACCTCATGAAGTTCAACAAAAAACCAAATGTGAAGTCTTGTATCCGGAACAGAAAAACCTCACAAGCCTGTAGAGCTTAGGGAATCAAGTATAAAGCAGTTTTCCAAAAAAAGGACCTGTGACTCCCGATAGGCACGAAGTTAAACACGGCTCAGCAGTGCACTTCTGCAGAAATCAAGGCCAACTACTGAGCTGCACTAGCCAGAAGAAAGATTCAAGAGAATTGTTATTTCCCTTTATCCAGCATGTGCGAAACTACATTGCTCCAAAGTAATGTGTCCTGTTTGGTCTCCCCAGTACTAGACAAGTATTTGCAAGCTAGAGCGAGCCCAGTGTAGGGCCACCAAGATGGTTTGGGGCCTGAACTGGATAAGGTAGGTGAAAGGATACAAAATGCGGGAAATAATATTGCAATATTGTAGCAAGTATGGAACACTCTATAGAAGAACGTGATTTCTTGTTAGAGAAAAATTGGTTAAATTTACTTACATTTGGTCCCAATGGCCTTGTCAGGCTTCCTTGCAATTATACTTAAGTGATTCCAGCTAGCAAGTGCTCCTCAGATTTCCTGGATTCATAGCTGTGTATCAAGATGTTCTGGCAGATGTGGGGTTTTTTTAGTTTTGGGTATAGTTGGCTGTGGTTTTTCGATAGGTTTTAGGAGCTGACACTAACTGGTCTATCCACCTTCCCATCTCTGTGAGTCATTAGGATATACTGACAGTCTTTTGTATTCGAAGAAGTTGTCTGTAGAAGAATACAGATCTTGATGACTTGCTAATCTAGGTGGCATCAAAATATGACATTTTATAGCCATTTTTTCTGCCATTCCTTCTGGTGCCACCACACCCATTCACTCCCCATTAATATTAACCTTAATATTTCTGTCCTCTACAAGACAGCTGGGTTTTTTTAAACCGGAAAGGTGGCCATAGGGGAGTCAGATTGCTGCCTTGAACTACCTATAGGTAGTTACAGAGTAAACAGAACTGCACTTTTGTTGGGGGGAATGTTAAGTTGGTATAAGGGAAAAAATCTTCACAGCAATGATGCTGAAATATTGGGGTAAGTTGTCTAGAGGACACAAAACTACTGTCTTTGGAGACATAAAAATTTTGTCTGGGCAATGCTGGGAGCAGCCTGACTGACATGGAAAACTGGCATTTTTGGCAGGAGGGGGCCAGAATATCATGGCACCAGATGACCTCCAAAAGTCCTTTCCAACTTCAGTCATTCTGTGATTTCACAACTCTGAGTCCCATACCGAGTGCCGGTGTCCTGGTGTTGGCAGTGGGGGCTGCAGGGGTGGTGTCCGTGAGAAAAGGCCACTGTACCAGGCACATCAGTCCCAAACGGCTCCAACAGAGAAGGAGGATGAGGAGGTGATCCATGGCAGAGCAGAAATGCCCTGCAACCCGTGAGGACCCATGCCAGAGCAGCTCAAAAGTGCGAGGCGAAAGGACTATCAGAGAGAAACTGCTATGTACCGAGCATAACACTCCCCCTTGCCCCACTCTTCCTCGCTGAAGGAACTGAGTGTGACCTGCAGCAGTAAGAAGCTGGTAGGACAGGCATCTGGAGAGAAGGAGCAAAGTGAGCTTGGGAAATGGGGGAGGAAAGGAGATTTCCCGTGTTTTTTATGTCTGTCATTTTGTTTGCCAATACCCAAATCAGTAATTATATATATATATGTGTGTGTGTGTGTGTGTGTGTGTGTATATATATACATAAATTGGCAATAAATTAAGTTACTTTTCCCAAGGTCAGCCTGTTTTGTCTGCAACGGTAATTTGTAAGTGATATCCTTGACTTTATCTCGACCCAAGAGGTCCCTCATTCCTGTTCTTCCTGTTCTCTCCACCACCCCACTGTGCATGGGGCACAAGCGAGCAGCCGGGTGAGAGCCCGACTGCCGGGGGGCCAACCCTCCACAACCCTTTTTATATGAGGATGGCCAGCTAGTTGCATGTGCAAGATCTTTTCTTCCTGCTTTCCTTGGAGAATCTCTACTTTTTGCAAACACTTGTCACAACATACCAACCAGATGACTTGTGCCTGTTGTCTGTGCCATCCTTGAAGTGAAAGGAGTTGTATACATATTTTTACATCCAGATGTGGATGTGGATGGCATGCATCTAATTGAGAAGTCTTTATACCTATAGTACCTATGCTCCTAAGGATAATGAATATTTGACTTCCAGAGATTGAGGTGGAGGTACACATCGTATGTGGTTGCCTCTCCTCGCTAAGGAGGAACTGTTCAGGAACAGCTTGACAGTATCAGAGAGAGAAATGAACCATTTGCTGCCACAGACAGGGTTGTTTCTTCCTCTGCCATGCCCCACTTGTGTAATAGACCTACTCCAGTGTTGGCTGCAGCATTTTGCTGGACACTTCAGTGAGCCAGCTCAGCTCATGAATCTTGAAAAACACTCCCCTTGGAGAATCTACCATGTTAGTGAACTAAATTGGCTCAATGAGGTGTCCAACAAATGCCAGACCTAGGAACTTCAGCAGCAGTAGTCAGCTGCTAGGTCTATTCAGCTGAATCATCAAACCAAAGCCCAGGAGGAAAGTGGCAAACATACACCCATCCCTCTCCCTTGAGGTTGTGGGAAACATCCCCTTGAGGTGCGTAGGGTCGCTACCTCAATGCCTTCAGAAGCATGGAGATCTGAAAACAAAGTTTTCACTAAAACTACCAAAAGCGCAGCAAAGCTGGCTAAAGCTCAAGCACACATACTGCCCCAGTCTGGCAAAAAAAGCAGCATGCCTGACAAAAACACTCAGCCAGAGAGACGCCGTGCCGGCCACAGGCTCCGAACGGCAGAGGGGAATCCTGCAGCACCCACGGGGCAGGCGTGCGGGCTGCCTTCTGCTCCAGATGCTGCTGCACGAAATCGCTCCGCAGAGGGAAGTCAAACCTCCGGGCAACGTCCTCTCCAAAATGGAGCCCGGGTGGTTTAATCTGTAAGAACGCAGGATGGGTTAAAAAAAGAAAAAAAAAAAAAGATGCTGTGTTCTCTGTGTTTATGGGGTGACAAAGCCAAGGCGTGCTTATCTTCCTGGTGACTGTGTGGGCCAGCAAGCCAAGGGTAACACCCAGGTTTCTTTGTCTCCTGTACTGACAGGGTTGACTGGCCTGACCATGACTGGGGGAAAGAGACGGGTGGGTGCAGGGGGCACCTTTCAGTGCCAGGAGGGTGGCAGGCAGCAGAGCTGCGCTGCTCTTCGCAGGGCTGTGACGAGAGGGGACGGAGCAACTGGGGTCCCATGTCTTTGTGGGGGTGCCGGGGCGGAAGCAAGAAGCCGAGTCTGGGCAGGGCAGGGCTGTGTCCCCCAGCTGCACACACTGGCAGGGGCAGCGGGCTGTGCGAGGCCCTGGTGCAGCCATGTCTGCTGCACAGAGGCGACTCTGGCCGGTAAGGGCAAAGCTGGTGGTGTGCCCCTTCCCTGAGTGGAAGGGAAAAAAAAAAATATCTGTGGAACACGCAGTATTTCCCTGATTGTGCAGGAGAGGAAACTGTGAGTAGGGCGCCAGCGCAGGGCGGCAACATGCGGATCAGGGTCAAGGGCAGCAGCCCTGCCCGCAAACGCGGGGGGTGGCGGCGGGCAGGGCTCTGTGCGGAGGACACGGGGCCCCGCAGCGCGCCGCTGCCCACCCAGGCACTGCAGGAGCGGCGGCGGGGAGCACAGGGTCACGTTTTTTCTGAGAGAAAGGCCGGGGGACGAGGGGAAGAGGAGCGGAGGGAGGCGCAGGGGAAGGGGGAGGGGGAGGAGGGGGAGCAGGCGCTGCTCCGGGCCAGCAGATCCGGCCTGAGCCAGTTCGAGCCGGTTTGGGCCAGTTGGAGCGATGGAAAGAGACAGCAGCTGCTGGAGACGCCGCCTGCATCCGGGCGGGCGGTACTCTCCGGACTGGATCACGCAGAGCCCTCGGAGCGGGGTTCCGCGCCACGCCGCCCCGCGCAGTCGCAGCCGGCAGCGGCCGTTCTGGGCACACAGCAGCCCGGAGCTGGAGCTGCCTCTAGGCGGGAATCCACCCCTGTGTTTCCGTCTCGCCCTGCGCGGCCGCAGACTGCCGGAGGGGCAGGGAAGCCGCCGGTGTCGGGTTTCAGCCGCAGCAGCGGGTTGTGCGGCCGGCGGGGGAGGGCACCGGCGGGGGAACAGGCCTCGGGGCCCGGCCTAATGGGCCCCGCCGCCCGGGCCTGCTCCCCAGCGGGCCCAGCAAGGCACCGCTGCCCGGGGCACCCGCGCAGTCGTTGCCCGTCAGACGGCCGAGCCACCCCCCCGGGGCGCTGCCCGAAGCCCCGGTGCGGGCTCCCGCCGTGCACAGCCCGGTCCTGCCCGGCGGAAAACCCAGAAAAGGGCTGGCCCGGCCCTGGGTGTTGTCCGCCAGCTGTTGGGAGGGCAGGGGTGTGGGGCAGCGCCGCTGAGGGAGCTCGGCCTGGGAAGCCTTTGGTTCCCTGGTCACACGTGAAGAAGGGAGCTTGGTTTTTCCCGGTAACCCTTAAGCACTGGGTTGTTTGGGACTTGCGTGGATTCTACCTGGAAATACCTGTCCAACCACACCTGTTCTCTGCTTCACGCTCTATTTGCAAATGCACAGATACTGCATTTGAAGCACAAAAAGGCATCTGAACTGTTTTGCAGGGAAAAGGGCAAATCTCCCCCGAAATCCCTGTGCTGTTTTTTCTCCCGTGGCTGATGCAATCTCGTTATTGAGGTGCCCATCACTGCAGCACTGAGCCACAGGCTCCCGACTTTTCTTTGCGAAATGATTTTACACTTTATTAAAATGCCTTGTAGAAGGCACTTCTTTATCCTTTCTCAGCCTAAATTACCTTTTTATTACATTGTACTTTCCAGATAAATTTTGAATTGCCACCTGCAGCGTAGTAAGTCGATCAGCTTTTAACAAATGGTATAGTTGTCAACTGTACCCATTATTTGAGTGGAGATGTGCAATTGCAACAGATGCAATTTCTGGGTTTTGTGTTATTTTGTTCTTCCTGTCACACCGGGCTGGGAACAGCGATGTAAACTGGCTCGTGATGGTTCAGCCTAAGGGCTAACGCAATCATCTTCGTACTGAACAGGGAAACAGCAGCCTTGGCCCTCTCTCTTTATATTAGATCAGATCTCTCTCCATGTGTCCTTCATCACCTGATAAGCATTTGATCTGCTTCTACCCTGTTTCCCAAAAAATAAGACAGGGCCTAATATTAATTTTTGCTCCAAAACTTATTACTTTTTTACATGCATGGCTGCCTGGACACTATTTAAATTGACCTTTTTTATGAACCGTAAGGAGGAGGGGTATTTTGGGGGTAGGGCTTATATTTCAAGCATCTTTAAAAATCCTGAAAAATTATATTAGGGCTTATTTTTGGGGAAACAGTGTAGTTTCAGTCTTTCACCTCTATATTGTTCTCTAGATAACCCTGATAAAGGTAGGGTTTGCCCTGTCCATCATCAGCAGTGGTTTTATCACCTTTTTATCTTTTGGCCCTCAGGGCATAACCATGTCACTTTTTCACCATTGGCACAGCATTGGGAGGAGTGGGAATGGTAGTGCAGACAAGGTGCTCCCTTGCTTAGTTATCTGGTCCATTTAGAGTGCAAATAGACCCATTTAGAGAGGGTATTGATAAAAGTGCTTGTGGCCCTGCAGATTTTGCCTACAGCAAGTATTCTTCTCACAAGTCTTACCAGCTGCTCTGATAACTCCAAACAGTCACAGGAGCTATCCCAGTTCAGGCAGAAGCTAGAAGTGTAGGAAGAGATAAGAACTATATTTTGTTCTTCAAAAGCTCAAAGGAGTTGGCGTATGTCAATATGGACAAATTATACTTTTGTAAGCACTAAATATGGACAGAACCACTGGGGCAGATGTGTCCATGTTTCAGCTCAGTATGCTTAGTACCTGGGCTAAAAGAGATACATCAGTTGCTTACATCCTTGTTTTCTTCCAAGGAGATATGCAAGTAAATATAGCTAGCAGCAGGTATTCTTTCTCCTTTACACAAAAGGAAATCAAGCAAGAGAGCTATTTAGTGTTTATATTGGTTGCTACAGTGCAGCCATCTCTGGCTGGTTGAGCAAGCCAGTTGTGCTGCACTCCTCTGATAGGCCATATTGTCAAAGGATGGGGATGGGTCCCATCCTGTTCTGTGGAATTAAAATTATATTGAAATGCATGGGACAAATTGTTCTCCCAGTACTAGGTCTTCTAAGTATCTTTTTTTTTTTTTTTTCTGTTATAATAAATGTGTTCCTGTGTCCCATCAGACTAAGAAAAAAACAAAAAAACAAATGTTTCTGTTCCTTTGGTTCTGTGGATATTGTGTCTTGAAATATTAATGCAACTGAGAAAGACCTGATTATCACTGGCACTGATGCAGGAACCATAAACTCTTGTTACAGCCAGATTTTTTTACCCATGCTTACTTGAGAAGTGTGGCTTGATGAGCAAGCGTTTTCTGGGAAAGCATGTGTCTCTTAAATATTGTCGAATTTGTGTTGCTTCAGTCAGAGTTGCTATGTTAATTTTGTCATGATTGAAGTGTATTGCCTTTTTATAAGAAAATAAAGTAAGTTATTAAATTATAAACCAGCATTTTTCTCTCCTCTTTTATCCCAAATATCTCTCCCACTGTGTTTATTTGTTACAACATACTGGTGTTCCAGGGAGACACTCATAATTCTAAGAGTGCATGTGAGATATTACAAGTGAGTCAAACATTAAGCAGATTATTTTAGTCATTTGCATATTTCAGATGTCTTGGTTAATACATTGCATGGTAAGCTTATGTTCCTGAACTTCTAAGACACAACATCATATCACCTATGTCACAGATCCTTTTATAGGGTAGGCACGAAAAAAATCTGTTCCCACAAGCATGAGCATGAAGTTAAGGGAGTTGCCGAAGGTCACTGCAAGTCAAGTCATGCCCAGGGCATGGATCATCTGACAGCTAACCACTGGACTATACTACTCTTCTCAAATTACTGGAGTTCACATTTTTAAACAAAATTGAATTGCCACTCATCTTTCACCTATCTGCAAAGACGAATTGAGGATTGCTGTAGGAAAAACTGAGAATACTAAATGCATCGAAAGCAATGCCGGATGTTCAGTGAAATATTTTGCTTTCGTTGCTTTCATCCACTGCTTCCTTGGCAACAATGAACTTTTAATATGGTCCCGACAGTTAAATGAAAGAGAAATACAGTCTTTTTGGTGTAAATACTACATATACAAGCATACTGTAAACAGTTGTTTATTATAGTGGAACACTATACATGGAATTTGATGGTTTAGTCCTCAATTTGCCTGATTTTTTTTTAATAGAATGTAGAACAGGAGTACTAACAAGGTGTTCTTCCGGAAGATCTTGGAGCATCTTCGTTCTCGTCACTGGAATGGGTGTTTGAATCTCATGTCTAGACCAAACTTAAATTTGTGTAATTAGGGTTGATCAGCTTGAGATTCCTCTTGCCTTACCCTAAGCTGTTGTGTTGTGTTTCATACCATGTGTGTGCAGAATTAGATACTTTGTTCTGCCCCAAATCTGGCTGAATTTTAACCATGCAGACAGATGGCTTTAGGGTAACCAGAGGTGACTGTCCTCACACCCATTTTCTCCTGTTTACAGCAGGAGAAAAAAAGCAGAGTGCCTATGTCCATCCTCTCAGAAGGTCTGCCTGCCTCAGTCTCCCGTTTTCCTTCTCTGCTGTCAAGACAGATTATGTGAAAACTCAAGAGATACTTAGTCACGCAAAAGTAGCACATCTGTTGGTAGCAGGATGTTAAGATGTGTGAAGCCCTTTCAGATTATCCGTCAAACTTGCATGAAGGTAACCTACCTGAGTTACTTTTCCTCTGATATCTTATCATAGAGGCTGTATCTCTTGTACTTCAGGGCAGGAACATCTTCTGGTTTTATGCCTCAAAATGCACCTTATTGGTAGAAAATAAGCTCAAAAATATGCAACAGCAAGATACAAATGAAAGTCTGTAGTTAAACTTTGTGTATCAGTGATGGAACTAAGATTTTGAGGAAGACGGAAATAAAACAGACCAAAAGCAGGGAAGTTTGGTACCTACACTTTATACCTGAGGATACCTGGACACAAATACCGAAAGGAAGAAATCAAGAAGCAATCAAATGTTGCAGAGGTATATACCTTGCTGTAGTTTCAGCTAACGCAAATTTTGATTTTAAAAGTCAATTCATAGTCACTCTTCTCCACGTAGCTATGCATATGCATGCAGCTTCTCCCCCAGTGCTCTCCCCAAGACAAAAACACCTATTAGATGTGGATTTGGGGTATAATACTGCATTGGGCTGAGAAAGAGGATTAGTTCAGGAGTGTATGTGGAAGGCTGCAGATTTAAGGTCAGCTTACTCTCAAAAAATTCTTCGGGACTAATAGCAGGGATGCGTGGAAAATGAAAATGTCTTTTTAAGGAATCCACTAAACTGAGACATGGAGATTAGAACTGGATGTGTTTGCCAGCAAATGTATACCTATAACCTGGGAAGCAATGAGTAACAAAATCACAATTTTTTTTTTTTTTTTCCTAGAAAATAAGAGTTTTATTTGTATTGGTGATTCTGCCTTACAGGATGGACTTAAGAGCACCGCCTGTTGTTAAAGTTGACTGCACTTCCTATGGTAAACCTATTTCCAATTGCAAAACCTTTCACCAAACATCAACCATTCACGCTAAAACTTTGTGGCCATATGGCTGGTGTTTGCGTTTCTTTTGATTACATTTTAATTTATTTGGGAAATTGCAGTCAGAAACATTCATCTATTTCCAAGAAATAGGAAAAAGACTGTTTTCCTCTGTTAAGAAATTCTGATGTCGTCTACATTAGGAAGCTCCAGAGTAACTTGACATTTTGGAGAGAAATGGCCTTTATGATGGGGATGTGCTTTTTGCTATTCCTGTGAAGCTTTGCACACATTTGGCAAGTTAAAGCCCTTTTAAAAAACATAGGATTTTTATGCTTTCAGCAGGCATCCTAGGCAGTCCTTACTGATCGGGATGCTTGGAGCAGGACATCATGTGGATGTAGACAGGCTGGTAAAGTAGGTAAGGAGTAGGGAATTAATGAACTGCTACTGACCAGTGAGATGAATAGTGGTCTCACCAATATATTAATCACGTTTCTTGCATCCACATCGGGCATACTACAGCCAAGGACTGAGCATGGTCATTGCTCATAGCTCTGACATGTTTGAGAGCTGGACTATAGCCAAAAACCAGGACTAAAATCAAGATGCATGTCTTGGTTACTCTCTAGCCTGTTGATGCTCAAGCAGTGTAAAGAAGGGACTTAATTTAAATGGAAGAAGGGCCAGGAACTAGGTATGGGAGGTAGAAAGACACGTGAGGCATCCCAGGGATACAACTAGGAGAGCAGAAGGAAACAGAGAAAGCAGAGACTGTGATTTAATATGGAAGTACAGTAGACTGGTTGGTCAAGAAAATTAGGTGGAGAACTGAGGAAGAAGTGGAGTCTGGGGTTGTTGAGCTGTTGGGCCTTGCCTTATACAGGGATAATATATGCTATGAAAGTAAAAGAGGTATTAAATCATCCGTGTTGGATCTTGGAGGAGATTTGAACTGTCTTGGGAGGAAAAATGGTAGAAATTTGGCATGATCCAGGCAAGAAAGTGTGGGCTAGAAATAGAGGTAAGAGGGAGCAAGGAGTCAACGTGAAAAGACTGAAGCAGAAAGGGTCTATTTCAAGGGAAACAGGCAGAGGAGTTCAAGAGGAGCTACTAGATTTCTGTTTCAGATCTAGAATAAAACTCATGACTTCTCCATCTCCCCAGTCCTCAGACGTAAGCAAATAGTAGTGAAATCCACTTGCAAAAGCATGGCATTCTGCATAGCAGATGAAAACGTGCTACCTCAGCTGTTTCTCTGCTAGCACAAGTCACAAAATCTGTAATTCGGTCTTGTCCAGGACAGAAGTGTCAACCTGACATCATGTGATTGAGTTTCTAGGGAAGAATAAGAAAATAGGTCATTTTATTCAATTTTCTATTAAAATTACTGATAAAAATTTCTGTTTAAGCCATTCTTAAGGCTGCAAAATCATGTATTTGCTCCAAAAATAACAGAATGAAGGTTGCCAGAACAACTGTCGTTTATCCTGTTCTTCCAGTAAGCTTTATGGTCATTCAAAAGACCTTTGCCATATGCAGTGTACAGTGTTGTAGAAATAAATCAAGACTATACAATAAAAGAAGTATCCACAGAACCTCTGCATTTCTTGTTGAAGATAGAAGTTGTATGGTAGGTCACCATTGTAGTCTGAGTATTGCTCACAGTTTTGAACAGTTTACACCTCTGAGAAGTCTCTAGATTTGTTATTAAGTTGGGCCTTGGCTAACAGCTTTTCTTGGTTTTAACTGTAAACAAGCCTGATTCATGTTTTTGGTGTTTGGACTCAGCTTTTAACTTACTGGCGATACAAAGAAATGTGGTCTCTTTGATGGTTCTTTTCTTTATGAAATCTGAAGAGTACGTTGTCCTCTTTTGGGAGATATTGATCTTGGCTGGTCACTGCTTGTTTGACATTTTCTTTGCTTCTTCCATCTTCTTATATGCTTTTTGTTAAGCATATAAAATAAACCAAATTATTTGTTGTTGTAGCATTCAGGAAATGCTTTGCATCTTGTTAGTGTTGAGGATTAAAATACAGACAACAGGATATATTTCTAGGATGAGTAATTGCTTGTTTGTGTTATTCTGTTTTCATTTTCTATTGCAAGTTATAGATAAAAACCTATGTTAAAACTTTACATGTAGTTCTTTGATTCTAGTTTAGCTTTATTTAACAGCTAGGGTAGAAAGATTTTCACTTACTCACTTGCTTTAGGGAATTCTGATTATCTTCCAATGGAAAAGGGAGGGTAATGTCTTTCAGGATAAAGGACACTAGAAGTAGTCTGGCTTCAGAGCAAGCTTACTGTTCCTCTACAATTCTCCAGATTTTTCAGATTAACAGAGTTTCCTCTCCACTTTGGGTTCTTGACCACAGCAATGAAAACCTTGACAAATAATATATTTAGAGATGTCCTGGTTTTGACTGAGATAAAGTTAATTTTCTTCCTAGTAGCTGGTATAGTGCTGTGTTTTGGCTGTAGTATGAGAAGAATGTTGATAACACAGTGATGTTTTAGTTGCTAAGTAGCATTTATACTAAGTCAAAGACTTTTCAGCTTCCCACGCTCTGCCACCAGGGAGGTGCACAAGCAGCTGGCAGGGGGCACAGCCAGGACAGCAGACCCAACCTGGTCAAAGGATATTCCATACTGTATGGCATCATGGTCAGTAGATAAACTGGGGGGAAGCTGGCCAGGGGGCTGGGATTGCTGCTTGGAGACACGCTGGGTATCGGTCAGCAGTTGGTGAGCAATTGCACTGTGCATAACTCATTTTGTATATATTATTATTGTTGTTGTTGTTATTTTATCTTCCTTTGCTGTCCTCTTAAACTGTCTTTGTCTCAACCCACGAGTTTTACTTTTTTTTTATTCTCCTCCCCATCCTACCAAGTGAGGACGGGTGAGCGAGCGGCTGTGTGGTGCTTAGTTGCCAGCTGGGGTTAAACCGTGACAACAGAATAAAATGTTTTCTTCTCCCCTCCTGGTAAGTCAAACAGAACAACAAATAAACACAGATAAATTAATTTTGCGTAGAGCATTTCAAAATACCTTCTACTGCGAATAAACATGGCAAATTCTTGAGGCTTGATGTGGAAAACTTAAACAGACAAATACTTCAGAAAGTCCCGTGTATAAAAGGTTGTTATAATTAGAACAATTTTGAACCCTCAATTATGATGCACTCACAACTGTCTGCTGTAATACAAATAATCCTATCTAATGAATAATGGAGACTAGTTGTTTTTTGGTTTTGGTTTTGTTTTTCTCCAGAAACAGCTGTAAAACTCTCATTAATGTTTTCTGACAACAGGATAGAGTTATTGAAGAGACTTACGGGATCGGTAGTCTCCTCTGTAACCGTTTAGCCTGCAGCGGGTATTGGCTGGGGGTCTCTCTTAGTTACCTGAGAGGGAGGAACCTGAGTTGCTGCACAAAAACTTAATTCATTCACATCATGGCTACGTCCAGCCCCGAGCACCTTTGAAAAGCTGCTAAATGATATAAAGTCTTTCTTGGTATAGTGTAGTTGAGAGTGCATATACAGCACAAAACATGTAGCTTGGTACAACAGTGCAGACTATAGCTTATAAATGTCCATGTTTACAGGTCTCTGAGCTACGGGATGACTGAGTAATTGTAATTCTTCCAGTCTTTAGAAGTTATTGGACTTTGCCTCAGAACAGGGATAAGGTTATTAAGGTGATATTCCTGGAGGAATTTCTTAAATTATTTTCATTGGTTGGACAATAACATTTGTCTGAATTACAGTTTTTGTAAAGGCAATTTTCAGATTTTTGTAGTTTACCCATAGGTGGTGGTGGGGGGTGTGTTTTGATGAATGTGTCCTGTAATACTTCTTTTCCTGAACTGGACTAAAAGTCTTTCAGCATTTTCCATTAGGGTGGAAGAGTATCTCCCTTCAATTAAGCAACAACTGCCACGTTTCAACTGAGGAAAGTTTGCACTTCCTTATAGTGCCAGAGAATGGTCTCCTTCACCAAACATATGCATGTATTGGTAAACAAAACAGGCAAATATCAGACCTGTATGGGAGAAATATATTTTGCTGACGGTTTTCAAAGAAAGTGTCTCCTGTTATTAGGTTCCTGGTGATTTCAAGTAATGTTATTGCGTACAGTCTTTCTGAAGAAGTGAAACTGATCAAAGAGCCTCCTACTTCTGCTGTCATTTTTAACATACTGAAAGTAATTCACCGTTCTCCTGGTTTGAGCAATAACTTGGGTGGTTATGTAAGATATCTTACCAGTTCTAGATCACACATTGCCCCATACTTATGTATCCCTTGGCTAGAAACAGGAATATATGTGCTTAAATGTCATGGATTTCACATGCATATTTTTAATGGTGCCTCTTATCACAACAATTCATTTGTGAAAACAAGTTATTTCTCATTTTTCTCTCATTGTGAGTTCTTTAATGATGAGGTTTCAGAGTGTTCAGTGTTTGACAGCATAGAGACTGAACTCTCCAACTGTCAGCAGAGGTGTGTAAAAACCTGTTTCCTAGGATGAGAGAAAAAATGCTGAAAACTGATGAGATGCTGCAGCAGAATCTGAAATAGCGCTAATTTATGTCTAGCTGATGGGTGTATATCATACTTCCAATGTTTTCTTAATGTAACTTGAGCAGGGCACATACTTTCAAGCAAACTGTGCATCCATATGGAAAAAGAAAAGGCAGAAGCTCTTTGAAGTCTTACCATGAAATGCTCAGTGCAACCAGGACTATGAAACCAGTGGAATATAACAAAAATTATTTATCATCCCTTACACTAACATTAGGATTGCTAAAAAAGGGGGGGAGAGAGGGGGGAGAGAGACTTTTTCTCAGTGACCGTTTTAATACTCACATTTGAACAATAGGGCTCTAACCAAAGCCTGTGTCTGGAATGGAAATCCTCTCCCACACCCTTCCAGGCTGACGTTCCCTCCCCCCATCTGCCATAGCTCATATTTCAGAGCTGAGCTGGTTCCCAGCAGACTCTGTGCTGCCTGGAGGAACGTCTTATTTGTTCAAAAGAAAAGTAGAGGAGCAACTGTTAACTGCCCCTTGTGCCCTGCAGAACTAGACATATTTGTACGTAAGAGATGAACTTGCTATTCCTCATAGGTACAGCAAATCTCATAAAAACCCTCATGCGTGCCCGCCTACACGAGGGCTTTATCATGATCAAGGGGCTGCATCTCCTCCCAGAAAGTTCAGTGGGTCGTGGCAGCTGACTTGTCCCTGTGTTCCCACGTGATCACGTCCTACAGCCCAATCCAAATCGTTGTTCTCGTGTGATCTGGGCGATCTGCGCACATCTGGCAGGCAAAGAAGACATGGATCAATAAAAGCAAAGTTTATAAAAGGACATCAAGATTATGCTGTTGCTCTTGGGCACAGGACATCTAACAGCAGGTCTTGCCTCTACTGAGAAATGTTCATGAAGACAGTCACCTGTTTGTACTGGCAGACTTTGCAAGTGGACGTGCATTGGTAGTTGAGTCTCTTTTGCCCATCCTCTGAGTAAAAACAAATTGGCAGCAGTGCCTCTTGCGCTGTAGTTGCATCTCTTCTTAGACTTTTTGGCTCTGTTATTCTGTTGGTCGTGGAGACTGGGAGGGCTGAATTTTCTTTAGCTTTGTCAGTCAAACTTTAAGATATTAGGAAGAATGAGGTAAAAATCTTAAATCAAAAATGCTCCAATTTTACCAAAGGTTTACAAAAACCAGGAGTATTTTTGCTTTTCTTCTCCATGTTTTTTTTGGCAATAAATATTCACTCACTGCTAATCATCAACTATCATTACAGCATCTTTGTGAATGTGTGCACACTGTGCTTGGAATATATTGTGATTCCCAGGTAGATTTTACACGGAGGAGAACCTTCCATGGAATTAGCTGTGATGAGGCAAGAGAAATTACTTAGAAAAATGGCTGGACATATTGAGATGATGGTGCTATAACAAACTAAATTTTAAACATTCATAAATAGATGAAGTAATTCAGCCCAATGGCATTGGCTTCTGTACTGAAATTTTTATTCAAATAACCATTCAAATATGTTTTTTCCCCTGAAATATTAATATTTGTCCAATAAACATGCTTTATATCTTGTTATCATGGAAAGTGTGGAATGGAGAGTTCCTCCTACCAAATCTAGGCATTTTAGCATGATACAGAAAAAAAAAAAAGGGAAAAAAAAGTCAAGAGTGTTTGTATAAATAAAATACTCTAAAATAAGCTAGGTTGTGAATTTAAGAGGACAACAGCTATTCTCACCCCTTCTTAAGAAAAGCACTCATTCTGTCTTCAGTTTCCTATGTTATATTGGCAGGTAGACAAGCTCTTAAAAAGATGTTTGTTCTAACAGCACTTCGAAGTTAATGTGAGTTGGGGGAAGGCAATGAATTTAAAAGTGTAATGGCTGCTCTGAAATAGCTGCACATGGATATTTCTATTCAGAACAACAGTATCCACACGTGGCCTTAATCAGGAAAAGCTTCATGTATAAATGAGTCTTAATAAAGTATTTACTTAGCATCTAAGTGACAAAATTTGACAGTCAGAGGGGTGGTTGTTTATTCACTCCACTTAGACGCTATAAAGCTGAATCTAGGCAAGGCTTTTGGATAAGAAACCAGACTGTCCTTCAGCTCAGAGCATTAGGTGGGCAAGGTGTCTGAGAGGAGGTCTGCAGCCATCTTTCTTTTTTCCCCTGTCTCTGGACCCGGCTTAAAGACAGACCCATCCATTCCGTGATTGAAAGAGGTCTGAGGGCACAGTTAACCACAGAGGAGTGATCTTCTAGGCATCAAATAGCCTGAGATCCTGGAGCACAGTTCACATGTGTCGACAAGACCTGGGTCCAGAAGCACTGAGTCACAAATATCTTTGGCTTGGTGTACTTGAGAATATTGAGCATCAGTGCCACTTCCCGGCCTCAGCAAATCAAAACAGTTTTAGAGAAGATACAAGTTCGGGCTTGTATGCACAGGTTTCCCATTGCCTTTATCTTTTTTGGTCTTTATTGTTAGATGGAGGGATTCTTCCAAGCACACGGGGAGGAACAGTCCCATGCACAGATCAGTGTACGGGAAGGCATACAGAGGAGCCTTCTAACTCTTGTGCGCTTCATCTTTTTTTCCAGGTGGGGAAGAAGACATTGCCAGATTGCTACTGCACCGGAAATGCTGACAGCTCCAAGTGTGTTGGGTCTGGGCCAGCTGAGCCTGTTAAACAAGTATAGCAGCTCCCACACGTTACTGTGCTGCAGAGCTGCTCCGGAGGCCCATCTCTGATCTGCAGGAATGCCTCTGTGCAGTGCTGCCTGTGGGCTCTCCCTCCAAAAGTGCACGGCAGAAGTCATTAAGTTTCGGGTTTGATTTCAAGTTCCGGTGCCAAGGTACAGTTGTTACCAACTAAAAGAACGAATTGTGTCAGCAAATATACAACCGGTGGACCAGTACTGGGTCAGTCTGCTCCTTAAACAGAGAGTGATTTGAGGAACTCCTTATCAGGAGTTGCTGTCCTTGCATCCTGGAACATGTGTAATTAGTTGAGTTTATTTAACATGTATCTGAAAACTGTCAGATAGTGTCCTTTAGATGAACTTTGCTCATTATAAACTCATTATAGTACTAAAAGTCACACCCACAGATGCACAAACCTCTGCCCAAGTGAAGACCCTAACCCACAAGCATATTATTGTGTAACCATATGTAAATTACTAACCAGTCCTGGAAAGGGGATGGAAGTGTGGGGAGGTACTAACCAAAAATCGGAAGTATGAATGATGTGAGTACTGTGGAGGTGTGCTAGCTGTGTGGTTTTATCTCCTAGCACCTGACATTGCGCAGTCTTGTAATAAAACGATGTCTCGACTCTGTGCTTATATTTGGCTGCTTGCACACCAGGTAAAGAACTCCACTTTTGGGACAACGGATGGGTGAAGTGGTTGCTTATCAATAGAAATGCCTCTAGCCACTCCTCATGACTTAAGCTCTTGCCATCTCATATTTTAAATCGAACCACATTACTCTTACAGCTACCACTGAAAGAATGGGTTGAATGCATAGAATTTCATTCGCTGGTACCAGCAGCCAGTTCAGCTGAACACGGGCCTTGTGCTTACAAGCCAAACCAGGCCTGCCCAGATGTCTTCTGAGGCCAGCGGCTGCCCTCCCCCACCACAGGTGACTGCCGCTGGAGCGTGAACCTTTGTACACCACCTCTTCCAGCCAGGATAACTAACACTGTCTGCATGACCGTGTCACGGGAACAGCTGTTAGGAAAACAATGGAGTTGCTGGTGACCAGACCCATGTGCAGGGCTGGTGTGGTGGGCCAGGTGCAGAGCTTTTTGTGACCTCGAAACCTTGTCTGGCGCAGCTTCTCCCCATGCTCCCACAAAGTCCTTCAGCAGATGACCCAAAGCAGTCCTTCCAAATACTGTTTTCTCAGCATCGGATCCTGACCCCTAAGATGTTTATTTCTCCTGCTGCTTCTCCCTCGCTGATGCAATTTATCTCTCCTCAGTGAATCAGTACAAAGGTGTGTGGAGCTGCACTGTTAATTAGGTCATTGAAGAGGTGGGGAAAGAAAAAAAAAGGCTAGTCTATTTTCCCCTCGTAAAGTCACATTTCAAGCTGATAATTTCTGTCATCTGGTGTAAAGTACATCTCCATAAAGGGTTTATCAGCACAGTGCCAGGGGTGGCAGACAGCTGGTGGTAGGAGCAAGCAGCTGACCTTTGCGGTCCTGTTAAGCTGACTTCAGCCCCAAAACCAACTTGTGATGGTACAACTGGTGTTGTCGCCCCCCTCCATTTGAGTGTTAATAATACTAGAATAAGGTACTTTTTCCTGCAGATGTTCTTTAAAGAGAACCTTCTGCCTTGGGTAGACCACTGACAGTGAAGGTCTTTGTCCTCAAGAGGTGAGGTGTGGGTAGGAGCATACGAACTTTTACACGCACTCTACTTCTTCCTTCCCTGTGTGGTTCTTTGAGCCCTCGAGACCACTGCTAAAGCAAAAACCAGTTTAGTTTTCATGCTCTTGCTATAATAGGCTTTCTAGTAGAGATTCCCAACACAAGGACTGATTAGGGACCTGTGAAATAGGGGGCTATGGACACTACTTCCTCAGAAAATAACCATCAGCTCCTTCTGGAAAGGCTGCCAAGAGCCACCAAGCAAATGAATCAGCTTCAATCACCCCTGGACTGAGAACACTTTGAAAAATCTGAGTGGCAGATTCTGTTTATTCATCCTTTTAGTTTGTTTTTTTCAACACTTGTGAAATACTTATCCTGCCTTTTCACCGTAATACCATGAGAAAGTCCTGCTTCTTTTACCTCTTGCTGTTTATCATCCATATTCTATTTGGGATTTTTTAGCCAGCTGAGTCTTATTTCCATGCTGTGATGCTCTTCACCTTCTTTCTTCCCTTCCTCCACATCTGAATTATCATATATTTCCCTCTGTTTCTTTTTTTTTTTTCCTATTCCTGTAAAAAATAATATTAAAAAAAAAAAAAATGAAGCAGGGATTAATGCTCTGANTTTGGACGACATTGAAAAACATATTTAATTTCATTTGCCAGCCCGTAGTCCCCAGAGAGAAAACAATCTTGCCCATAAGACAGAAAAACACTTTGACAGAAACAAAACAGAAAGCATCAGGAAAATTTGCAATCTAGCAAGATGTTTCTCTGGGCATTCTACACCAAGGAAAGCATTACTTTGCTAGATTAGAGCAGTTGAATCTAGTATGCTGTCTCCTATAGTAATCACTGTTACTTGCTTCAAGGGATGGTACAAGATGCAGACTTAACTCCCTCAGGAAAAGTCTCTTTGAGCACATCCCATCCTCCCAACAGAGCTCGTCTTCACTTGACTTTACCTCAAGTTAACTAACAGCCAATTAGCTTGAGACAGCTGATATTTGTAAAGGTTATGTATGTACTCTTCACACAACTGATTCAGGTTCTAAAAGTTTATTCTTTAACCTAAAACTGCGTTTTCATTGACAAAAAGGGGTTATGCATGTGTGTATTCATAACATTTATCATTGTGAAACTCTAGTGGAGACAAACACATCAGCAACATCTACTTCACTACAGCCAGACATGATCAACATTATGCTGTATTACAGTCTTTCCACTCAGACTAGTTGTAGGATAATAAAAACTAGAAGGCTCTGACTTTCCTGGGATTTCCTAGCAAGATGGTTACTAAAAAAGGAAAAAAACATGTAATTCTGTCCGTTAAAAACACAGGCTGCTACTTGCTTTTCCCTGGAATCCGTCGGTTGTTTTTTTTTTCTTCCTTTTTCTCCTATTTAAATATCATTCTTGACTGATGACTCATGGCAGGAAATGGAGCTGCCTTTCTGTTCTTGTGCAAGAGCCAGAAGGCATATGTAGGTCAGCAGAGCATGTACAGAATGTCCTGCAAACATGAATGCAATGCACTCCACATTGTCAGTGCTTAAACTAGCAAGCATTCATCCATCAGTGCTAAAAGTACTGGTGGAACACTGTGTCTTGAAAAAAAAAAAAAAAGGAAATTCAGTAGCAAAGAATGGCCTCTGCTAGGAAAGATCTGGAGCCTTCCATTTTGAGAAAAAAAAGCTACTTTTTTTTTCTGGTTACTGTTTGCTAAGTTGTCTAGAGGTGCAGAAACTAGAGAACACCATGAAGTTTAGGTGATGTGCAAATTCTGATTAAAAATAAATAAATTTTGAAACTGGGTGGTGACCCAAATAACTCTTTCCACTGTCCAGCTCTTTCTGTTGGCTTGTATGCCTTTGCTGTATGACAATGATCTTTTGATTCACGGAAAGCTACAACCTGTATGTGTTGGGAGGTTCTGCCCAGACACCAGTCAGAAGCATCATTCAAAACTATCAGCCATGATTCATGTGGAAAAGAACACAGAGCCTAATCGTAAGGACAAAAAAAGTTTAAGATTTGGTCAGATTCATAGAGCCTCAACAATGTAATCTGGTTTGCCATTTCGTTTTCAAAAAGTCCCAACATCCACCTCATGCTACAAGCCATGCATAGGGAAAAAAAATAAACTTCTGAGGACTTTACAGATAGCTGATGTTGGGCTGACGTAAAGGTGGATACTACTATAAAACAACACAGGAAAAAAAAAATATATGCAGCCAATCTCAAAGTAAATTTTTCCAAGTACTACTCCTACATATAATTCTACTGTCAGTTATTACAGCTTTTTACAATCAAATTTTCCTGTTTCTCAAGTTGTCTTTCCATCAGTACAATAACAGGAAAATACAAATTAAGGAAGCTGTGATTCTGACTGTGCATAAAATTGTAAGTTTAAAATGTATAAATTCCCCTGCCAGTAATCTCCCTCAGTTGAACTGGGAATAAATATAATATCACTTAATTATGGTGATCTTACGCTTTACCTTCCCAGCTCTTTAAGCACTCCTGGGGCCATTTAGGAAAAATTCTACCCTTTCTACTATATATTCAGCCCTGCAGTGCCAACAAATTTAGCTACCCTGGAACTGTGAACGCTGGTTGTCAGAAATAATTTCTAATCAGAGGGAAATAAGTTTTTAAACAATCCTTACACTGCAAGGAACCAAAATCTCACGTGCTCTTCCTCTTGCGGACAAAACTACAAAATATTGGTGAATAAATTTTGGGCCTTGAATTTTTCCACAGTGAGACGAGATGGAAGGCCAACCTGTAACTATGGAGGGCCTACATTGCCATGATGGGGAGTGTATGTGTGTGTATGCACATGTAGCACATGACGAGTAGGAGACTTAACAGAGAACAGAGAGATAGATCTTCTCATTTTCCCAACAAAAATCAGCATTCTGTAGCTCTTGTGCTTCAATATACAGGAGTAAAGGAAGTAAAGCTGGAAACACACTGGGAATAGATGAAGTCTGACTTAACTTCACTCTTTTGTATGTCAGTCACAGGGAGAGAAAGGTCCAGATGAAAATAATTATGCAGGTTCTTGTTGGACATATTCAGTATATTTCCCTTGCAGCAGCATTAAAAATGTGACTTTGTTAGAAAACACCAGTTATCAGATGCACACAGTGTCCCTGGGAAACGTAAGTCACATCCAGAGGTCACAAGACCTCTATTTAGGCTGCAGATTTTACCCCTCTCATCTAAGGGGACAGGACTACTTGCTTTGGACTGGAGAGAAGTCACGCAGAGAGGGGTTTGAACAGGGTCAAATGAACCATGCAGAGGCTGAAATGAGCTCTGTACTGCAAAGAAAAGGTTTCAGCTGGGGTCCTTGTGGAAAATTATCCATCTCAGCTCTTTCAGCTTCAGGCAGTTGGGCTTCTTCATCAGCCTTGTCAAGGAGAGGCATCAGATCAGTGAATGCCTCTCAGCTGTGTCTTTCTCTTACCACAGCCTCATCCTCTGCGGGTTGTGCTTGTGCTGGATGGGAAGCAGATTTCATTGCCTTGTGTGAAAGGGCTTCCATGTGTTTTTTATATTGTAAATTCTGAATTCTGTGTGATCACTTTAGTGCAGGCTTTAAAGTAGATCCATATAGCTTTGTAATGGATTTCAACTACTAAGCACCATTTCTCCCATGCTGTTAGTTAGCCTCTGAGTTTGTATTAGCAGGATATCTCAGCCAAGGACGTCTTGAGATCGTAGCACAATGTTTACATGCCATGCTCTAGTGTTGTGTGAACATGAGCTGTTTGGATTTGGCATTGCCAGCTGAAGACGTGAGGACTGTGTGGGGTTTGGTTTTGACAACTTCTTCCTCATCCAGGTAGGTAATCTCCAGTGTTTGGTCTCCTGTCTTCAGATATTGTTAACAGTTCAGGAACAAATATGTTCCCCAGCATTCAGCTGCAATAACCCAGATTTCTCCCCTTCAGGTCTCTGCTGACAGCACAGAAAAAATAGTTTTTTTGGGGAAAAAAAGGCAGGAGGTTTGAACCCTGGATGTTCAAGATTGAATATAATTTTGTTTTCTTCAAAATTCTCCCTATTTAGGATGGGCTCATCATAACACCATTTCTATCAAAACAATCACTAAAATGAATTCTTTAATCTGTAATTCTGCCAGCCAGTGTTCAGATCCTGTTTGTTTGGGGGGTTTTGTTTTGGTTTGGTTTTTTTGTGGTTTGTTGTTGTGGGGGTTTTTTGGTTGGTTTTTTTTTTTTGTCTTGTTTTTAATACTTAAGATCACAAAATAGCCTGATTTAAAACTTGTCCGTTAAAAGTCTATAAAAGTAAAAGGCAGATTTTCAAAATAATTAAAGCTACACAAAGTACCTAAATAAATGGCCAGATCATCATTTCCACAATGCGGGACAGTGGGTGTCTTTGGAACTGTGACCAGTTCCGACCAGATTGTTGTCAGGTAGTTGTTTCTTACCGTGTGTGAATCAAGTTAGGGACAGTAGTTTCTAATGGTTAGATGATTGCCTCTCACTAACCGCTAGCGTAGTTATGAGTGTTGCCGGTTTTTAGCTGACTGAATTGAAACCGAGAGTCAAAAGGCTTAAACTCTTTCCTGTTGTCAGAAACTGGGAGTTTGCAGTACTAATAGTTGTTTTTCTTCAGGGTACCAATACAGAGACACAATACACATGGCAACTTAGATTTCAGCACACAATCTACTTCCTATGGATGAAAGTGTCAGCCTTTTATGGATCTTACGGGAAAACAAAGGAGTTGCTTGGCTACAAACTGATCACCTGCTAAGTGACAGTGCAATTCATTTACAAACCTGTTGGGCGGGTGGAGGGCCTTGTGATCAGGCGGTGATTTCTGAGCAGTGTTTGCCTTGGGTGGCAGGTTTTTACTGTGTTTTGCTCAGTGGCAGAGATAGCAGCCTGTGATGTGAAGGTGGAGAGACTTTCTGGATTGATTGAATAGGCTGTTGTATTGGGTTTGCAAGGCAAGGGTTTGGTAGCGGGGTGGGGGGAATAACATAGTTAAGAAGGGGGAAAAAAAAAAAAAGGGCTGGGCAACAGCAGCCCCATGAGACAAGTGAGAATATGTGAGAGAAACAGCCCTGCAGACACCAAGGTCAGTGAAGAGGGAGGGGGAGAAGATGCTCCAGGCAGCAGAGCAGAGATTGCCCTGCAGACCATGGTGTAGACCATGGTGGGGCCAGCTGTCCCCCTGCAGCCCATGGAGGTCCATGGTGGAGCAGATACCCACCTGCAGCCCATGGAGGACCCCATGCCAAAGCAGGTGAATGCCCAAAGGAGGCTGTGACCCTGTGGAGAGCCCGTGCTGGAGCAGGTTCCTAGCAGGACCTGTGACCCCATGGAGGGAGCACACACTGAAGCAGGATTTGTGACCCTGTGGGGGAACCACACTGTAGCAGTCTGTTTCTGAAGGACTGCACCGCGTGGAAGGGACCCATGCTGGAGCAGTTCACGAAGAACTGCAGCCTGTAGGAAGTACCTATGTTGGAGAAGTTGTGGAGGACTCTGTCCCATGGAAGGGAGCCCACACTGGAGGAGGGGAAGAGTGTGAGGAGGAAGGAGGGGCAAAGACAGCTTGTGATGTCCGCAAACCCCATAGCGCATCCCCCTGCTCCACTCGCGCAGCGGGGAGGAGGTAGAGAAGCCAGGAGTGAACTTGGGCGAGGAAGAAGGGAGGGGTGGCAGGAAGGTGTTTTCAGATTTGGGTTTATTTCACATTATCCTACTCTGACCTTTTTTTTTTGGTCCAAATCAAGTGTGGTTTGCTTGTGTTGGTAACTGGTGAGTGATGTCCCTGTCCTTATCTCGACCCATGAGCCTTTCATCATATTTTCTCCCCGCAATCCAGCTGAGGAGGGGGAGTGATAAAGTGGCTTTGGTGGGCACCTGCCATCTAGCCAAGGTTAACTGGCCACACCTGTGAGGATAGATATGCACAATTTCTGCCTCTTCATCAAGGCAGTTACTGTCCTTGATCAAAGATCAAGTTTGAGCAATGGGAAAAGAATGTACTTATACCAAGGAAACTGAAGAAACTATTTTAAAATACTATATAAATGGATGTAATAGGAGGAAACTAAGTCAGTGAACTCTCAATAAAATTCCTAAGCAGAATTTTACATAGTAAAAATATTTATTCAACATCATAATGATAATTTAAAGTGCATAGGGAACAATGACAGAATTTCCTTTCAATTTACAACAAGTGGAAAGCTTGCTAAATTCTTAGCTGTAGAATAGTATGTCCAGATATGGGCTCTACACTCCAAGCAAATATACGTGTCTGAGAAAATCTAAAGATGAGTAACAAAAAAATATAAGAAATCTAGAAAAGTTAACCCAGGGTTGGAGTAACTGAACATGTTTAGTCTGCTGAGGGGAAATGTGGTTACAATTCAAATACTGAAAAGTTGCTGCAAAAAATAGCAGAATAATTATTTTATTTCATGTCCACTGGAATAGAATGAGAAGTAAGAAGGTGGAAAGAGAAAAAGGTATTTTCATATTAAGAATGTTTAACAGTTTGAGAAAAACTTTTCTAAATGTTATGATAGATATGTACTGAATAAATTCCAATTGGAAGTCTCTGAAATACCTGTCTTCACTTGTCAGCTTTCTGGCCATTCTGCTGAGATGCAGATATGAGCTCAGCAAGTTTGTCCTTCATCCCTCTCTCCTCCTTAGAGCTTTATCAGGTACCCAGCAGATGACAGCCTCTATCTATTAGGAGTGCAGTGTGCAGATGGAAATAAAGAAGAAAAAAACTCACACAAATTTTTATTGTCCAAATACTAGGCCAACTGCCAGCAAGGATGAAATTGTATTTTGTCAAGTTTTTGATTATTCCTATTCCCAGTTTGAAGAACACTTGAAAATTACTTCCTTTTCCCTCTCCCCCCACCCCCACTTGCAGCTCATTTCTATGGGACCTTCAAGCCTATACAGAGTTGGTATTTGCTTGGAGAGAATCTGAGGAATTTGCAGCCACAGTTGTGTAATAATTTCATGCTCAGACCTACAGGCTGTCTGGGTAGAAGGTGTTGTTTGAGATGTGTTTCAGATGGCAGAATGGCTTCATTCAAAAGTCACTGGCCATTTTGGAAATCTGCATTATGCTGCTTGCAAGACTGAAGTCTTTTGGCTGAATTAGCAGGAACACACTGTGGGCAACCTAGAAAAGGTACCATTTGTCTTTTGAAACATTTGTCAAAGTTTAAGACACATGGCAAAGATATACATAGATACAAGTAAAGTACAAATAATCACAGTGACTGCCTTACAGTGCATTCAAGGAGACCTAATTTTGTCAGTTTGCATTCTAAAATGTGAAAGGTAAATAAAAGGATTGTAAGAAAATTTATTTTTTCCTTTCCCCCCGCCCTGTATTTTTCCTGTTTCCACACAAAGGCTGCAGGATATATCTCTGGGAAATGAGCCTGTTGAAAATGTAACTCTTTGGTGCGCACAGTTTTCACGTACTAAGATGTGCAGACAGAACCTGAGGATGCAGAGAGGGTAACTGTTCACGGTGTGACCAGTGCCCAAACACTATGAGGAATGAGGCAGCTTTGCACTCTCTGTAAAGGAATATGATATACAGCAGGTAATGGTAGATGAGGTCTGCGTACCAGTTTCAGGCTGAGTCTTCACCTGGTTTCCAGGAGTATCTGTAGCATCTGGATCTCTTATTTCTGGGCCACACATTGACAGGAACCACTTCATTAGGGGCTGAATTTGTTTGGATACTTTGTGAAACCAACTTCAAACTTTATTGAACTTCTGCTGGGGTTTGCTGGTGGCCTTTGCTGAAAACATTTAATTTGTTCCGTGTAGTATGAGTGATCATGTCAACGGCATAAACAGAAAAGTGCTGGTGTTGCCATTTCCCTTATTGCGGTCCTGCCAGTGGCCCTTTGCTTTGTAATGGTTCTAGTCCATGTGCCATAAATACCCTTCCTCCAGTGCTGGCACTGCCAACCACTTGCAGATCTTGGTATTTCAGAAGCTGCTCAGCTAGGACTGGATGTGATCCTCTCTCAAAAGAACAGGGATCTGCCCAGGGGATCCTGATAGGGCTATACTGAAGCACAGGAGAAAAGTGTGTCCACTCTAAAGGTCTGTACCCTTTTCTGCATATACTTGTAAACAAGTCGTAACTGCAAACACTTGCACTGCCTGGTGCATTTGCATTTAGAACAGGACAGTGACATCAAGTCAAGATGATCTGAGGACAGGAGAAAGGCATACACAAGTGGAGAAAGGTATACACAGGTAAATGGAGAAGCTGATCCAGGTGTGGAGGAATGCCATATGGAGAGCAATGGGCAGCACAATGGCTCATCTGAAACACACATGCATTCAACATGACCCTGTTTCCTGCAGGAC
Organism: Pampusana beccarii; assembly: GCA_013399365.1. Classification (NCBI taxonomy): domain Eukaryota; kingdom Metazoa; phylum Chordata; class Aves; order Columbiformes; family Columbidae; genus Pampusana; species Pampusana beccarii. Next base: position 616,329 of record VWYH01007845.1, read on the forward strand.
TCTAATCTGTGCAGCACTGGAACAGATGAGATGACTCAGTGCCAGCTTCTTGGATATATTTGACAGTGCTACTGTGGGAAGCAAGAAACCACCAGGAAGGTTACACAGGTCTTTACTGTGTTGATCCTCAGGTGTAATGCGGTCATTCCTTCTCCTCTTGATATAATCTGGCAATGAGTATATGGCCATTTCCTGAAACTGTGTGAGTCATATTGACTCATTAGTTTCCCTTTGGCTTTCTTTATAAAGAATAAGTGGCTTCTAAGATGAAGAATAAACACTCCTGAGGCTATTGTACTTTCATTTTGGCTTACTGGTATGTTTTCAAATGTCTTCCAAGTCTGTCCTTTGTTAGCCATGCTAATTTAAGAGGGGTCCATTGATGTTGTATCCTGGGCATCATTACCACCACTGCCTTCCAGAATTTTTTTTTTTAGGTTTGTTTTTTTTGGTTGGTTGGTTTGTTTTTTTTTTTTTAGGTTTTGTTTATTTGTTGGTTTTCCTGTTATATACATTCAATCATTTCAATGTAACTTGTCATCTTGTCATGTGTTTGTCTGTTTAAGATCAAAAGGCAAATAGAACATCCAGTGATCAACTGGTAGGATAGCCCAGCATTAACATCGTGTAATTTGTCTGTGCATTCCATTTTCCCTCTTCTCTGCCTCTTGATTTTGGGTATTTATGAAAGTGAGCCATTCATATTTAAGGTTTTTATGTTGGGTTTCAAGTTAATCAGTTCTTACCACCTAGCATGCCTATACATGAGAATGCCAAGGAAAACCCATTCGCTTCAGTAAAAAGACTAGATTTTTTTTTTCCCCTCGTGCTTTTCATTGTAATAAGTTTGATAAAAAAGGACATTTGAAGTACTTCAAAAGAGGGAACGGTTATGTGATTGTCCAGTACCATCCCACCTCAGGCATGGTTCCATTTCAGAATGAGAGTTTTCCTGCATTAGAAGTTATGCGCTGTAATAATTGTTCTTTGGAGGAAATGAGTTGTTACACATTCATTATAACATTCTTCAGTTGTCTACACTGTTCATACCAATAGCATTACATATTTACGTATGCCATCATAAAACAGACCCACCCATGCACTAATTATTACCACATGAATGTGAGACACTGAAGGTCCACTTAGGAACATACTAGTCTGTTGCATGAATATATATATAATGGTATAATGAGCATATATATTGCTAAGCCTTGCTTGGTTCAGGTACTTCAAAGACATGTTGTCATAGTTATATTAACCTGACTTTATTGCATGCAGGTAAGGTGAGCACAATAGTACACAGGCTTAGAAGTTAATTGACTGACTAAGCTTGGTAGCTTACAAAGTGAGTCTTCTTGAGAAGTCACTAATGAGAGCCTCATTCCAAGTATTTAATGCTACCTTGCCATGCTGTTGTGCGCGCATGCAGCTGTGGAAGGGATTTGAATATATAACCCTCCGCTTACAGATGCGATAATATAATGCAGGAGAGTATGTAGTGTGCAAGGCTGCATTAGCTTTCTTGCTCCTAAAGAGAGGAAGTTAGAGGAACATGCTGTTAAAACTGAACTGCGATGACCAGTGAGATTTCGCAACAGAGATGATGTTGCAAGGGCATCCTGAATGATAAATGCGTATCTTGACTTAGCGACATATTTCTGCTTTAACTACCAAATATGCAGAAGCAGAATTGCAGGGACATTGACAAAAAGTCCTGTTCATCTGCATTCTGTTTTCAGCTCTAGCTTAGCTTTGCTGCAGGCCAAAAATCATTACTTCACACCTCATCATTCACTGATGTAGTTTCCATGCAGTCATCTTCCCACCATCACTCAGTGTTTATATGAGCTAAGAGGAAGCGTAAACATTTTCCTGTAAGGACTCCACCAGAGTTGGATGCTGGCCGACATAGTCACAGAGGTAATTTCAGTGGGCTCACCGATGATGTCATTGCACAGAACTCTTTGTTCCCAATTCTCCCGACCCTGTCTGACGGACTGCTTCCCCTATGGCTCTCACTTCTTTCATCAACATTGCACTTCCTGCCTCCAGTGGTCCTTCACATTTGTTCTCTTTGTGTTTCCTGCAACCAATCCCTTCCGTTTTTCTGCCATATAAAGCAGGGAGACAAAGCCACACCCCAAAACGGAAAAAATGAGGGGAAATCATGGAACCAAAAAGATCACCACTACTATTTTGCTCTACCTTTGTCTTTTTTCTCCTTCACACCTGTCTTACTCTTTAGATTATAAGCATTCCTTACACTCTGTAGTGAAGTGTTAGTGCACTGTAAAAACTTAAATATTTTCAACAATTTAGTGTGAAAGCTAATGTGAAACAGGCCACTAATAATGTGGAACATTTAATATCTTAGTATTTCTAAATAGCTTCAAACTGTGGCGACTTCTCAGTATTTATTATAGAAAACTAATATTACAAACCTGAAATTCTACATCTTCCCTATTTTTGAACTATAAAAGCATCAAAATCAAGTTTAGGATTGTTTCATCATACTCAAATAATTCAATGATGAGATTTTTTAAAAAATGTGTCATTTCAACACATACACATTATAAACAATTGCAAGTAATTGAGATTAGAATAAAGTCACTATATCAACTTTTAAAATGATGTGCAATAGTTAAAATGTTTTGTGTTTTAAACATATGGGATATCAATGTAATCACACAGTGATTAATTACAGTGTAGTTTCAGTCCAGTTGATACCTGGTTACAGTAAGGTCATGCTTTTTAATGATTAGTTGACGCCAATACAAGTATGAAGTAACTACACAGGTATTCCAGTTATTCCCATTCTATGCAACATGTGTATCTGTATTCTGCATCTGAATTCTACATATATGTATAGGCAGACACACAATCACATCTATCTATATGTATGTATATAAGTATGTACATGTATCTCAGATGTACATTGTGTTCACACGAACCATTGTGTTCACACTGTAATTATTCCCAGCCATGCTCCTTATGGTTATGTGAATTAGTGGTAATTGCAGGATAAAAAAATTACTGGTGTAACTATGCTATAATTTCAGTGTAATTACAGTCATTGTATTATGAATTTTAACCAAATATCGAGCCTGTATTCTTTCAAAGCAGAACATCCAAGTGCAACCATTGCATAAAAAAAGCTTTAAACTCGTTTCACTTTCTGAAAGTTTCCTCTTTCTCTCCTACACTAGCGCCTTTCTTGCCTTTTTAATAATTAAAAAAGAATCTGTGGGCAACTGAAAAACTCATATATATGAAATATGCTTGACGGAAAAAAAAGTAATGGGAAATTAGCCTTTTCCTTCAATTGCAGAATTGAGAATTATTGAATCCTAACTCTGTATTTTTTCTAAAGAGATCTACAGTAAATCCAATACTTGCAACACATCTTTACAAGATACTATAATATTATGTTTTTCCCTTTGTTTTTCCCTAGACTTTTAATCAGTATAATTCTAGTAGTTATCATTTCCATCTGTCACTTTACTGAAGATGCATGCAAGTCATATTCCAGATCTCTACACTGGTGTTTGGCCAAAAAACTGGGCCTTACACCTTTGCACTTCTGAAAAATACAATCATAGAATCATAGACAAGAAGCTGTTGAGTAAGGCTGAGGCTTCCTGAATCAGCGATCCATAGTCTGTTTATTCCTAAAATGTTTCATTATTAGTGCAAGTGTCAGATAACAGTGTAAAGATCTAAAGGCCTGCCTACTCACTACCCTAAAGCTTATGACATAATTTACAAAATCAGAATTACATATTAACAAATCAGCATGTCAATACACGTGGTAAAGTGTGGGGCAGAGGAAACCCACGCCTTCATATGGAACTGTTAAATAGTAAAAAAGGGCACATGCAAAAGTTGGATATATGAAATAAAATATGGTGCTTTCAATAGCATAGTTGACTCTAAAAATGTTACTGCTCTGTGCTTGATATTAAATGTGTTTTCAGTTTAAAATCAAGGTGTGAGACAAGGTCTCCTTGCAGATGGAATTATTCTCTTCCATATATCTTATAAAGAATAACATGCATTCTTTTCTAGTGCAGCAGACCATAATTTGACCAAGTGGTGCTGGCAGTAGTGAAAAACAGGGAGACAGAAAGCTAGGGAAGTTTATCACATCAGCTAGAAACCAGGAATAAAATTCTACACTTCAGAAATGCTATAAAGTGTGCTCACAAATCATAAAAAGAACTTACAGACACAGTACTTGTACTTTACAGTAAAATTCTGATGTCTGAATGCTTTGGGATAGCTTGTGCTTTTCTGCAGCAAAGGAATGTGGGGGTGATGTGGCACTTACTCGAGAACTTCACAAATTTTGGTTTAGCATTATGGCAGTGAGTCTGCCTAGATACTTGCTTCTAGCATGGCTCCTCAACATACCCACTTCACAGCTAGTAGGAAAGTTTGTACTAAAATGGCCATTCTAAAATGATGAACAGAAGACTTGTAGAATAGGTCTAGTACCAGAAATTCAGATTGCCATGTAGGAATTGTTAAAAAAAAAAAAAAAAAAAAAAAATTAGAAAATTCTTTCCCATTGCACAGTTTGATAGTAATGGGAAAAGCTCAGAGTTGGTTTCTCTTGTGGACTCAAGAGACACAATTTTAATGCCTGGAGTAGAACAAAATTCAAGAAGATCAAAAGTGGATACAGACACATTTTTATTTGAAATATCTTAGAATATAGAATCATAGAATAGTTCGGGTTGGAACGGACCTTCAAAGGTCATCTAGTCCAGCCCCCTGCAATGAGCAGGGACATCTTCAACTAGATCAGGTTGCTCAGAGCCCCGTCCAACCTGACCTGGAATTGTCGGAGCGGCGGGAGACAATGCACGCTCAGTATGAGTGTTATCAGCAAAGCTCGTTTATTATCCGTAACAAGGCTACATTTATAAGTCATATAATTAGGCTCATACATATTACAAAACATAGCTTGCCGTTGGCCATCCCCATATAGGTCAACCCCTCCTCTTCGGAAAGTCTCTAAACCTCCCAACGAGCCTTCTCCCACGTACCACAGTTTCTCTCTTGTTACAATATCTGCTGACAAGGTCACTCCGTCCTTGCAAAACATTTTTGCTCAGCACTGATTAACTGCTGACACCAACACTCCCTTGGGCCTATGGCCCCTCTCCCTTAACCATCCCCCAACTGCCGCCTCCACATGGAATGCTTCCAAGGATGGGGCATCTACCACCTCTCTGGGCAACCTGTGCCAGTGTTTCACCACCCTCATTGTAAAAAAAATTCTTCCTTCTATCTAGTCTGAATCTCCCCTCTTTTAGTTTAAAATCGTTACCCCTTTTCCTATCACAACAGGCCCTGCTAAAAAGTCCGTCCCCATCTTTCTTGTAAGCCTGTAAGTACTGAAAGTCTGCAATAAGGCTCCCCAGAGCCTTCTCTAGGCTGAACAACCCCAACTCCCTCAACCTTTCTTCATAGCAGAGGCTTTCCAACCCTCTAATGATTTTTGTGGCCTCCTCTGTATCTTCTTTGACAGATCGACATTTTTCTTCTACTGAGGACTCTAGAGCTGGACACAAGAGTCCAGGTGGGGTCCCACCAGCACAGAGTAGATGGGCAGAATGACATCCCTCAGCTTGCTGGCCATGCTGCTTTTGTTGCAGCACAGGATACAGTTGGCTTTCTGGGCTGCAAGCACACATTGCACACATCTTATGAACTTGTAGGCCTGGTTTCTATTTGTGTGATCTAGGAATTGCATAACAGTTCAGGTCTGGTGAAGCTGCAGTGGTGACAGGAGGTGTCATACTGGAGCAATTTCTTTCACATCGGATGGAGTATGGGCTGCACCAGGCAGTTCTAATATGGAGACGACAATCCCAATGAGCTTCCTGACTGCAGTAATTTAGTGCATCCACAGTGCCGTGTCTTTCAGTTTTCACAACATGCCCCTGACAAGTTTTTTGAAAGCACAAATGCAAAGTCAGCATGAAATCTCTGTGCCACTTGGTATTTTTCATAGCTTTTGTAGTTGTTGTCACTTAGTACTTTATAAACGAAACATTCTCAACTTTTCATTCTTGTTCTAATCAATGTTTTCAGACATCTCTGAACTCAAATTTCTGTAATGGTGTACTTGAGATGGAAGTATCACACCTGAAAACTATTTCATATGAGAGAATATAATTTGGAGATGGAGAAAGACAGGATAATATTCTACTACTGTTGGTGTTTTCTTCCAATTTTGTATGTCTCCTCATATTTTTCTATTTTACTTTTTAATTGTTAATTCATACTCAGTGAAGATTTAGATGTTCTTCATAACAGTCAGGTATCTTTCCTGAGGAATCAATGTACAAGCCATCATTAGATCTCTGTATTACACTTTCTCATTCTGTTGTCTACATTATGAAAATTCCCTTCCCTAACTATTATGTCAAACAGTATGAAAGTGTATTAACTTTGTTAATATATATATATTAGTTCACATTATACACTGCAATGTAATGAGGTAGTGGAATTTTACTGGAGACATCAGCGTTGTTCATGCTTAAGTAAAACAAACTAATGGTCCAGCTTGTGGAACAGACCAGAAGGGCAGCCCAGCCCTGGAAATAAGGACTTTCCTTCTTGGAGGCTTAGAGGTATCCCTGACAGATAAAAGATACCCCGAACAGCCAAGATAATGCTAGCATCCTATAGCCCCTGTAACATGTCTTTGAAACCCTCCCAGCACCATCTGGCATCATAGACAAGTAGCTATAGCGAGACTGATGTCCGGACCAATAGACGTGCAGCCAGAATGCTTACGAAATTTAGTTGCTTTGCAAAGTTTAACTGTGATTAGTAATCAGTAGCGTTGTGTTAGTGATCAGTCAAATCGTGTTGTAACCGAACACTAGAAAGGTACAAGAACCTTGTGTGAAACTGCTCTTGGCGTGCCCCAGTTTGGCTGGTTCACTTCACCTGAGTGAATAAATATTTACCCTTGTAATTCTATACTTTGTGTCCTAGCCTTTTGGTTGGTACAAGCCTGTTATAAACAACAATAGCCAATTAAACTCTGGTCTCGCAATCAATCATCAAATAGGATTTATTAAGGCAAGCAGTAAACAGGCAAAACAGCGCTGGGCGGCCGGGGAATCTTCGTTCCACCAACGGCGCGCAAAACTGACACAAAAGTTACCCTTTTTATAGTCAGCAGTTTGGGTTTTTTTTTTGGATATCTTACAAGGAAGTTACAGCTGGAGGGATAGATACAAGGTTTTACCCATATAAGCTTAAATACAGANTTTATTATCTTATTGTGTTATGTAAAGCTCATCATGTACTATTAGTCTGGTTTGATCAACAGGTACAAGCTGTCAGTCTATGACAAGCCAGTTGCGAATTTTCATAACGTCTATTCCAAAAGCCCAAAGAAAAGTAACTGGCATTATACAGACATTGTCTTGTCTCCATTAGCTTCCTCTGGATGTCTCTCACTTGTGACGTCTCTTGTTGGGATGCGAAGTCTAGATCTCATCAGGTCTCCATAAACTCATTCTGTTTTAACTGTGGTTTACCTATTGGCGTGACTAATCCTACTGAAAAAATAAAAGTAGTGCCCCGGTGACATGATTTTAGAAAGCAACTCCGCTGCATGAGAGCGATACGCTCAATGAGCCCTTTCTGATCTGGGTCTCCACCGAGAAAACCAAAATTGGGGCAAGAACATTCCGTTAACGTCCTTTCCCATCACCACCCGCTCTTTGGCTTGCCCTGGCTGTGCTCCCCTGTAGAGCGGCGAGGGGAGCACACGACAGATTTGCAGGACGAGCGACACGTGTGGGCAGCACTCTCCCCATCCCTGACGCCCAGCGCCTTCCTATGGACACCCCTTGCACCTCTCCTGCCTCAGCCCATCCTTCCACCCTCTGTTTTCCCAGTTTCGGGCCCGTTTTCAGGGACGGCTCCTGCTCCCTCCCCTCCCCCACGGCAGCCGCCTTCCCCTCCCCCCGCTCCACCGGCCGCGTTCCGAACTCTCCAGAGGCTCCTCGTGCCCGGAGCCCCGGTTGCCAGGCAACGCCGCTTACCTCACGCCCGTTGCCATGGTGACAGCTCCGTACGCCCCGTCCCCGCTGGGCGGGCGCAATGGCCGCCCCTCTGCGGGAGGCCCTGGGGACCCCCACGGTATGTGGGGCACCCCGTGCTTCCTGGCCCAGGCTGCCCTCCCCGCTGGCTTTTGATCCGGGAGGTGCTCTCAGCTGTGCCTGGCACAGTTTCGGGACCACCGTCCGCTCCACGGCTCTGAAAAAAATATATGAAAATAGGTTGTTCGCTAAAAGCAGAGATCAGGAATCCAGGGATGCGGCACAGCGACCCTTCATGAGCTTCACCGCGGTCATGGTTAGGCTAATGGGCAGACATATTTTTACTTCTCTACATGCCATGTGTTGGTGGAAGTAGGCTTCTCTGAAGGAGTTGAAGAGTGTGCATGGCCAGAGTGGAGCCATCATGAAGGGATCCTCCTGAGTGGGAAACAAAACCCTTAAAACATTCAGTTTCCTATTCTAGAGAGCCATTCTCACCACTCTACTGGTGAACCAGCAAGTAAGCAAAACCACAGTTCTAATCCATAGCAAGAAGCAGAATGGTATAATGGAAAAGTATCAATTATTCCATTTCGATGTTAATACCATACGCTATTGGAAATTACAGAAAACATTATTATTATGTATATATTTTAAATTGGCTGTGTTGAATAAAATAGCTGTTATACCTGTTCTGTGGTGACTGTATTATTACCACAGGTTCAAATCAGGCTTCAGTGTTTATTTTTGTAAATAAAATCTTAATACACTTTTGGAGGATAGTAGAAGAGAAATAACATTATATATTTTCAGCTTTAACTCTCTCCAGTGCCATTTCTGATGAAGGGGAACTAGGAATCTGCATAACACACCCTAACCTTGGAAGGGATAAATCCAGTCCACAGCAAGCCAGTCGCACAGGCAAATGATTGATAAACAGCTCAGAATACCCTTTCGCACCTGCTCATGATATTTGAGTCAAAAGCAATGGACTGTACAGTTGTAGAGCAGATATGTTTCATAGCTGCTGCCAAAGCAAAATGAAAATTTCTGACAAATAGTTGAAATAATGAATCCTGTCCCATGAACAATGGAACTAATTGGGATCAAAGGAAAACAAGCTTCAGTAACACTTAATGCAGAGCTTACAAGACATGTAGCCCCTGAGCACGAACTGGTAATAGCACTTGCAGATTCTTACAATCTGAGCACAGTTGAGGAACGAAAGCACCCAGAAGACTGCTGGAAGAAAGATTAGAGAATGGAGAAGTGGAAGGAGTCAAAGGAGAGTATGTTGCAACCGTGGCAGAGGATGACAACATTAAGGGATGGGGTAAATAGAATGGATTGAGAAGATAAATGCTTGGCAGCTCTAATTTCAATCCTACTATTTGTCATAATCAATTGGTCCTCTTAATTTCCATTCTTCTCTTGTCATAGGCAGGCATCCATCCACTCTTCACAGCCTTCACAGCCACAGGGAATGGCTGGTATAGAACAGATGTATCTCACACAAAACTGGGAATGGAGAAGTGATTTCAGGTCCCTGTATTGTAGGGAATGTCTCTGTGAGAGGACCCTGTTATACTGCTAGAGGGATAAAAATGTTTCTATGTGTACATGTTAGCCTGTTAGCCAAATTCTAAGAAGGTCTTCTCAACAGTGGCTCCTTCATTGAAGTTTTGGGTACTATGCTTCCCTCAAGAAAGGGGCAGGAGAGGCAACCTAAACTAACTTCCTTCCTTCCTTCCTTCCTTCCTTCCTTCCTTCCTTCCTTCCTTCCTTCCCTCCTTCCCTCCTTCCCTCCTTCCCTCCTTCCCTCCTTCCCTCCCTCCCCATAGGACCCCTACCTCAAAAATGTAAAAGCTCCTTCCTCACTTCCCCAAGCACACCAGTATCTGGAGAAATTAATCTAAAATTATTCTGCTACATAATGGAAATTAAATGTGTTATTAAGTAAGATGGTGGTACCTGGCAATGGCTGTGTGCTGAGTTCTCCATTTGTTGATGGCGTTAATCAGGATCAGCGAATATTACGTGTTTTGGTTAGTTGCCTGCTTTAGTATTGGAAAAAATGTTTCCTATTTTCTAAGTTATATTTATACATCAAGCATTGATCTTGTTTTACCACATAATAAAAAGAACCTATAGGAGGAAGTCATGAGTATTCAGAATGTGGTAAAAAACATCAGATGACAACTTCAGTTAGGAAAAAGATTTAAAGGCAAGATAATGATTTGTAGCAAAAAACCCAGGAAACTTAACACTGACAAAACCCTAAGCTTCAAAAGGTTCCTTTTTATTTATTTTTTTTTTTTTTAAAGAAGCATGATTGCTTTTTTAATTCTGGGATAAATATAGTGAGTTTCAAGTTGCCTTTCATTTTCACTTTATGTCACTGTGTAGAAAATTCAACCCAAGCAGGAAATACAACAGTAATAAAACAAACAATAATAAAGAAATAAAACCAAACAAGCACATTTTACATTCCACCCCTTTTCTGACAGCCAAATTTTTATTTACAAAGCCTCCATCAAGTCAATACAAGGTTGATCATCCTATGTTTAAGACCAAAAGAAAAAGAGATCTTTCAAAATACAACTATGGAGATAATTAAATATTCTTAAGTCCCAATTATTTTGTAATTACTGTCTTATTGGAAAAGTTCACTGCAACTAAATCCAAGTATTTTACCTTTTAAAGTTGTTACTAAACAACTCTGCATCTGATTCATCACTGGCAAATTCTGCAGATACACATAATTTCTTGAGAAATTTATTACCACTATTACCACTTGTATTTGCTAACTCGTGAGTCTTCCACTTTCTAGAAAGATCTAAAGCACATATTACATTGAAAAAAGCCCAAGGTTAGAGCTGAGAAAAAGAAACTGAGAAAAGAAACTGTTTCACCCTGAGGATAAGCCTTTTTAAGCAATATATAAATTTTTCTTTCAAATAAAGTATTTGCATTTCTAAACATTCAAAAAGGTCAAATATTTTTCATTCATTTAAACTAAGTAACATGACTACACAAAAATCAGACCACACATTTCAGATTATCTGCATAGCTCGTTTACTGAAGACATCCCATTTTTATTATATTCCAGAGCGATGTTCAGATAGATTTCTTCCAGTAGGTTGAAACATACTCCCATGGAGGAAACATATGAAATGTTCTTGATCAGTTTCTAAAAGTACTTAAATGTATTGAATAAAACTTAATGAGACACATGTTCATAAAACTTTACCTGTGTAATCTGGAGGTCAAGCACCCTGCATCTAAGACGTATTGTGGGAGATCAAACTGAGCACTAATTTCTCAGCCTCTACTTACAGTAATAACAGTAATAACAATGCTACTGCAGTAATACTTTGCATTTTTAGGGGAGATAAGGCATCTCCCAAACCAAGCTACTTCTAGAGCAATTATCTTTGAAGTAATATAAAGAAAATTGTGTTCAGGAAGTAAGTTACGTAGTCAAAAGACTTGATGAAAACTAGATTGTTCCATGGCCACCACATGAATACTTCTAGTGATTGAAAATAAACTGTGAGAAAAATAGCTAAAACCAAAAAAGCTTTCATAGCTTGAAGGTTCTCCAGTATATCAGGTGCTGTTTTTACAAGTAGGTTTCACAACTTGCTCATGTCAAAGAGTAAGTGGGACAATGGGAGTAAACGTCTTTCCAAAAACCAGTGATCAGTGCTTAGAACTGACTTAATGATTAAACCCTTTGGAAAAGGATCTTCATTCATTCAGTTCCAATTGTCAATCAGGTCACATTCTGTTAAAATTACTTATTCTTTCAAAGTTTGATACACTCTTTAGCTATATGTGAAACACAAGAATTCATGGTGCAGGTGATACTTGCTTGTATCTCAAAATATTGATAGTTTAGTGTAGTAGAAACAAATTTAACAAGCTATAAAACTATGTTTTTGTCACTTCGTCATTGAACTCTGCACTTGCCACTGAACTATATAAATCTTTATGGTACAAAATACAATTTTCTTATTAAAACCAGAAATTAAGTTGGATCTAGTTTGTTATAGTGGAGGTGGAAGGTAGCAAATGGAGAGGACAAGTCAGAAGAAAAAATGACCAGTAGGTGTTTAACCTAAACATATCTGCTCAGTAAATGAACAAATTAGTTAATACAGCAAAGTCACCAGGGAGTGAGTTCAATCAGAAAATAGCTGAACAGCAGAATATTTATTTAATGATTAGTAAAGTTTATTTTTAAAAAATATTATTAAATCAGAGAGGAATAGAGTAGCTTTAGGAATTTTTCCCAAATCCTCTTATTACTCTTAAAGGTAATAGACAATATTAGCATATTTTACAAAAGTCACATTACAGGAAGGTACTTAATCTACAGTGAAAAACAACCTAAATAGCTTTAATCCATTATATTAAAATTTCCTCAAGTATTTTGGTTACCTTTACCATGTGCTCTTTGTGTGTTGTTATGTTTATGTTTTTAAATAGTTTAGGAAGTGTCTTAACCTGTTGTCATATATTTCTTCCTGCTGACTGCGCTTTAAATTTCTGCATTAATAGGTGAGGGTTGGG
>VWYH01007845.1:628990-692897 GCA_013399365.1 Pampusana beccarii
CAAAAAAAAAAGTGCCCTTATATGAAAAAGGAATTTTAAAAACCTTCTCTGTTTTTCTTCACCAGAAAGGTATCGTGCAGTTCCTTTTTCAGTGACATTTTAAGCCTTCCTAGTGAAATTCTTAAAGTCTCAAGCAAGTAATTACATTACAGATTATGTTGTCAGAAAAGGATATATTTTTTTCTTGCCAGAAATATTTCTATTAGTGAAATTACTTCCTGGTATTACGGTGTTTCTTTTGCCCTGTGTAGGGACTGTTTATAATCAGAGAAGTCATAGTAATTCCATGCTATTAGGCTATTACTATGCAAAAAATACTTATTAATCTAGTCGATTACCAAGAAAATTAAATCTTATTGTGTCAAAAGTGTCATCCATTTAGTAGGTGACCTCTTGTAAATGAATATTTTCCAGCAATGGCTTAAAAATAAAATGTACACATAAAATGACTTTTTTCCCCTATTGCTAACCTTTTCATATGACCATATTTTAATTTATTTGAAAGTCATTAGCTTTCTGTATATAAAAAGTTCACTTTCATACTGGTAATTACACCTCTTCTGTGTGTCACTTTCCTCTTTTTCCTTTCAGCATTCCCATATGTGACTGTAACATCTCCATTAACAAGTATTAAATCATATGGCGAGAGTTAATATTTGGGAAATATTCAAGGTGTTAAGTTTCCTTTTTCTAACACAATTCAACATACAGAAAGAAGGATTATGCAATCAGCTGACTGGTGATATGTAATTCTTAAGTTGGGAGTTGTCCTATGACAGCTGGAAATAAGAAAATGAAATGTTCTATGCATACGTCAAGCCTTAAGTGAAGTGGAGAACTGAGAACATCAAGAAATTCTGTACTGTACATAAAATACTTTGTTGTTGTAAACTGCATTGGAATCTATTGAGTTTTTCTCTGTGATTATCATTACAATGCCTCAACACATTATCAGAGTCCTCAGACAGGAAAGTCAACTACATGGACACGTACTTTTCTGTGGTGTTAAAATTTAAAGATACTTAACTCCTGTGTATTGTTTGCTTCATAAATCACTTTCACAGAAAAAAAAGGAAAAGAAAAAAATAAGGTAAATAAAGAAAAGCTGCTGAAGTCTTATTTTCCTGACAATTTTTCAACTTCTTGCAAAGAGTCTAAGGGATATAAACTGATACCATTGCTTTTTTAAATTTATGACTAGTCTGACTTCAGCAAGAGCAGCTGACAGATATCTGGATTTTCACTTCCTCAGATTACTGACCAGATAATTGGTCATTGTTCTTCAGATTGATTCTTCATTGATACGGTCGTTGTTCTTCAGATTCAAGGATAAGCCTACTGCTTTTACTGGTATCTGAAATGCCATAGCAGGGCACTTACTTGCTCTAACAGCTACATTAACACAACTTTGGAATTAATTAACAAAAACTGTGGAGGACGTGAATGAACTAAATAAAATACAGGTCGGGTTTTTTTGCTTTTAACTCCGATTGGGAATACTGCCTGAGAAAGAAGTTCAAAAAAGAACACTAGCATTAAAAAATACCATGGGATGTATTCTTTAGTTTTTCTATAAACCCATTTTAAAGCGAAAATAAATCACCTTATATGTATTTGTAACGAAATACAATGACTGTGATATCATAGTGAACATATTACCATAATTTGTGCTAAGCAAAACAAGAACAAAAATTTTTCCATTTAAAAATAATTTTAATGCTGATTTTCTGTTACTCTTTATTGTCTTTGTTGATTAACAAGTAGTTCTGAAAACAAAATAAACTGATTTTGTTTGCTTTTTAATAGTTTGTCTTTCTATAACTGTTTTGGAGCAAAGAAAGTTATTATATTCCACTTCCATCCCTGTTGTAAAGCTTTGGTGAAGAACAAGATCGCATTCTGTCTTCGCAAAAAGAATCCATCTACCAAGCTAAATTTCTAGGCAATTTTATATAAACTTTGAATTCATTTATTTCCTATCACCTTTCAAGTAAGTGTTTTGTTTGTTTGTTTTAATGCCTTTCTAAACAACATTTGAAATATTTATGAGTACTTCTTAAGAGACAGCCATTGGTCTACTGAGCCTGGCAGAAACTTCCCCATGCTATTTAAGTGTGATGATTTCAATGGCAACTTTCACATTTCTGTATTTCATTACAGAACCGGCTCTCTGAATTTCTTTCAGAGATTTCTCAGTTTCTGTCCTTGTGAACAATGTATAAACTCTGGATGACTGGATTCTTCAGCATTTGAAAGAACAATAGGATGTTTATAAGTAGACTTATAAAGACTTCAGAGAATGCTGGCAATCTAGATTACTGGGGATAATCACAATCAACGGCATCCCATCTCTTCTAGCAGTAGTCAACGGGTCTCCTCATTTGCCGATTAAACTGCGTCCTCTCACCAAATGGAGGCAGATAATTGGCCTGACAAATGGGATTTTTTGAGGTACTCAGATTTTTGGTACTATCTTGTCCTCAGAGATCCAAGAAAGGTCTTTGTAATCACTCATTTCTTGGTGCATGTCTATATTTTCTATTTATTTCTGAGGAAAAAAAAATCAAGCTAATAGCAGTAACTTAATATCTAAATGCAAACTTGACAAACTGTATATTTTTAAGGGTGACAAACCCATCTTTATTCTCCCTATAGGTGCACAAAATGCACTGCAGTGGACAAAATACTATTTTGCTGTAACAGCTTCCATAATAAATTTATTTTGGAATAACACCAACTGTTATCCAAAGAAATGGCTGTAGTAATACCCAGTCTTCTGAAAACATGCATCTTTTAGCCAGAAAGCAGTCCATCCTGATTGACTCTCAAAGGATGTATATGCATGGACCCTGCAGAAATGCTCACCAGCAGTGAAATTTCAAGTTAAACAAGAGGTATGGCTAAGAACTGCCCACTTCTGGATAGTTCTAACCTTTTCTTTCTGAAATGCCTTATCGTCTCACTGTGCGCCAAAGCACAGAAGAGTCAGCTAAAATTCAAGTCTTCATTTTTCCAAGACAAAATGTTCCTGTGTCGCTCCACAGCTTGAGAAAGCAAGCTATGAAAGTTTAAGAAATTACAGTTGCAGGTATCTGCCACACTTTCCCTTAGAAATCATCGTGCCTGCAGCAACAGCAGCAGAGCAAGATGTACGTTCACACTTCAGCAGTTAAAGTTCCCAAGCTGGTACACCTGCTTAAAGCACCGTTGCTGACATGTTTGCACAAATTTACGGGCACATATAAACATTGCCTTCTTCCATCTTGGCTGTGCAATGGAAGAACGTTGCACAGAGGTCAGGCAAACCACTGGTAATGGCAGCATCTTAAAACACTGCCCCTCGATCCACCAAGCACATCTAACGGGACTCTTACAATGGCTGTGTCATAGGTACTGTTTCATGATATGCAGGAACGGAGCACCTTGTTGGTCAGCCTGGTCTGGATGCAACTGACAAAAAATTCATATTTAGCTTACTCTTGAAGTAGATAAATCAGGATGCCATTTTTCACGCCTTCAGTAGGAACAAAGTGAGTTTTATTTGCCTTACAGAGATGGAATAGGACTCTTCATTATAGGGTTAGTAGGTGAGTTGTACTTGAATCTCACCACTAGATTAGCACAGGTGGTATAGAAGCATTTCTGCTGAAAACTCTACACATGTCCTTCTGTGCTGTTGTTCTTTCTGGGTAGCTGAAGATGGAGCTGCCAGTCTCTCTGCTGGACCTTACCTGTGTCTCATGGAACAGACCATCTGCTGGCAATGGTCATTCCTGCCTATGGCTGAGGTACAAACAGCAGCAAGTTCTGGGCCAGATTAAAGCAGGTCCTGTGGTTTTCTGCCCATCCCACTTGCACCCCTTAGGCAGAAATGGAGCGTGGGCGGGAAATGGCCACTTGCAGTTTTGACCTGCAGATCATCCAAGATACGCCTTAGATCTGCTTAAAGCACAACCAACAGTACTGTTTGGTTTCTTGACACTCTTGAAACCCGAAGTCGGTTATTTAAAAAAAAAACCACCAAACCTCTGCATTTTGGCCAGGTGCAGCCTGTCGTAGAGAAAACTTGGAGTTACCGTGCACAGAGCCCTGAACCTTGACAAGAGTAAGTGAGCTGCAGCAAACGATGCAGGAAGCTGACAACACAGGCTATTTTGAGTGATGCGCAGCGGGCCTCAGGCAGGCTTGTGAGGTTGTCAGAGAAGCTCCAGGGACACACAGCCCACAGCTGCTCTAGTGCAAAACCAAAGGAGGAAAAGAGGGAGGAAGGAAAGAGGGGTGGTGAGGAAGGAAGGAGCGGAGGAGAGGAAGGAAGGAGCGGAGGAAGGGCGGGCCGGCTGCTGCCGGCTGCCCCGAGCGCTGCCCCCGCCCCGCCACAGCGCCCCCTGGCAGCAGCGACCGCAGCGCGTCCCTCGGCCCCGGCACGTTCTACGCGAATACCCACCCACCACCGCCCGCCAAAGGGGCGGAGCCACCTGCTCATTTAAATAACCCGGCGGCTCATTTGCATGCCGCCGGGATGGCCGGCCCTGGGATTGGCCGGCTCCGAGGCAGCCCCCTCTGCCGGCCCCTGTGCCCACGGAGGGGGCGGGGTCAACAGGGAGGGGAGGGGACACGGGACTTATTTGCATAACGGCCCGGCGCGTGCGACGGGGGAGGTGGTGTTGGTTCCTGGAGAGGGTTCTGGTTTGGAGTCTGCGGCGGCAGCGCTGGGAAGGCGGGAGCGGCGGCGGCCGCGAGCGCTGGGGCAGGAGCGGCTGCGGGACGCCGGGGCACAGGTACTGCGCGTCCCGTCCGGGCTGCGAGCGGCCGGGCAGCGGCAGCGCTCTGCGGAAGGCTGCCCCGCGCGGCGGCGGCCGCGGCACTGCGCATGCTCCAGGGCTGCAGGGCTGCGCGCACCAGCACTGGCTCAGGGGCGCAGCGCAGCTACGCGGGCGCTGCATGGGAGCACGTGACCCGGCTCCAGTGCAGGCGGCGGCGCGCATGCGCGTTGCTGTTTTCGCGCAGAGGTGGCAGCAGGTGGGGAGCGGGGTGCGGGGAGGCGCTTCTCTCTGCCCACGACGTGTGGAGGGATCCCTGCGGCGGCCGCTGCGGGTCACAGGTAGGTCTGGTGTGGGGCAGAGCGCAGCTTGAGCTCTCCGCTGTGTCCTGAAGGCGTGGTGAGCTGAGCAACACCAGGCGGTTGTCTGGTTGCATTCTGCCTTGTGCATGGGTGAGGTGGAGGCGCCTCCCACGCTGCACCGGGCGGGTGTTTGGGTGGCCCAGTGGCACGCCTGGCTGCCTGGCGCCTCGAAAGCGTTTCCATGCTCTCTGTGTGAGTTGGGGTGGCGTGGTGCTGTATGCTGCCGGTGGATTACCTCGCAAACGCAGGAGGTGTTGCTGTTGAACGTTGCAGTGGATGGACCTGGTGGAAGCAACGTGGAGAAAACTGGTGTTGTTGCGCTCAATGGCGCACCAAGGAACTTCGGATTAAAGGTCCTGAAGCGTCTGGGGATGCTGATTTCCTAGAAAGAGTGTTTCTTTGAGGAGGGGGAAAAAAAAAAAAAAGGCCTAGTTGTGCCTCATTTATGTGGTGTCGTTGGTAAACAAGGCCTGAGTGGCTACTCCACGTTGTCATGGAGGCCCACATCAAATAATATCGCGAAAGTTAATAGTTTAGGTAGTATGTACATAGAATCATAGAGTGAATCTTGGGGTTGTTCTGTGCAGGGACAGGAGTTGGACTCGGTGATCCTTGTGGGTCCTTTCCGTAAAGAATGAATGTTAGAACTTCTTATTTTCTTTGAGCTTAAGCATTTAAAATATTGAACCTGTGTTCACAGTTAAGCATTTAACATTTTAATTCTGATGTGACATTGGGGCCTGCTAGAGGTGTAACATTGTCCTCAAGCAGTTTTTTTCTTTTGACAGGTATATCCTTATTAGATCTCCTAATCTTTGATAGATATTCAAGGGCAATGCCTGCATCAGAATATTTTGTTGTATAATAGTAATCTCGAAATAAATTATTTATGGTAATGCCAGTGTGACCCTTAACACAGATGGACTTATTGAATGGGAAAATTGGATGGCATCGTTGATGGAAAAATATTCTCATAAAACAAAGGGGTGAATAGCTCAGTTGTTCTAGGCAACAGTCAATCAGCCTGAAACTGCAGTCTTCATGCAGTCACAGAAAAATAACACTTGTGCAGCTAGTCGTCTTATTTGACATACTAATTGGCGGAAGTAACGGTATTTAATAAACGTGTTTGGTCAATATCCCACATTATACAAGCAAATTCCAATAAATTTTTTCATAATAGTATTGTATTTGCATCTGCAAGATCTGTACATTCTACAAGCATGCTGATGGGCTCTCTTTTGCAAGTTAAAATATATTTGGGGCCATTGTGTATTATACCAGTTTGATCCAGTTATGATTATTACAGTTATTAATATTTATTTTAGATGTAGGTTTTTAAAAAATAAAATTGTGAAGAATGTGCTAATTTCTACTTAAATCTGAAATTGATAAGTTAAATATAAAATCTGTATGTGAACAGCAGATATTGGTGTAAGAAATAAGTATGTTTTGGGATTAGGTGCTGGTTGTGCAGTTCTACAGGAAGGTATGAAGGAGAGTATTACGTCAAATACTAAGAATTCTTTGGAAGGGGGAAAACAAAACAAAACAAAAAACCCAAAACCACAAAACCCCACTGCATTTGATATATGATCTTGGGTTGGTAGTATCTCTGAAATGGGGTTAATGGTAGTCATGAGGCCCATCTTAAAATTTATTCACTACTGATTGGATGAGGACTTGTGCAATTCATGAATCATGGCAACAACACCTACTATTTATTCCTCAAGTTCAGCAGTTATCTTATTCTTTTGTATGCTCCAGAAGTATCAAATCCAGTCCCTATGCACATAAAATCCAGAAAGGAATTGTACTAATGATTTTGGATGGCAATAATTTTTTTGATAAATGCGGAATAATTAAAATACAGAAGAATTTGTTTTGTCAGTGTTTATAAGGAACTGCTCATTGTGTTTTCTTTTTCAAAGAATCTCAAGAGTTGTTTGTGTTCTCATCATTATGTTCTTAGTTTAGTCGTCTTACTATGTTGCTTGGAGTAAAAGGCTTTTTATCAACCGCAATCTTGCTACCAAGTGTAGCAGTGCTGAACTTATGCTTGCTGTGATAATGTGGGAACAGTGTTGAATTTTGCTGTGAGAATTAATTTGACAAGACTGTATTGAATGTTGTGTAGGCTTGAAACTGATCATAACATAATTGATTCATAGAAGGATACAATAATTATATACATCAATTGAAACAGTCATTTTGAAGCTTTTATTGAGGGACCTCTTAATTATCTTTTCCTAGCCATTGCAAAGTCCGTTTTCAGTAAGATGCTAATCCAGATAGATAAGCATACATGCCATACTCTGCTGCAATTGCTGATACTTCCTGCTTTACCTTGTATTGTTCTGCCCATTTCACATATTTAGAAGACCAATCTTAACTGTATTATGTTAGTTTTCCTGTAAGGGCTCCTTTAGTAATGCTTCCATTTGGGGAATAAAGACAGAAAATATGGTATAATGTTTTTTCCTCCCAGCACAGAAGATGATCTTGCTAGCCAAGAGACTGAACAACCTATGAATAAAAATAGTTTAATTTTAAATACGGATTTTTCATAATCTGTTGCAAAGAGAGGCAGTTTACATGTTAAACAATTTTAAAAAATCCTATTTTGGTAACTGATTTTTAATTAGTAACTAAATCCTCATTTCCTTGTGGTTTTTTGTGATTTTGGGGAGAAGGCTTTTTTTCTGTTACAAACAGACAGTATTACCATAGTGAAAAGTAATTGACAAGAAAAATGACGTTTTCTCCCTGTCTAGATGTTTTTAAGAGTATAATCATTAAGTAGGCTTATCTGGGCTTATTGTCAGAAACTGTATTTATGCCAAAAATCTCAAGGTTATTCATGAAATGTAGGTAGTAAGGGGAGAAGATACTTTACAAGTATGTTACTCTTATCTAAATAGTTTGCAAATCGAATGCATTTTTTCCATTTGCTCTCCACCTGGTGTTTTTCTATATTGTGGGCTAGTTATAAGTTTATGACTTTATTTTGGAATTACTGCAGTGACACAGGTGTACATCACAGTTTTTGTAATGCATATTAGATGAGAAAAATAAGTTGCACGTTATAAAATTGTTATGATATGTGAACTTGGGTTTCTGTCTTTGGAGTTTTTCTTTTCTCCCCAATATATTTTTGTATAATATTTCTCTTAAATGCACTGAAATCCAACATTGTTAATGTTTTCCAGTTAAATCCGTGTCTGGACTCTTCTCTTTAGTATGTGACGTTACTTCGAGAGATTTACTTCCACGCCCAAAACAATTGGGAACTCATAAACTGACAAACACACATGAAGCTTTCATGATGCATGTTTGTAATTCTGGGATTTCAGTTATACTCATTGCACTATATGCTGTACTGTATGGGGGGAAAAAAAAACCCAAAAAACAACCACAACACAAAAAACCCAACACTTTTTTTGTTCCACTGTACTGTAAGAAAGTGTTCATCAAGCAGCAGTGACTTATCCAAATTCAGGATGGAGGGCAAGATAGGGTTGTTGTGTGGGGCAACAAAAAAGTAGATTTTTTTTTTTTTTTTTGGTGGCTCATTAGGAAGCAGAGAGAAAGTTAGGTTGTTCTCTAAACTAATCTCTGTAATCAGCTCTTCTTGTTAATCTGGACAGTTACAGAATGTCTTAATCTCTAAATAAAGTTTAGATGTGAACTGCGTAATAGTTCATATCTTAAATTCCTGTAGCTCGGTTTTGTTCTGGATATTAAAGCTTGGTGGCCAATCGCACAGAAAGTAAATGTGATTACTTTAGCTTTGAGATTTTTCAGTCAGGAGGATCTGGAGCATGTATTTTGTCAGCCTTTGACTTCTGGTTATCTTTTTAAAAGCAAAATTTTGCATGGTGTTGTGGGATCGCAATTTTCATTCACCTGCAGAGGTTTTGTGTATCATTTGTAATGTGTTTAGGTGTCTTTTTTTGTTTGTGTAGGGTTGTTGTTTTTTTTTTCCCCTCCCTATTTCTATAGCAATGGGGGTCAGAAAATCCTTGAGTTCATATGTAGAATGTTTAAGAAGTGTCTGGAAGCATCTGATCATTAAGGTTCATTATTAGCTTGCAGATCGGACCATAAAAGTGATTGTGATCAGTTTTAGAGGTACTGATATTAGTTATCCATAAACTGGATCTGCAGAATGCTTTAGTGGTTTTTTTTTTTTAGAATGGTAAAGTTTGAACTAAACCAATACATTCTCTAGCTTTTTGGGTTATAAACAATTGAATTATGATTCAGAAATGGCAGTCTGTTTGGTTGTCTTGGGGTGTTTTGGCCTTTATTTTAGTTGCATATTCTAGTTTTAGTTAATATTCTAGTTCTTACCTTTGTTCTATCTTGACTATTTGTGTGCATGTATGCCAAAAAAATGATCCCAAAGTTGAGAGCAGAATTTCAGCTACACTTGAGTTTTATGTGGCTTTGTGTTTATGTTTTCATTTGAGGTTATACTAGACAGTATTAAACAAAAAACAGAATGCTGTTAGTGGAAAATAAATGCCTGCATGAAACTTTAAAAATGCATGAATAGGGTTATTAAGTGGCACTTAAAAATTTCATTAATAAGACAAATGTGTTTAACAAATATAAATTATCCTTTTTTGCTTAAGCAGAAAATTGCAAAACAGGTTTGAGGCGCGGAAATGACCTTACAACCTGTGAGATTGTAAAGAAGGTGACAAAAATGTTTAATTATGCCACAGCCCTACAAGCGTTAACAGAAATCTTCTCAGTTCTAGTATAGTAGTCCAATTTTATGTGGTCATTGTTTGTCATTGTTCTATCCCTAGTAATTCTTGAAAGACTTGTTGGTCTTCAGTAAATTTGACAGAGTAGTAAGTATTGGAGATAATTAATTCCTGCAAATTTTGTGAAAATAAGCAGCTGGGGTGAGGAGCGGTTACCATTGTCCCCAGTGAAGGAACTTGGCAGTTATATGTTGTTTTGGGGGAATAACTTGCTGTCAGTCAGGACATAGGTATTTTCTGTCTGTCAAAGCAGTATGGAGGCTGTCACATCAACGTGCAGCTTTGGACTAGGCATGTAGGTGCATTCACTTCCCAATGCGGTAAGGCACCAACTGATAACCTGAAGTGACTGATACAAAGCAACAAAATGATGTTTATAAATCTGCAGGAAATGTGGTTTCATTAGTTTCCTCGTTCACTTATTTTGTTTAGTACCACTGTAGGATACTGTTCTAAAATTGTCTTCCACACCTTTTTTATTATTTATTTATTGTTTCTAATGATGTGTCCTTGGTGGTGTAGTGGAAGGCATAATAGTAACTATGCGGTATTAAACAAATGCCTGATCCTCAGTTGTATGTCGGCTTCCATCATATCACTGTGGAGGAATTCAGAACACCATGTATATGTATTGTATAAATGCCTTTTCTGTTCCTTTGGGATTTATGAGTAACTAAAAAAAAAAAAAGCTGTGCCCTTTAAGATGCTTTATTTTGAGCTGTGGATATTATACATTTATGACTAGAAACTGTACTCATGAGTTGCCAGCTCTTATTTCTTCCAGGAACAAACATCAAATCATGTGAGATCTTAATAAATTAAATGGTTGTGTGCAAAGTATTTTTTGGAATAATTTATTTTCTAAGATATTTCTAAGATATTTTTAATACAGGAAAAATGTTTTTTTCTTCTAGATCCAATTTCTGAAAATGCTCTTAAGTAAATTCACATACTGAAAACATGGGCCTTATGAATGATATGACTCTGGATATGTCAGCTAGCTGTTAAAATAACCTGTATATTTGCTCTATCATTTTGTGCTGTCATAAGCATTATCCTCCATTTCACAATAGTGTAAAGAAATGCTATGGGAGAGAACAGGAAAAAAAAAACAAAACAGTGACAACAAAAACAACAAAACCCCCCACAAACCACAACAACAAAACCCAAGAAACCCCTGACGTGAAAGGTTTCTTCTACCTTTGCCTCCAACTTATTGCAGTTTCCAGAAGATCATTTTGAAAAGATGTTGCATTCTGTTTTCTTTTTTAAGCTTTTCAAAATGTGTTTAGTAGCAAGCTAGAACATAAATGTACATGCTTGTTGTCTTGAGTCAGTACATTGAAAATTTCCTTCGTTGGTCCTACCAGCAAGTGGATTGGAATTACGGGAAGACCTCAAATGTTGTGCAGGCTTTGACCTTCTGGACTCGAGTGTTCCTTGTCTCATGATCATGGTGGACTATTTCTTTTTCCCAGTAGTTTAAGTAGCTTTTATCTGTGAAGTTCTTGCAGTCCTAGGTGAGAGCTGAGATGTTTCTTGGTGTTAGCCTACTGGCCTGGGTAAATAAAGGAATAAAGGAGGCTTTCAGTAGATGGTCTGTTGACACTTCAATTCAGATGCATACAAACAGTGGTAGTCTCTCACGAATTTCATCTTTGTAAGGACTGTTTTGTCCACTTAGTGTTAATTAGCATACATTAAAAAAACTCCAAAACAAAACATTAAAGAGCAACAGAAGAAGAGGGTAAATGAGAAAAGTGAAGGAGATGTGGTTTGTACACAAGGAAATGTGGATGATATGGTTTCTGGCATGATTGATGTGGATGTGGATGATATGGCAAACTGGTTTCTAAGTGTATAATTAGAGCAAAAGAAATTATTTGGCTACTTTTTTACTGCCTTTGTAATGTGAAATGACATAAAACCCTGTGTGGAATTTTCTGCCTTCCCTTGATTCTTCAGGGTAGGAGCACTAGTATGAAGTCTGACTCTTATGTAATGATATTATAAGATGAGGGGGTGGGGTGATACACAGGGCAACAATTAGAGAAATAACAGGGCACCATTCTCTTGAGTTTCTTGTTTGATGTTCATGGGAAGGTTGGAAAATGAAAGCTCTGTTTTAAAGTCTAACTTAGAATAATTGAACTTGCTGAGATGATACTGCAGTGTGTTGACATGTCATCAAAAGAGGGCGGTATTAAGGTTGTTTGAAGTTTCTCTTATGTATTTAAGAGAAATCTAAACATAATAGGCTAAGTTTGAATTTAATTCTGCATCTTTTTAAAATGACCAGTTATTTTATTTTTCATTTTTAGAGTCTATGTATAGATGCCCCCCTAAGTAGCAATAAAAAAATTGTGGTCCCCTGCTAATACAGGAATTCCACATTGGTGTAGGTTCACTTTAATATTTCCTGGGCCAAAGCATTCTGAGGTGAGTTATTTCACTCCTAATTTTGTGTTTAATTAAATGTCAGGTTTTATTTTTAAATTAGTTTTGTTAATATTTTTAACATATTAACACACCTGTGTGTGTTAACAAAAAACCCACTGAAGTGAACTGTTGAATAAATACGTAGTTTCTTACCATTCAGCTAGATTTTTTACAACTAGGTTTCTATGTTAACTTATCAGTAGCTTTGCATGTTCATGCAGCTTTCTGACAAGGTAAGACAATTGACTGCAGCAACTGGAGTGTGACATGGGTTCTGTTTTCTCTGGCTCAGTGGAAGTATTCTCTGGAATTTTTTTTTGCCAAGTAGCTATGCCTATTCAAACCTATTGAAGTCATTGAGTTTACATATATAGAGATCTAGGACTGAATGTTAGAGAGTGTGGTGCTGTACAAGTGGAGCTCTTGGGTTTTTGTGGAGCTTCTAGGACTGGAAGTCAGAATTTACCTTTTGATGTAGGAATTTTGCAGGTGTGCTAAACATAGCATTCTCTTCTATTTAAAGCATTGCTACTGTGGAGATCAAAGTGTATGTGTATTTGTCATATAAATGAAATACTAAGTTTGAATTTTTAAACATTCCAGGTTACTGTAAATCCCTGTAAGCTGAAGGTGTTCTATGTAGGAGATTCAGAGTAAGCAACGTGGGGTTGTAACTGGCTAATAGAATAAGTTTATTTTGAATTTGTCATAAGCTTGGGTTTTGATTTAGTAATTGGACTTCTTGAAGAAAAGCTTCAGTGTAGTGGGTAATTTTAAATTAGTTGTGATGAAGTTGTTCTCCAGTCTTCACAAATTTGGTTTTGAGACTTGTGTTTTGGCTGTTTGAACTTGAAGAATATTTTAATTTAGTCCTCTGAATCTGTACAGTATTATCAAAGATAATGTATTTGTTCACATGTATGTGGCATGTGCTTTTTCTTGTGTTGCAAATCATGCTTTTCCTTTTGTCCTTGTATTAACCAGATGGTGTATTTCAACATTTTTAAAGTTTGAAATACTGTTATGCTGATGGGTGCATCAGACAACTACTGCTGGCATTATTAATCAGTCCTGAAATAACCAGCTGCAGCTGGCAAGAGACGTGCAGTTATGTAAGTTTAGACATTTTCATAAAAGAAGTAGATGGAGGGCATGTTCTCCCATTTTTTGGGATGGCTTATGGTGTTCGGCTACTTTTGGATTGCAAAGACTATTTTTTAGGAGAAGGTTAGGAATAATTCAACATTACCTTCCTTCAGGATCACCCTGTGTGTGCTTGCAGTTACTTTGTGTTAAAATAGGCGTATTTGGATTTTGTAGAAGAGGAGTGTAAGATGAAGTGAGGCAGATACAGAGGAGCTCCCCCGAGAAGTGATTCACCATTTCCTGGACAAAAGTAGGTGACTGGAGTTAATGAACAGATGCCGAAGAGGAACTTGTGTTATAAGGTTGGCGCAAAAGTAATTGCGGTTTTGGACCATGAATTTTAAACCATTATAACTAGGCTCAAACACATCTTCATTAATCAACATAGGAACCATTACAATCAACACGGTTTTGCCAATGAGAAATAAGTTTGTTTATTCCTGTAGTGTAAAAATCCACGCTTTGGGATTTGAGAAGCTGTTGGAAAGCATTTTCTGCATCCTGGTGGTTGTGGAAGCTTTTTCCCTGCAAAAAGATGTTGAAATGCTTGAAGAATTGTTAGTCACCTGGTGAGAGGTCAGGTGAATGAGGCAAAATTTCGTAGCCCAATTCATTCAACTTTTGATCCACTGTTTGTGTGACGTGTGGTCAGGCGTTGTCATGGAGAAGAATCAGGCCCTTTCTGTTGACCAATGCCAGCTGCAGGTGTTGCAGTTTTTGGTGCATCTCATTGATTTGCTGAGCAGACTTCTCAGATGCAGTGGTTTTACTGGGATTCAGAAAGCTGTAGTGGGTCAGAGCGGCAGCAGATCACCAAACAGTGACCATGACCTTTTTTTGGTGCAAGTTTGGCTTTGGGCAGTGCTTTGGAGGTTCTTCTTGGTTCAGCCACTGAGCTGGTTGTTGCCAGTTGTCATATAAAATCCACTTTTCGTTGTATGTCACAATCCCGTCAAGAAGTGGTTCGTTGTTGTTGCCAAGAAGAGAAGATGACATTTCAAAACTACAATTCTTTTTTCATTTTTGGTCAGCTCATGAGGCACCCACCTGTCAAGTTTCTTCACCTTTGCAATGAGCTTCAAATGCCAAATGACGGTAAAATAGTCGATGTTGAGTTCTTCAGAGCTTCTCATGCAGTTATAAGAGGATCAGCTTCAATGATTGCTCTCAGTTGGTCATTGTCAACTCCCAATGGCCGACCACGACGCTCCTCATCTTCAAGGCTCTCATCTCCCTTGTGAAACTTCCGGACCCACCACTGCACTGTGCGTTCGTTAGCAGTTCCTGGGCCAAATGCGTTATTGATGCTGTGAGTTGTCTCCGCCAGTTCACGACCCATATGAGAAAATGGCTCAAATTTGTTTTTTGCCTAATGTAATTTCTTTAGTCTAAAATAAATATAAAATAAACCGCAAGTAATAAGTCAGAAAAAAAGCATGAAGTGAGAAAAACACATGAAAATGACTTATAATGCAACCACATTTATTTAAGAATGTATTCCAGTATCAAACGGCAAATTTCAACAATGCAAAAACCACAATACTTTTTGCACCAACATAATACCTTAAGTTCTGCTTGTGCTAAAATTGTATATTATTTCGACAACCCCTCTGTCCCTCCCATAGGTTCCCAAACCAGTTCTTTAGGAGCAAACTACTCAGTATTGTTACAACAACATTCTAGCAAAATTGTTGAGGGGATTCTAGATATGTTTGTTCTGTGAAAGACTTGCATAACATATTGCATCATTCATAAAGAATTAGATATTGATTTCTGTGGGCACTGGAGTTCTAGAGTGTTCTTGGGTTTTTTTGCTAGCTTCCTTCTTTATAAAGTGAACTTCCCTTTCCCCCTTCCCCCCCCCGGTAAAGCTGTTTTATTGGGCAACTAATATTACGCAATATTTCAAAATAGGTGGTGCTGTTAAAAGGTATAGATAAGTTTATTAGGCTTTTTTTTTTTTTAAAGACTGAAATGAGGCTACTCTTGAAAAGTATTCCCTAATATTTGTCAGTTTTATGCATGATCTGGCTCTGTATCTGTGGCTGTTAATATGTGACATGGATTATGGACTGCCTGGAGTCAGGAGGGATTTGAAATATGCGATACAAATCCTGTATCACAGACCCAGCAGGGCTGCCTCTCGGTGGTTTTTGGTTTATTTTAGTTTTCTCTTTCCCAGTGGTGCTCTGAGTAGCTGCAATGTTGCGTTAACCATTTTCTGCCTGGCAAAGAAACCATTCCTCTGCTACCCCCCCCGCCTCTGCCTGTGCAGTTTCTTGCAGTGTGGCAAAGAGGGAGGTGCTTTGCTGTATAAATGTTTTATCCACTACCAAGTTGTCACGGAGTGGCTGGTCATGAGTGCACATGGCAGCCATCTTAATCACCTTTCCAGTGCAGCTGAGACAGTGCAGTTTCAAAATGGCTGACAGCGTGCTCTTCATGGCAGCAGTTTAGCTTGGCTGCATGCAAATGAGCGGAGCTGTTGGCATCACATGCTCTAGGCCTTGGAGGTAAGCACTGGCTTTGCTGAGAAACAGACTTTGTTTAGGCAAAATCAAGTAATTTTAAGCTGTGTAAAATATTTTAGAATTTTTTTTTTTTTGTCAACAGGCTTTTAGTGTGTTGGGTTTTTAGTTTGTTTTGTTTGATGTCTGTGTTGGTTCTAGGTTGTGGGTTTTTTTCACCCTCTTTTTCCCTCACTGAATTAATTCATAGACTTCTGGACTTTCTCAGTTACGTGGTAGGCTGGGTGGGACAGGAGAGGCCAAAGGTCGCACCCATATGTCCTGCTAATCGAATTATTTCATTTTGGCTTACTTCCTTACAAGGCCAGAAGAGTTCTCACTTTATGCTGCCCTTTCTCAGAAGCTTGCTTCATACTTCAGCTAAAACATAAAATAAATTCTCTATGAACTTTGTTAGATTTTTGTAACCAGGTGGTTAGATTTACATTTGATTATCACATTTTCAACATGTAACTTTTTCCAATGGTAGAACTACAAAACCTGCGTAAATACATGGGAATAGCAGTGATGATGTACCTGGTAACTATTTTGCAGGTAGCAGTAATTTGCTGCTATAAATTCTGCAGAACTACTACAAATGATAGAGTGAAAGATTCAAGGTATATTATTTTTTCTTTTGTATAACTGAATTGAAATACAATTTCAATGTGCTAGTGGTTTCACATGGCCTGATCCTGTCCTTGTGTTACTGGTTGGTGCCCTGGTTGTCTGTCATGCTCAGCACTCACTCAAAGGTAGCTGGTAGGTGTCAGCATCCAGGGACATAAAGGTGGGAGAAAAGCAGTGCTCAGTTTTTTTTCCATTGGAGAGGGGGAGAACAGAAAAGGAGGAGAAAGATGACATTTTTCCTCGCAAATCACTCATTTTCTGGTTTTGTGTCTGTGTCATTTACCTAGTTGAGGTCTTTATGGGATCTTAAACTGGATATGAGTTAATTTGAGAGTAATTAAATAGCAAATTACTTGGAAGTTCCCCAGAAAGGTATTGGGAGCAGAAGAAGTGCTGAATAACTTATCTGGATGTAGCTCATAGTATTTTCTTGTCTGAAGTTGAACTTACTGCTAAGGATGTGAAAGTCCATACTAAACACCTAAAAGCTTAGTCTTCCCTCAGTATTTTTGCACGTTACTTCGGTGCTTTTCACATACTCTGTAACAAAGCACTTGGTTAAATTAGTTTTTAAGTATCTGTTCCCATAAATGGTTTTCTATAGTTAATTACAGTACACTGTTTATAAGGAAACCATGAATGCTTTATATTCATTGAAGGGGGAAAATTTTATGTCTAAAACGTACTTTACCATACACATCCTGTGGTGGTGTTTTGTTTTGGCATTTATTGTTTGGGTTTTTTTTTTGTTAAAGGAGCATATGAAAATGTTATAAAACATTAAGCATATAAAATTGTCAAGTGCTATTGGTTCTGTTGGTTTGGGGGTTTTGTTAACTCCCTCTTTAATGGGAACATGAAAAGGAAAAGTAGTGGGTTTTTTGACAATCCTTGTAAGGAGCGGTTCCTCACATGTATTACATTTGAGTAAGGTATTGTATGTTCACACCACATCTTTCATACGGTCCTTTCTGTGCCTTTTTAGTTGTCCATGTTTTCTTCTGTGAGCTGAGTAAGCTCACTCTCATTTTACAGAAAAGGCACAAAGAGATTGCCAGGGTTCAGAGGAAAACTCTTGTCTCCGTGTCTTCCCTTTTGTTTGGCTTGCTCCTTAACAGGCCATTTTGAAAACTGTATCACTCTTGGAAGTTCTGTACAAAATGACTGGCCCAGCAGGGAGCTGTAGCATTTTGTTGTAGAGAGCTGGGTGGGTGATGTGGTTTGGGTTTAGGTTTCTTTGGTTCGGTTTCGGTTTTCTTTCCTAAAGTGGGAGTTCAAATGCATAAAGTATGGTAAATTTTGAAACCTGTGATGCATATGGAACACATCCCTGTTTTGAGAAGTAATGCTCGTGATGCTTGCTGTACAGTAGTACTGGTAGCTGACAGCGTGGTCTCTGTTCCCTCCCATGGTGTTAACAGTTTATTGTTTAGTAGTCAAAAATAAAATGAAAAACACATATTTAGCTGCATGGGAACGAGGCACTTCAGTGGATGCTAAAAAAAATATGCTTTTATTAAATATATAAATATGAGATTCATTATTTGAATTATAAATCGCTGTGTATAATGAATGAACAGCTTCGACTGAATTGATCGCTATGTATTTTTAATGCAAGATGCATTTACAGACTCTGCTCAGTGTTCTTGTGTCTCCATTTGCTCCACTTCTGAGACCTGCTGCATTCTAGAACAATTAGCTTTGTGCTCCTGATAGGTAAACCTGAAGGATAGACTTTCAGAAGTAAAGAAATTGCTAATAGGGCAGCAGTCTCAAATACATGTGACTTTCAAAGATAAATACTCAACGATAGTTTACTCTGAAGGAGTGTATAGATTCAGGTGGGTTTGTAGTTTTTGGTTTTTTTGTGGGTTTTTTTTTGTTTGTTTGTTTTTTGTTTGGGTTTTTTTTTTTTTTAATGGTGTATTTGACTGTAAGAACGTGATTCTACTTTATTTTAATTTGTACTCAACTATTTGGACAGTTTTTCATTACTGCATAGTACTTGCTTGGAACCATTTTAACATGGCTTGATTATGTTCTTCTTAAAACTCCTAATCGTCTCAATTCATGCAGCTGCATGTTCTATTTTGGTAGATATTTTGGGAGCAAACAATTTCAGGCAGGATTCGAAACAAACTGGAATGGACTGCTGAATTAACACAATGCTGTTTAATGCATGCAAATCACTTTCATACATCCGACTTGTTTGGTTCTTTAGGTACAAGAAATAAATGGTTACTAAGTGCTTAGAACAGTTTTGAATCTTAAATACTTAATCACATTATGACTCTTATTAAGCGGTTAAATTGGACTTTTATTTTTAGCTGTAAACTTTACTATGTTTTTCTCAATGTAATGTCTTTGAAGGGATTTTTAGTAAGGCAAATGTGTTTGTTTTTTTTTTTCATCATCCTGATTTGCAGGTTAAGATCTGTCAGCTTTTTGGTATTTATTTAGTAACTGAGAATTTTTCATGTAAATTTCAGTGAGCACATGCAGGTTTTTTTTTTTCCTGAAGTTGATAAGGACTCAAACTGAGTACTTTCTCTTTCTGAAAGAAAGGCAGTGCAAAATTAGACTCTGTTACTGCCTGGAAGTCACCCATTTCAGACACTTTCTTCCCCCTTTTCTCCAGTGGAAAAGTGGATACAGCCAGTGTCAGCCTTCCCCACCCCCTTCCCTTTCCTGCCTTCCCTGCTTATTCTATTGGTATAGGTTTGTACTTGTAAAATATGTTGAAGTAAACCACACTGGCTAAGATAATGGGTTGATAGACAGTTCTCTGCTTCAGAAATTAACATCATTATCTGTGCCGTTCAAAGACCAGTGGGAGAAAAACTTGGAAACTGCCGAATTTCTAGCTGACGTGCATGATAATTCGTTCTGTTTCATGCTTTGGAGAAGAGGCAAAGTTGGAGGGGAAGGGGGTGGTTTGGAATCTGTGTGTGTGTTGCCTACGGAAGGCCCAAGGCCTTTCATTTTCTTTTGCTCTGTGGTGGGATTTTGGTTTGGTTTTGTTCTGTAGATCAAGCTGTTAGTGATAGAGTTGTTTTGTTTTGTTTTTTTTAAGACTGTCAATTAAATGCTTTAGTATCTAAAACTATAACTGAATTGGGCAAACCATTCTGTGGCGGACTTTTTTGTACCTTTCTCTTCTAAGATTAAACAACTGACATTACTGATTTGAGGATGTTGTCTTTATGTACCAATTGAAACTACACAGCTAATAGTAATTACTTTGAATGCAACTGGCATTATTTTTTACTGTAACATCTGCTCAAGGTTGCTTCTGATGCGAGACTATGAAATTGTGTGCGTTTTGGAGGAAGAGTCTGGTTAACTGGCTTTGAGAAGGCAAAGTGATAAAAGCTCTCAGGTGTTTCCACTAACTCCGTGCTAAACGTGAGAAAGGCAGGAAGGAATTTTGGCTTTTTCTGTAGTCTCTGAGGTTAGACCCTTGCATAAAAAAAAAAAAAAATAAAAAAAAAAAAAAAAAAAAAAAAAAAAAAAAAAAAAAAGGACAAAAAAGCACTCCTTAACCCTGCCCCCCACTCAAAAAACACAACAATTTTTTAAAAAAAAGGAAAAAAACAAAATCCATGACGTGTTTTGGAAGCAGCTAAAGTGTCCCTTGTGCTAGCTCTCGGGGCGGGCTGTGGCTGCCACGGTACACGGAGCCACTGGCCGGGGCGCAGCG
Source organism: Pampusana beccarii (assembly GCA_013399365.1). Lineage (NCBI taxonomy): Eukaryota > Metazoa > Chordata > Aves > Columbiformes > Columbidae > Pampusana > Pampusana beccarii. The sequence continues at coordinate 649,310 of VWYH01007845.1, forward strand.
AGCCCACGGTCACTGGAGCTCAGCACCGGCTCAGAGGCGGCCCCTGTCCCCGCACAACCGAGCCGGTGCGTTTCTGAGTAATGAACCGGTCGCTTCTCCTCTGCGTAAAAACGTTTTGTGTTTGAAAACGAGCTTTTATGATCGCTAGTGGTGCGAGAGGCAAGAAGGCGCGGAGAGGAAGAGGCAGCTCCGCGGCTGGGGGTGACTCTGCCAGAAGGTTCTGGAAGCGGGGTGGTGCCTCCCCCAGGCCCCCCCAGATGGCAGATGGAGAGCTCGCCCTCGGCGCTGCCGGCAAGCTCTGGCCTGGATTTCCCTAAGCGGACTGGAGCCGAGAACAGGAACTGCTCTGAGTAAAGGCTCTTATTTTGCAGTAGCTGTTTGACTGTGTTGAGAATCGCACTGTTATTCTGATAGTTGTGCACAAGGCTGTAGAGCTGGGCGGGGGGGCCGGCTGTATGTGGGAAACACAAGGGCTTTTTTCGTGTTTTTTTTTGTTTTGTTTTTTTTTAAAGCAGCATTGCTGTCCTTTATTTTTAAGCTCAGAGGCTGTTCATATGATGATTCATTCTGCAAATGATAACAGCGTCACTGAAAGATGTACTCTGCAGAGCACTAAATGTGCTAACACACGAATCTGTCTGAAACTAAGATAAATCAGAAGATACATGTGACATAAAAGAAGAGCAATACTAGATCACTGCTGTAGTTAATGGCTGTTGTTTTAACATGACAGTCACTCTGGAAAAGTAATTATTTTTTCCCTTGTGCATCACTCTAGGCTTTTGGATACAACAGATGAGGATGAGTTGTAATAACCAATGAAGAGTAATTTGCATTACTAAATACTTTCAGACACAAATTTGATATCTTTTTGACATCGCAGATGAGCAAATTGTGTTATGCTCAAATAAGCTAGAACCAGCCATACAGCAAATTACACTTAGAGTGGAAAAGGTGACATATAAAGTAATTTGACTGTATATAGCCTTGACATTGTTGGCATTCTAAAGAGGAACAATGCAGGGAACTAGAAGAGGCCCATGGCACAAAGCAGGCTCTTCTGGTCCTGAAGCAGCTCAGCCTTTTTTCTGCAGGAATCGACAAGCATCTCTGTCTCCATCACTTTTCCACTAAATGGTGCCAGGCTGCAACTACAGCAATGTTGATGGATGTGTAGCTAGCCAAACATTTCTGTAGGTTTAAATTTATTTTATTTAGCATTTCACAAATTCATGTTTAGTTAGGATAATAAATAGTATGTTTATTTGTGTTGTTTCATGCTCTAAGAGTTTCTTGTAAGGCAGCAAATGAGAGGAAAAAGGTATTTGCAAATGATTCAGCCTTTACGTATGCACACTTTAGGAAAGCCTGGATTCTTTTTTTTTTTCCACAAAAATAGTATAGCAATTTTTTAGAATAAGCATTTGTAAAATGTAATCCATTTATTAATGTTATTTGACTTTGACTGGAAGGAAAAAAAGTAAGAATTAAAAATTAACTGTTTGAAGTCAGAGTGAGGCTGAAATCAAAGCTTCTGCCTGTACCTGTCAGTGTACCTTTTAGGTACTTGAAAAGATAGAGTCCATATCTCCAGATGGGGGATTTTTTTCTTCATCTGCCTACTGAAGCAAAATTAAATGTGAAGTGGAAATAGCAAGTTAAGTGTCCAGACGTGTTACCCATCAGCATTAAGTTAAAAATGGATCTGCCCTACTTGGAAGTGATAGTTATTTTTTTTGCTATTGGTAAGCTGCGAAATATTGGAAATATCAGTTTAAGAAAAACTGGTTGCTGAGCACTGAGCTTATCTGTTTTTTCAGTTTTATTTCAGTTACTACAGAGTGCTTACCAGAATCACTATTAACGGTGCAGTGTGTAGCATCCTACTAGGAACAGGCTTCAAGGTGGAATTTCTTTTGTAGAGGCTATTTTGTATTTTCGTTTCTATAAACAGTAAGAGCAGCACTTTCTACAAGGATCCAGATTATTAGTAAGCAAATAACTACAAGATGTATTCTAGAACCCCATGTAATCTGGCGGGGGGAGGGGGGGGGGAGGGGGAGGAGGAGGTTTTGCTCCACAACTGTCCTGCTGCAATTTAGCCTTGAGATGAGGGCCCCTTTATGTAAATTTTGTTCTGGCGCCAGCTAGCTGGAACTTGCAGCCTGGCTCTGCGGCAGCAGCAGCAAACATGCGTCCTGGACTTCTCTTGCGCACGGATTGCAGCAGCACTCTGGTTTCAGGACCAAAAGAGCCACACTGATGAACGTAAAAATATGTCCAAAGGAACCTAGGTGTAATTAGATTGCTAATGAGTGAAAATACTGAGGAAATTTTGGCTTTTTTTTTTTTTTAATAGTGTGCTGTCTTGCGCTGTACTGTAATAAATTTTTGCTTGTCGGTACTACTGTGTGGTATGTGGGAGGTACTTCACTGCACATAGTTGCTGCAGCACTAATAGTTGGCAGCACAGAAGGCAGCACAAAGAGTCCAAGTGGCGGCACTTGCAGTTGCAAGGTTCCCTTGGAGGCTGTGGCACGCTCAGGGAGCTGCAGGAGTGCTCCCGACACGGTTAGCCGCTCGTGTGGAGGCGTGGGCGTTCCAGCAGGCTTTAGCAGGCAGATGTAGGCTGCTAGCTGAGAGGTACAACGGGGTAGCGCAGGCTGGCTGAAAAATAGTACTCATGCTGCTGTGTAAACAAAACACGATCTTAGTATCAAGATGGCCGACCTGGAAGTCTACTTGTAGCTCCTGATACTTATGCAAATGAGCTGCATGTCAGTGGTTTACTCAGAGGAGGAAGCTCATTTTGCACGTGCCGCCTTCTCACCAGGTAAGAAAAGCAACTTGTTTTCTGCGTTAATGTTTTAGAGGCCTTTCAAATGATTTTTGCCACTTAGGTGCCCATCCCCCACTTTGGCAAAATGCCAGGAATTGGATTTAAATATAAGAGGCATTTTCTGGGAAGCCCGGAAGTAATTTGTTCCTGCTGTAATTATTTTTGGGTCACTGTTGTTAGGGGGAACATTAGCTAGAAATTACTGTAAATGTTTACTTAAGTAAAACTGAAGACCTTAAAAATATTAGAAATTTGAGTGTGTAGTTTTTGCTCCTAATGTTGCTAGTTTTGTTTGGTTCAAACCTCTACTGTTGTCTCTATAGTGACATCACTTCATGCACATGGAGGCTTAGCAATACTGTGAGTTTACCCCTGAAAAGGGTGCAGGATTAAGGAGGTCAAATCCACCAGTAGTGTGGTTTTGGCTTCGTGGTGTTATGAAGAAACTTCATTATCCTGGTCATCCTTTGAATTCTCTTCTTTTTGAGATAGCAAAGCTGTTTAAAATATTGGACACCGAACTGGTGTCTGCGTGTTTTTTAGTATAAATGCACGTCTGCAAGTGCGCTTATGTAAATTTTAAAAAGGGCGTATTTGTAAATATGGAAACAGATCTGAATACGATATTTATCTGTTCTCCCTCCTCAGAAGACAACAACCTTGACTTAGAGAAGCAAATTTTAACAAAATGGCAGTGTTGCTTATTACATAATGTACTGTGTTGTGGTTATGCATGTAGTGCGTGAAATGACTGCATGGGGCAGCTGTGCTAGTTCTGCAGAAATGATTTGTGTTGTTCCTACTTTTACAAGTCAAAAAGTTATTGTGACAGGGTGGGAGGCTGGAAAGGGGAGATGGTGAAAGAAAATTACTGGATCTGGGAGTTTCCAAGGTAGAGAAAAGGGAAAATTGGCGGTGTATGAACAGGCTGAGGAACACTTGGTCACTTAAAGGTAGACAGCAGCTCAAGATAGGGGTGTCAGTAGCAGGCCTTGGTCCAAATGAAGGAAAAATGAGATGAACTGAAGAGAATAAAATCAAAAAGGTAGAATGGCAAAGTACGCAGGTAGATTATTTGAGCCTAAAATGGCAGTGATAGGGACTAAAAGTGTGATAGCCATTCTGAAATGGAGTGTGAATTAAGGCCAGTAGAGAATACGTAAATATGCTAGGAAAGAGAACTATAACTGGTTGATCTTGAGGAGGGGGGAATGTAATAATAGTAGAGAAAGGTACACTTCTACATTGACATGGCAGAGTAAAATGCTGCAGGCCAACAACTTGGGCCAAAAGAGGTTTGTTGTTTGATGTGGTTTTTGTTGTTGCTGTTGTTTGTGGTGGTATTGTTGCTGGGTTTTGTTTGTTTGTTTTCACGTGTATCTCATTTACTTTGCAACCTTTAACTTTTTTTGCTGATAACTTAATATTCCATAAGGGATGCAATTTTGCTTGTCATTTAGAAGTCTGGTTATATGCATGTCCAGATGAAAAAAATGTACAAAAATGGCGTGTGTGAGAAAGTATGTAAATAAGTATATGGTAGATTTCCAGATTCTTGTCAAAAGTCAAGTGCTGCTACCTTAAATGTTTTCAGGGCTTTTTAGATAGAAGTAAGATTACATTAGAATATCATGCAGGTGACTGAAGTACTTAAAATACAGACGTTACAAGGAAGATACTGAAGAGTCCATGCTAGATGTTTCTTTCCAAAGGCTGTAGCAGGTCTTTATAATCTGAACCCAGGAGTTCTAAGAGAATTGGCCGAGAGTATTTCTTTTGTGAGTTGTCCCTCCTGATAAATCTTGAAATACAATGTAAATTCCAGAAGACTTTGGAGACTTCTTATTTAAAAAGGTCAGGCAGGATGACCTAAGTAACTACTTAACTTCACATCAATGCTGGATAAAAATAATGGAAGGACAAGTTTGGGATTCAGCAAATGCAAAAGAATATTATTAGAATTAATGCTGAGGTGGGTTAATGGAAATAAAACTTCATTTAAGAAAAATCCTAACTTAATTTGTTTGAGAACGTGGTTGCTTGGTGTAAATACCCAATATGTATAACACGATTATGCCTTGATACACTCTTTCCTAAATAACAAAACAAATCCCTTCCCCCCACCCCTGTATCAATAAAGCATTAAATTGATTTTAAAGCTTTTTAAAACTTCTGAAGGGGAGAGGGGTAGGAAGCATGCTCTAAGTAAATTTTCTTTATGGTTGGTATTGTAAAGCAGTTACTTTTGTTAACTTGTAGAGGGTAGAAAGATGAACTCTTACAGGCATCTGGAATATTTGCTTGGTGGGACCCACTCAAGCAGTCTACTATGGCACAGCAAAATCTGAACTTGTATATTTAGAAACCAGCTGTTATAGAACATACCTGCTTAACAGGAAACCTGAAATTAAGTAGGGAAAGTCCCAAATAGAAAGTTAAGGTAGAGGGACTGAAATTCCCTTAAATATAGAGAAAGAATGGGGAAGTCATACACTTTATTAATCTGCCTTGGTTATGCTGATGATGTGAATTCTGCATGAATACAGGTTACAGTCCTGTTGTCTGTAGGGTGTTTTGTTTTGGTTTTTGTTTGTTTGTTTTTTGAGTTTTTTTGTTAGAATGCTGAAAAAGTAGGAAGGGTCTTGGGAGAAGGCACAAAAATCAGTCTGGCTCAAGAACACAGAATCTTAAAATAATTTAAAAGTTGAACCAATAATTTAGGTTGGAAGGGACCTCTGGATGTTATCTAGTCTGACATCTTCTTCAAAGGAGGGTAACTTCAAAGTTAGATCAGGTTGCTCCAGGGTTTGTCGAACTGAGGTTTGAAGGTCAGTAAAGGTAGAGATTCCACAACCACTCCGCACAAGCCGTTTCACTGTTTGAGCACCCTTGTAGAGAAGAAATGTTCTCTGGATCTGTCTGGAATTTCTTTTGCTGCAAGGTGTATCTATTTTTGCTTGTCAGTGTGCTGTGCATCTCTGAAAACTGGCTTTGTCTTCTCTATGAATGCCAGTTAGGTGTTTGAAAAGAACAACTGGTTATTCTCACTTAACTATCAATTCTTCATGCTACACAAATTCAGCTTGTTGGTCTTATCTGTCATGTTCTCCAGACCTCAGCCATTTTCAGTGACCCTCCACTAGACCTGCTTATCAGTATCTCCTTTGCATTCAGGGCCCCAAAACTTCAGATGCAGCTTCATAGGTGCCAAGCAGAGTGAATTAATAATTTCCTTTGATCTGCAGGCTATGTTTTTGCTTATGCAACCCTGTCTTGAGTTTTAAAATAAAGAATCAGTATAAAGCGGTAATTCCATTGAATAAGTTCCTTCAGAAAGCAAAAATTACTGGTAAAATAGGGTCTGCGATCCAAAGTGGGGAGGAATGATGAGAAACTGCAGGCAGATGAACTTTTTAAATTATGCTGTGAGTGAGTAAAGGAAGCAGTCATTTTTCTGTTTTCTGTTCTTCCAGAAAGACATCTCATCTTGATTTGAAGACAGGCTTAAAAGAATGGCCAGCCTATGGCACTTAAATGGCTTATGGACTTGGAACAGCTGATACATGACTTGCCCACTGTGGCAACCCCACAGCTGGGTTACATGGGATAGTGCTGTTATGAAGTCTTCCATGTAATCTAAATTTCTCTTTATTGGATGCAACTGCCTGAGTAGGGACTGTTACAACCTTTATCGTTCTTTTGACTTGCAGCTGGCTACATATGTAGCCAAACCATGCCCAGCCTTATAGAGATGTGGTGAGATCCCACAAAAATTGTCTAGATTTTCTGCCCAAGAATAACTTCTGCACTGTCTTATGGCCAGATAAAATATTTAGATGGTGAGGTCAAGAAAGTTAGCCAGCTTTGCATTAGCCAAGTGCCTTTCTGGTTTCAACAAATGGGTGTTTAAGGGCATTTAATGGTTTTATGAGACAAGAAATGGTTTCTTTTGTTGTCATGCTTTACAATGTCTTCCTTAATTCTACCAGATTGATATTTTTCACCAGACATCACAGAATCACAGACATGTTGCAGTGATTCTGGATAGTTCTGCCTTCCCTCCCCACCTTCTGACAGAACAATGGGCAAGGCTTAATCTCCATGCAGCAAAACTTGTAGCTGTTGAATGAAAAGCCTTGTGGTCAGGAGAAGTAAAATACCTAAAAATATTCGGACATCCTAGTGGCATGTAGTCAAGGACTTTATCTTATTTTTAAAATTTTATTTCTCTTTTTTTGTGAGTCTTTTTCTTAAATTGTGGTTAGACCTGCCAAAAAAATTCACCTCATGTTATGTTTTCCTTTTGCGCCTAAGTCTGCTTTTTTTTTTTAATCAGTCAAAGATAGCTATTTAAAGCTGTAAACAGCGTGGCTCTTACACTACCTTGTTTTAAATAACATTTTAATCTTACTTATGATCAGTAACAAGCATAGCTATTAGTTGCAACATAGGCCTGTCCTCTGTGTGTGTTGGGGTGGGAGGGGAAGATGTCCTTTGTGTGATGTCCTTCAGCAACCTCGTTAGAGGGGAGAGTGAAGCCTTGTTTAGCTATCCTGAATAGATGGAAACTGCACTTAGAAAATATCAGCTGATCTGTGCTGGACAAGACTAATATATTATCTTTACTGAAAATAGTTCTGAAGTTTTCCAACTTTGATTCAGTTACAGCATCAGCAACTTCCAGTGCATGCAGTTGGTTTCATTATGGGGCCAGGAAGGGGAAATGAAGAAGCTCTATCACAGCCTGATTTGTTATCACAAGATGCGATGGAAAGAGAATTCTGAACATGCTATAGCCCAGGATTTTGTGCTGACTGTTCTAATGGCATCTGTTGCATGTTTGACAGTAGCAGGAAGAATGAAACTAAGTCTCATGAGCTCGTTCTCGAAGTGAGAAAGCTGTAGAATTGTGTCTGCTTTCTTTTTTTGGCTGGGAGAAGCTGAGTATTGTGCATGCCACCACAAGAGCTGCATATGTGTTCCAGGAAGCATTGCTGACAGTATAAGGCAAATTTTGTAGATAACTTGCGTTCTCCAGGCTAGGAAATTATCAGTGAATAATGGAGGAGAGGGATTACAAAGCCAAGTCTGAGATGATTCATCTGGCACAGAAACTCCATCTGTTATAGGAAGTACCAAAATTAAAATGTTAAAAATTAACTTCAGTGCCACTTAAGCTAGATCATGCAGGCCATCAGCTGGTTTGGACATGCCATGATTATTTCTAACTTAGTATAAGAGATTATCTTCCTTTATAGGGAAGGCTTTGCTCTGTCTTCTAGAGAGAAGTGATTGTTTTTTACAAAGAACTGGTGTTCATTTAATGAGGATATTGGAACAGCAGCCTACAAAATAATGAAAGCACCTAAATGTATGCAAACATGGTAAGACTGGCTGATACTTCAGCAGGGAAAGGCTAACCTTATTAATCCCTTAATAGCTACAGTGCTGTTTCCTGGAGGCAAAATCTGACCGATTTTTAATCTCTTAGAACAGTTATTATTTTTGTTTTGGTTTTTTTTTTTTGTTTGTTTGTTTGTTTGTTTTAATCTCAAGTCTGTTAATGAAAGCAGCATGCATCCTTGATTTACTAGTCCCTTGTATCCTACTGACTTTCCCTAGTAGAAGATGGAAGCACTTTGGTGATCAATACTCTAGTTATGGTAAAATGGAAAAGAAACTTTTCTTCCCAAACAGCTGTGGTAATTAGCTGTTCCATTCAAATGGAGCATATGCAGTAGTTTGAAAATTGTTAATAGCATCTTTTTCTTCACACACGGAAGGATTGCTGTGATACTGCTGTAGCTTCTGCATCCTTTAGGACGGCATCATACTGTTAGTAGCAGCTGCCTTCTCTTTGGGAATTGTGCACTTTGAAAAGATGGGAATTCTCAGGATTCACTGACTTCTTAAAAAAAAAAAAAGAAGAAAAAAAATACATGTTAGTACCTGTGCTCAATCTTCTAGCTTCAATCAGTTCTAAATAATAGAGTCATCTTAGAATTGTTTGAGTTTTGAGAAGAAACCACATGAGTGTCCAGTGCCATGTCACGATTGTCAAGAAGGCTGGTCCAGACAAAGCATCTGCACAGGCACTGAACTCAGGGAGTGCTGCAAACCTGGGTCAGTACTATGAACCTGAACCCACAACAGTAGTATGTGAAGATGTGGAGCCTAGTGCTCTGAAACTTTAACGTAAGCAGATTAGGTCTACCCAAAAACATAACAACCAGGTATAGTTCTAACATTTTAGGCAAGTGTATTATGGTCTTGATGTCAAGAGATTGCACTGAAGTTTGGATCTGGGTACGAGTTGTGGGAGTGGGAAAGTTTCTGTGGACATCAAACTAAGCAAATACTTTCTAAGTTTATAGCTTGCTCAAAGAATTGCTTCTTGATTTGCAATACAGTTTATGTGCCAAGGAATAGCAATGGTTTTGATATTAGGCATTTTCAAATTGAACGTAACTTATAGCTGGAATTTAGTCTTCCTGTTTAAGAATCACAAGTAGATTGTCATGTTCTGTTAAAACATACAGGATAGCGTCATGTATTTTACAAAATATGAAAAGCATCAGCTTGTTCTCCACTACCTATCAAGCAAGTGTTTTGTTTCATGAATCACCTTCATTACTGTACAGCAAATCACTTATTTGTTTGGGAGATCAATCACCAGGTTGAAAATGTTATGTAACTGGAAATATGTATTTGGAACTACAGTATTCCAGATGAATGGTTTCTCAAGTCAGTCAAGAGGTGAAGTGATTTGATTTCTTAATTTTTATTAGAAACATGAAATTCCTTTAATTCTGTTTCGGAAAGGTAAGGGACCTTGACACCTTCGAGATTCTAATGTAATTTCTAAGTTGTTCTGAGCTATAATTGTGGAAATTAGCTGGAACCAAAACCATAGTGGTGGTGCTTCTCATTCACATAATATGAACTTTGCATATGAGAATCCGCATTTGTTATTAGTTGTGTTCCTGCAAAACTGGGCCAGGCTTCTTATTTGAGTAAAAATCTGGAAATTATACTGATTCACTGAAGAGCTCTTCACCCCAATCCTTTTTAGGATTTTAAATGGGTCTTCTTCCTTTATGTACAATATGAAATTTTCGTGAATTTGAGTTACCAAGCTAGTACAGCACGTGTAATCCGTGCTGTTTGTCGAAGCATAAAGGATAATATTGAATTGGAGTTTGGTTTTGATGTATAAAACGTATGAAGAAAATGACATTTCAGGGATTGGGGTCCCTTAAAAGTATACTACAAATGATTAGTTTTATTTTGTGGCTTAGGTAGTCCCCGGGAGACATCCTCTACTGTAGCCGAACCATTTGTTGTTGTGTAACGAAGGGAAGACCCTTACTTGGTAAAATATATCATGTACAGTGTTATAATGGCCCCAAGATCAAGAGTGAAACCCAGGATATTCAGAATCAATGTTAAGTTTCAGAGAATATCATACCAGATCATAAGAATTAATAATTTGATAGTCCTCTAACCTTACCTTTTCTCTCAATACCATGTAATCTCACAAGAAAAGCATTTTGGGTGCTTTGTTCCAAAAATTGCATTATGTATATTTTCACATCTTTCATTATTTTTTTTAATTTTACTTGAAAAGCAATGATTTTATGTGAGGTGCAGATTTTAAGATGATGAAATATGTTCCATATCAGTTGTGAACTTGAAATGTATTGTCGTCTTAAGAAGCATAAACTAGAATAAAAAAAGCTGTCTTTTCAAAACAAATTTGCTTTTGTACTTACGTGTTACTGAGTCTTTCACTTGTATCTGCTGACGAACTGAAGCTTTTTTTTCCCCAAGGAAATGCAAGAGGCAAGACTCTTCTAGATCACTTTAACTGTCACAATTCCTGGCTTCTGGCAGTAGAATTTATAGAAAAAGACTCGTCTATGTATCTCACTTTGCAGTCAAGAAAAACCGAGGCGGGAGATAATGTTGCCTTGACAAGGCTAAATTGTTGATCAGTAATGGGATTGAAATGGAAACAAGATCATCTTCAGCACTAGTCTGGTGCTTTGTTCTCCAGGTCGTAGTATCTTGTGCCTAAAGGTAATGACATACCCTTCTTCATGATTTATCATTGTGAGGAGCAGTCATTTGGTTACCATTTTGGCCAAAGCCATATGTACAAAGCCACATGTATCCATTAAGAACGTGTGTGTTGTCCTTGCCAGCAAACGGGTGGGCCTTGCCCTGAAACTCCAGTTGTCCAGCAAAGCGTAGAGAATTTGTTGCTACTGCATTCTTGGCCTGAAGACTTCTGTTTTATTCTCTCTTTTTGCTTTTGGTGCTTCTCTGCTTTTAGGCTGGTGTATATTTGCTGTGGAATTTCTGCTCTTGGCATATGGAGACTTTGCAATCTCCAGGCCTTTGGTCTTCACTGGACCTGGATGTAGTATAAATCTTTACCCATCCCCTCAGATTGACAGTTGTTGAGAATGCATCTGACTCTACTTAGCTGTATTTAGTATGTATGCTGTCTGCTTCATCTCACCTTCACTGCCTGGATAACTTCAAAGGTTATGAACTTGACAGTGTTACGGATCTTTGTGACCAATGAAAGCCCTTCTCATGGAACCTCAGATTTGAAGAAATCTTTGACAGAGAAGCTGAAAAAGCCACACCTTCAAATGCAGAAAACAGTATCCACGATAAGATGATCATGCAAGAATCTGAGCATTTTTACTTATTTTTTGGTGAGACTGCCTCTATGCCTAGCCTTGTTATTGATTATCTTTCTGGCAATTGAGAGGTATAGAGGGGAAGGAGGCCTGGTAAAGGAACTAGTTAATTTTCCAGAACATCCTGTGGTGGCAAAGTTCTGTTATTTTTTTAGGATTCAGTTCTTGGCATGAGAGACCATTACTTAGATGCTTCTGTGCAACATTCTGAATATTCCACTACCCATATGACTTTGAGGATCACAATCATATGTTTTCTTGATACCTTTTTCAAGATAAATTTCAGATATTCTTCAGGGTTACGTTCAAAGATGTTTTCTAGGATGGTCAGACTAAGGACATGCATCACTCCCAAGCAAATGGTGTGAAGATTAAGAGATACAAGCAGTTTCTTTGTGTCTGAAGCAGTATCTCCCACGTGACAGAGAATCTGCTTCAGCCTGTCCTGTTTCATAATTGTCAGTGGCACCTTCCTCAGCCACAATCGGAGAGGGAACCATGTGTTCCCGAGAAACGTAGATGTCTATTTCAAGCCTTCAAACAGTTTTTTACCTTGAGGTATTAATAATTCTGGTACACATCTGGAGTTCTCTGTTTCTGTAGAGGTGTGTGCATTTTCTGGACAGTGCTAGAGGCAAGGCCTGCCCCTGCCATCCCCAGACAATGCAGGAAAGCAGACTTCTTTTATGACAGACCGGTGTTTTGGGTTCATTGCTTTATCACAGGAGTGGCACAAGCACCATGCTTCTTTTTCAAAGGTAGACCAGCTTGCTGGTACTTTTACCTTGTTCTCTTAGCTTAGATATTGGCAATAGAATGGACAAAAAAATAACGGGATATTCCAGGGTGCAGTTTTTGGTGTGCTGCTGTGATAGATCACATCCCTCGTAATTTCTCTGTTTTTTCCTCAAGTTATTTGGTAAGCCAGAGCAAGTTGACTTACCTACATTGTTTAAAAAACATAGGTAACTGCTGTGTTATTTGCCTATGGAAGATCAGTTCTTCTCTGCATGGTGTTAAATTGCTTTTGTGTATTTAATCCGTTTCCTTTGCTATAGTTGTGATGGCTTAGTGAGATGTAAACATAGTCTCTGCCCTAATAGCTTCACAGCTTGAGTCCAAATCTTTAGATGAAGTTTTGTTGGTTGTTGTTTTTGTTTGGGTTTTTTTTGTGTGTGTGTGTGTGTCTGTCTGTTTGTGGAGAGAGGAGGGAGAGATATGGCAGGCATTTATGTAGTTGATATTGTGTTTTTACTGAGTGAGATTGCTAAGGAATTATTCTCTAAGAAATTACGAAGTTCAGCATGACCCGGCAATGTATGCTCGCAGCCCAGAAAGCCAACTGTATCCTGGGCTGCATCAAAAGAAGTGTCACCCGCAGGTTGAGGGAGATGATTCTGCCCCTCTACTCTGCTCCTGTGTGACCCCACCTGGAGTGCTGTGTCCAGCTCTGGGGCCCCCAAAATAAGGAGGACATGGACTTCTTGAGGTGAATCCAGAGGAGGGCCATGAAAATGATCAGAAGGCTGGAGGACATCTCCTATGAGGAAAAGCTGAAAGAGTTGGGATTGTTCAACCTGGAGAAGAGAAGGCTCCTGGGAGACTTTATTGCACCCTTTCAGTATAGAAAGACTGACGTAGACTTTTTACCAAGGCCTGTAGTAACAGGACAAGGGGCAACTGTTCCAAACTAAAAAAGGGTAGCTTTAGATTGGACATAAGGAACAATTTTTTTTTACCACAAGGGTGGTGGGACACTGGAACAGGCTGCCCAGAGAAGTTGTGGATGCCCCATCCTTAGAAGTGTTCAAGGCCAGGCTGCATGGGGCTTTGAGCAACCTGGTCTGGTAGAAGGTGTCCCTGTCCATGCTCATGGGACATGGCAGGGGGGTTGGAACTATCTTTAAGGTCCCTTCCAACCCAAACCATTCTATGAGTCTTAAGTTTTCTTTGTTCTTGGTCATAGTACTTAATCTTATTTGGAAGGTTTCTCTTAATTTTTTGAGTGTTTGTTTCAACTGCTGGTATGAGAAGAGTCTTAATTTTTGCTGTGCTGAACCAAAACTTTATGGAAGTTTTCTCAACTGTTGGTTTTCATTACCAAAACACACAAACATTGCATCTGTCCAAGAACTGTTTAGTTGCATGTTGGAATGTGCCAAAGTTAAAGGTGGTCAGAGCTTATGTGTTCTGCGGAAACTGAATCTATTCTCTGGAATATGTCTGTCATTAAATATTTTTTCAGGGCAGCCCTTTGGAATTAGTTTAAATATCAAAGATCTAAAGAAAATACTGTGATGGGTAAAACAGATTATATATTTTCAGAACCTGCCCACATTATGTTCTGAAAGTGGTCGACTGGTGTGGTGAGGTGATTGTGGACTTCTTCAAACGTAAATATGCAACCATTTAGAAAAGTTTAATCAGTAGATGAAATTTCTTGAGATGCAGATTTTTATCATCTGTGGCTTCATTTTTTGACTTCCCAGCAGTCTGGAAGGAAGATAGAGGTCACTGATGGATAGAGCTGGGGTGGCCTAGTTTTGGCCAGCTGCTCTCTTCACTGTTGTTCAGCTGCACAGATTTTTACTTGCTTGACAGCTTTCTGATTTTTTTTCTGCTTTACAGTGACACTTCAAGATAAATCTTTTTGCTAGTTTTGGGAGTAAAAATGCCCTGATGAGCCAAAAGCATGAGTTGTTGTTTTTTTTTTTTTTTAAGCTGATCTGGTGTTGATCATGGGCAAGTGGAGTGCACAGCTCTGTGTACGGGGAGTAAGGAACTGAGTTCAGAGTTTTGAGTATGCAGGCATATCTGATGGAAATCACATCTAGACAGTGTAGCTAGGGGAACCTCATATATAGGTGGACACACAGGCACCCACCCCCCCACACACACCCCATCATCTGGTGATAAAGTACATATCCCACCAATAGTTGTGGCTTGAGTAGATTGAAAATGAGTTGAAAGTAACCTGAGCTGTGATTTCAACGTTTTGCATCAATGTTGCTTACGCAGCCATTGCAGCTTCCTGGTTCTAGCTACTCATTCTAGTTTTGCCATCGTGTTCCTTATGTTGTCACAGCAAGGAGCTGGATCAGAAAACTGATCTGCAAGGCTCCTGGGTGGGAAGCTGGTTCAGTGGCTTGCTGTGCTGTGTCTTACAAACTGTTCTGCCAGCAGAGTAGAAGTGGCATAGGGTGGAAATAAGGGGTTGAAGAACTTGAGTGTAGGATTTGTCACAGCAAAAATACACATTGATGCTTCACTTCATCGTCAACAACCCTGTAAATATGTGTGGTAATTGTAGAACAGGATTTTTTATGGTTCTGAGGAAGGACCATGTTCTACAAGGACAGAGAAATATGAAGAATTCTTTGTTTCCAAGGTCATTACATAGTTTTTGTGTGTTAAAGTTTTGCTTTTGTTTTGGAGGGTTTTGGAGTCTAATCACTTTTACTGAGTTAGGAAAGTATTCCTATTTTGTTGGCTTTACAGAAAGCTATGTCCATGTAGAATAAAAGTGAGAAAGACCTATAAATGCATGGAAGTTGTGGTGTAATGTGAGGTGGTGTTTTTTGTCACACTGTCATGTAGTCTGATTGAATAAATGCCCTTCTGTTTTCAAATCTAACTTCTATTTGCAGAACATGAAGAAAGCCACAAACGGAGAAGCAACCTAGATTTTGTCTTTTCTAAGATTGTAACATGTAGACGCTCTTTTTTTTTTTTTTTTTTTTTTTTCCCTCTTCTCTTGGAGAAGTCTCAAGTCCTCTAAAGGGTTCAGATTGGAGGAGGATTTTTTTTCTAAGGTTTTAAGGAAGATGTTCCAAGAAGTACTGTCAGAGCCTTTGGTGTAAAATCTCTTTTGCTTAAAAGAGAAGAGACTCCTCCTTGCCTGGAGAAGAGTGGAAATACTTAAGAACTTGAACTGACTGAAACAGTTGCTCAGCTCTTCTGAAGCTATGGTGGCAGCAAGGTATTGGCTAACAGGATTCTGAGACAGAGTAAGTGCTGTAAAGCTCATTGCTCACTCTTCTTAGCAACCATCACCTTTGCTCAGCTTCAAAGTGAACCAGAGCTGTGTCATGCCAGCAATGTCAGTCCAGGTTCATCTCAGCTGAGAAAGAACTCTGATGACTAGTTCTGGATCTCATGATTTAGAATCTGATATTCTAGTTGTGGGCTGAGCACACTCCAACTGTGACAAACGATCTCCATTGAACAAAGCAGACGTGTCAAGGAAGCCCTTTGTGAAGTCTGTGTTTCAAACATGCATAGGCCTTCAAGTTAAAGACTGCTTGAGAGGCTAAACCGAGTCCTGCTGTCAGAAGTCTACTATCTCAAATTCTGCTCTACATGATAAAAAGAATGCGAAAGGACTAAACTTGGATCTTGCTGTGAAGCAAACAATATGCCACCCCAGCAAAAAGGATACGAAAAGGATTGTGCCTTTCTTTACTCTGAGATGGGGAGTGAGAACATTCAAAGTCTAATTGACAAACTCAGTGAGGAAGAACAGTGAAGGAAGCAGTAAAGTCGCTGTCATGTGAGGATTTTGCTAAAACATGCAAAGCAGAATCTGTTTATCACTATTGGCATTTTGAAGAAGCCATCCTAATACTGTCCATCAGAAAGTGTAGCTACCTCCAGTTCTGATTAGTTCCAGAGAGGAAGATATTTGGCAGGAGAGTTTGTGTTGTCCCTATCAAACTATTTGGTATTTAAAAACAAACAGACAAAACAAAACAAAAAACCAACTTTGATAAGGAAATCTCTACAAAAGAGGGAAAGCACAGTATTCCTCCAATCTGAGGTAGAATCCTTTTTCGGTATCATTCATTTCAGAATAAAAAAACTTTACGTTTGGGATGAAGGCTTCTTCCAGGCACAACTGAAAGACTGCTAGGTATTATAATTACGCTGTTTGTTCAAAATAAGATTCTTTATCCCTCTGTATAAGACAGATATGCTGATACAGAAAGACCTATTGGTCTCATAAACAGAAAAAAAGAAGTGAGGATTTTCTTTTCTCAAGGATTACCTGTTACTGCTGTAACCACTTGATTTGTTGGACCAATACTACCATAGATTAGTAATCCAGCATCTGCTAAAAGGCGGGGAAAAAATTAACCATCGATTTAGGCTCAATGCCAGAAAAGAATCCTCACATTCTGTATTTATAGTCAACTTAATTTTATCCCAGTTCATTTCTGTTATGATACCTACAAGGTATTGCCATTTGAGGAAAATTACTATGAGCATTTTAGGAGGTTGGTGGTATTGCTGGTTAACATTTTAACAATGGATGGCTTATTTTTGAAATATTTGGTTTTGAATCAAAATGTCACAGCTATAAAGCAGAGTGTTCCATTACCAGTTTTCTCATAGATAGGTGTGTGGGGTGTCCTTTAACATTGTCCTGGCACGTTAATTCTTGAATACTCACAGAAGACTTCACAGCAATTTGTCTTACTTCAAGGGAGAAAACAGAACCTGTAGGGAACGTTTATCCTCTCAAAATAAACAGTTTTTTTAAAAAATGCCCCTTCAAGGATCAATAGTTTCTTCTGCAGACAGTTTTCACTGGAGCTGTACAAGATTTTTAAAAAGCTAGTGACAGTTTCCAAAGAAATTTGATTTAGAAGGATTCTTAAGTGGCTGTCCAGTTCAATAGCTTCTGCTACCCTTTCTTCTCCAAGAAGGTCTCATGGTGACAGATGAATATGACCTGGTTGATATTCACTTTCTGGATACATAAATAGCTTTATAATCACAAATGCAGACTTGGAGATGGTCACACATACAGAATCATCAGGAATGCCTGGAGTTAGCTGAGCTGTTTCCTGATTATTTTGAAGACTATGTTATGTGCCAGCACATGAAGAAATGATTTATTAATATATTGATATTTTCAGTTATTCAAAGAGAAATATACCCTTTGATTTTGGGGATGAAACTGCAGTCCTTTCTTTACAGGAAGCAAGCAAACAAGCGTTGTGGTTTGCTGGTTCACCAGACAAATGTCAGCCTGTGGAAGAGCTACATGCAGAATATTCCTTTTGATGTTGAAGATTTCTGAGTAGAAACCTTCTGGAAGTTGAGCTGTTATAGCTAAATTTAAATCTTAAAAAATTAAGACAGCTTTCCTTTGAGGCTTTTATACCATTTGTCAGTGGAAGCATTCCTGAGTATAATTCATACTGTCTGCTCCTGGCATCTAATGCTGGGTGGCATTTCAGAAGCTTTCCAGACAAGAAAAATGGAGTTTATTGTAGAGTGACTCTGCGGATGCATTTTTCTCCATGTAATTTTCTATGGAGTTTGGGAAGGCAAGCAGTCTGAAATACCTGTATGAATTCTTCATGTGCTTCTGTGTCTGCAGTGATGGTGCTCCTGGATTGTTGCTTCATTGACTGCTTTTCTCCTCCCACAATGCTGAAATTAAGGATGCTTTTTGTAGAACTATTTTGAGCTCTTCAGAAAGCAATTTGGAGAAGTCTTTTATAGACAAAGTATTAAGTGAAAGTGCTGGCAGTATCACTATAGCCTGGCCATGGTTTTCTAGATCTGGGCTCAAAAATTTTTCATGGACTGTTCTGGCAAAATCATTGCCAGATAATGTACTGGTTAGGCTGAACTTGCAGCTCCTCCCCCCCCCCTTTTTTTTTTTAATACGTTATGCTACTGTGAATGCTAGTTTGTTTTATGCAGACTATCAGTGCTTCATGAATTTGTAATGTCTTATTTTCTTTATTTCTAAAGATTTGCAGTAGCAAACAAAATAGTGACCTAATTACTGGATGAAATAGGGTTTGCTTTTGTATACTTCCATCCTTTCCACCTAAGAATGCAACACTGGCATTGGAGGTAGCTGTATATATGTTTTTTTGAGCAGAAGGAGGCATGGGTCCTAGGAGGCTTGTATCTCTAGATATATTTCTTGGGTTCACAAGGCTAGTATCTATGATCTTACCAGTCAGCATCAAGAAAATGTTCATGGTTGACTTCTTCTGTCCACAAGTTCACTGCCAGTTATCATGAACAGTTGATGGTGTTGAGTGACTGCAAACTCAGCTGTCTTTGAAGAGAACTCCACAGGAGAAAAAAAAAAACAAAAACAAAAACAAACCAACATGCCGAAAACAAGATAAAACCAAAACCACCAAGCAAAGGGAAAAACCACCACCACCTAAAACTATGATTGTAGATGGGAAGTTTAAAGCTAGGAATGCCTTTTAGAGTGTTTCTTTTGCAGTTTCCATTTATGTCCTCTAAAAAACCTAGAGCAAGAAAGCCTGCAACCTACTGTTGTGTTCAAGAAGGGTGTCAAGAGGATATTTTGCGTATAACTGTTTTCTACTTTCTTCTTCAAGGACCTTTCTCTAAGGAATTGAGGAGACACAAAGATGGATTCTTTCTTGGTAATTGAGAAGAGATGCCTTCAGACTACAGATTTTAATTTGATTTTCTTATCTTTGTAATATTAACAATAAGCTGTAATTCACAGAAAGTATTTCAGATTCCTAGTACTAGTATTTTGCTTCAGGTATGGCTCTTGGCATTTAGTCGTCCCGCAACACAAAAGATAGATACAAGGTACTTAGCAGTCAGAGCACCTTGTTCATAGTGATTGGTGATTGAAAGGTTAATCCAAGTGACTTAATCCTTTTAAGTAACCAGCTTTCTTTGAATAATTTTAATGATTTTTACAGTTTACTGATCACAGCAATCTAGTCTTCAGAGGGACCTGCATCAATATGAATTTGCAAGAAAAATGACTAATCGAAGGGAAGCTTTTTAATAAATAGATCTTGCTAAAAGGATACATATGATTTGTTGGACTTACTCATCTAGCTGGATGAAGCAATATGCCAGACTTTGGAAGCCATCTGCAGAAGTACCTCTGTGCGAAAAATTTTTTTAGAGTGGATTGTATCTAGACCAGTGACAGTGTTAGAATCTCAGCTGAAAGCATCCTATCAAACCCTCTGTTGTCAAATGGATGTGAAAAAATAATGCATGCAACGTATTACCCATCACTTCCCCTTACCAAGCCATTTGGGAAGGATACTTCCAGTTGCAGATTGATAACCTAGCTGTATCATCTTTTAAAATAATAGAATTTCTTTTTCCCTGAAGATGCGTAAGAATGTTCTGGAAAATATGGCCATTTAATTATTCTGTCAAGCAATTGTATCTTTCGATTAGAGAGTTCAGGTACTGACAGAATAACAGCAGTGGGGTTTACATATTCATTGAAAAGGAAGAACCGCATCCTTGTTCTTTCAGAGAGCCAGTACATCTGGATTGTGAAGCAAGATAGTGTTCTCAGACTGGTATTTTTGCAGAGTTATCCAGAGATGTCTCTAAAACATCTCTTTCCTTGAAGACTACAGTTCATGTGTGCTTCTCGATCCAGAAACAAAAGTTAGAATAGACTTAAAATTTGTCATGTAGTTTTTGTACACACATGTATCATTTGGTTCTCAACGTCAGTCTCGCTGATGTGGTCTGGCAGTATATGCCTCAGAAGGTTCTACTCTTGGTCGTGAACTAGACTTACTTATATCAGAAATAAAAATGAAAGCCCTTTTTCTCTGCAGTGTTTCCTTTGTCAATCTGGTACTGCTTTGAAATCTTCTATGACTTTCATTTGTGATACTGATACAAAAATTTATAGTTGATGCTTTTTTATTAAGATTCATATTGCAAGATGAGAGTGCAATAGCTGGATTACTTTTAGATTTTTTTTTTCTCTGCGTCCTTGAGACATCTGTGTAATATTAGTTGGGCTTGTTGTCTTCTATTTCAAATGGTTAACTAACCATTTGCTTTTTTCCCTGATCATTTTAAGGCTAGGATTTGAAGAGCTGTTGCCTGAAGTGCACACATGATTCTTCTTACTTAGTATTTCATAGAAATATAGCTACTTACAGTTCTTATCGCAAGAATATTACATTTAATTATTAGAATGTAATCCTTTTCTCTTTCTTCCTCAGTCCTTACTCAGCCCAAAGGGAAATGTCGCAGCATATAGTTCACATAACGGAACCCTTACTACAAGGCAATCAGGAATATTTCTTAATGCTTAAATGTCACTTAATAAGGTCAGGAAAGAGTTTATGAGAATGGTACTATGTATGAACGTTGACAATCTGTGTGGAAGTCTCTCAAGGAGCAGTTACCTCATAGCAATATTATCTGCAGGAATATGTTGACTGCATGGATTTTTGCAGCCTGTTTTGTTTTCATGCCACTGTGGAATCCTGCTGCTTGATGTCTTCATGTCACTGAAAGTTGTTTAAATTGGTCCTTTTTTGGTAAGATAGAAGGAGAACGTGTAGATTTGTGTGATATTCTTTGACTGAGAGGGTTCAATATCGTTTATGGAGTATATGTATTCCAAGATATGTATTCCAAGAGTAGAATAAATCCAGATAATATGCTATCTGCTTGTGAGTTTAATTTATTATTGTTATTATTATGAAAGGCTCTACTTTCTGTTCTTGCTTACCTTAAGTGGAGAAGCTAGAAATCAGAAAAGGCAAGACAGTCACTGAAACTGAGTGGGGTTTATATAGTGCTGTTTCTTGCAACATGCAAATATTCAAAGGTATTTTATGTGTAGAAGATACACACAGGTATTTAGAAAAGCATAGCAGAAGAGGTTTTGCCATATTTTTGTTTGTTTTGTTTATTTTGCTACCTCTGTTTTTTTTGATGGCTTAATGTGCAGACTTGGGGGGGAAAAAAAGTCTTCATGGGAGAGGATCACCAAAACAGAATTGTATAGGCAGATTCCTATATCTGAAGAAAAAGCACTTGCTGGCCCCAGAAAAATCTACATGATTGCATTTCATAAAACAGTTGTGAAAAGCTCACTTCTTTATTTGGTATCTGATGGTATACAATCAGTGCATTATAGATATTTGGAAAAAGAGAAGAATGAGATGGGGTTATTAAAATAGTGTTAGGTTCCAGTGAATATTCCCAAATGGCATATGTCAAAATTGAGATGAAACTTGAGAGTTATTGCTTAGCAACTGTGGTAGTCTCTGGTGGCCACAGCTGAATGCAGTGAGTGTTTATAGCAGCAGTGCTGCTATAAAATGAGGATGTGCAAAGAGGATGTCTAAAGCTGGTTTTCCTCATGGAAGTCAATAATTATTTCTTCGTTATTTTGGTGAACCTTCAAACCACCTTTGTCAGGGGTGGGAAACAAGCACCTGACAGTGAAACTGATTTTGCAAATTTATGTTTCCTAGTGGTAAACAACACTGTAAAATATTTTGGTATAATATTATATTTTGTATTATAGTAGTAGTAATAAGGTCTAGTATTTCTGTTCCTTGATTTTTCTTCAGAATTTGAGGCAGGATTACACTGCATTAGTTGTGCATAGGCTAGAGTAGCAGAACTTGGAGAAAAAAGATTTAATTATATCTGAGGATAAATTGCTTTCAATATTTTTTTCATGTTGCATCAGCCCTAATATCCCCAGTGACCCTTGTAGTGCTCCCTGCTGTACATTTATTCAGCTGTATTGCGCATTTTCAGAGAAGTTCTGCAAACCCTACTGGCAGCAGCTTAGTTTCTTCTTTCCCTCACTTTAATACTTCCTAGTGTAAGCGTATTTTGAAATCTAACTTGACTTGTGAAATGTTTTGAACATTCTTCTGAAATTAAATTTTGCAGGTGGAAGATTAAGATGACTGTAAATGGGATGTGAAGGATGAAACCTATATATGAAAAGTACAGTCTAAATTTGTGGAAATGTTAATAGTACTCAATCAACAAGTTTTGTAGGTGTGAGGTTCTGAATTAAAAATGCATTGCATTGCACTTCCTCAAGTTGAACCTGGTGTTTTCACTTGAATTCTTTGCATTAAGGAAAAAAAAAAAAAAAAGCCAAACACACACAAAGAAGTGCTATGTTTTTCAGGGGCACTTTAAAGTCTGTCAGTTGCTGAGTGTCTCCTAGACTGGACTTCAGAAAATAACATTCCCCTTCCAGAATGGAGTTTTTAAGCCTTGCAGTGTACCTCCTTCTTAAAACAAAGACATTCATAGTAGCGTTTATCAGACATCCTGTCTGTCCACACTGTTATATAGGGTATTCCTAACTAAAAACAAATTCTGACACATACCCTCTCTTTTCTTTACTTCTGCTTCATCCTTAAATATTAAACCCACTGTCTTTATTTGCTTCTAAGTATGTCACACAACTTGAAGAATTTTGTAAGATCCTGGTAAACGTAGTATTTTTGTGGTGTTGTCAGGTATATTTATATATTTATTAGCAGCATTTATTGAATGAACAGTTTATCTCACCATCTCAGGACAGTAAACAGTTAAAAAATGAATTCAAGAAGATGCAAAATGAAGCTCTAACTGTATTGGTTGGCGAAAGACGCGGAAGTCAGGTACTTAGAATGCAGATCTCGGGTCTGATAGAAGTCTGTGTCTTACATCATATAAATTAGAAATTATGTTTCAGAACGAGAGTCTTACTTGAGTTGTATCAATTTTTTGCATATCTGACCAGAGATGCCAAACAAGATGAATGTTTTCCTGAGAAGAAGGTGCCTGAAGTTTAATTCTGCTTATTTCAGTCTGACCTTCTACTGTTTGCATATATTTTTCAGCTTCCATATACAAGAATTATATTTTAAACCCTGTGCAAATAAAAACTAGGTCCTTAAGTTCACAACCTGATTACCATCTTTTAGACTTCTCTTATTGTAAGCCTGCATCACATTTTCTCTAACCATACATATCTATATCAATACGAAATATATATACAAAATATATGTTTGTATGTGTTTTTTATATGTGTGTGTATATAACATATTCAAAGAGGAGTACTTCTTTTTTTTACTGGTTTACTGTATTGGGAGAGAGAGTTTGGCTTGAAAGGTACCTCCTCAACTCTGCAATCACTGCTTGCTTGCTGAAGATGTAACACTTCTGAAGAAGACTGATGGACTAGTCATCTGTCCACCTTTAAAGGTCCTATTTTAGAGGATTTTTTTAATAACTGGCAAGTAATGCTGATCTTTTGGTCATAAGATCAGCTTTATGGCTAAGTTCATAGAATACCCCAAGTTGGAATAGACTTCAAAAGATTATCTGGTTCAACGTTCCTTGGGAAAGGGAGCCCAGATGAGATTATCTAGCACTCTGTCCAGTTCATAGAACAGTTTGGATTGGAAGGGACCTTTTATTTGAAATACCTTAGAATATAGAATCACAGAATCATAGAATAGTCTGGGTTGGAACAGACCTTGTAAAGGTCATCTAGTCCAGCCCCTTGTAATGAGCAGGGACATCTTCAACTAGATCAGGTTGCTCAGAGCCCCATCCAGCCTGGCCTTGAATGTCTCCAGGGATGGGGCATCTACCACCTCTCTGGGCAAACTGTTCCAGTGTTTTACCACCCTCATTATAAAAAAATTCTTGATGTTTAACCTGGATGTCCTCTCCTTTAGTTTAAAACCCTTAATTCTTGTTCTGTCATAACACACCCTTCTAAAAACTCTTCCCCCATCCTTCTTATAGGCTCCTTTTAAGTACTGAAAGGCTGCAATAAGGTCTCCCCAGAGCCTCTTGGAAACCTCCAGCAATGATGATTTTACTGCCTCCCTGGGGAGGTTGTTCCAGTGAATCATTGTTCTCACTGTAAAAAAAGTCTCTCATATTGAGATGAAAATACTTCCTTTTCATGATTATTTACCCACCAACTGATTTCAGCCAAACTTCAAAGGTATAGAAACCTTGACGTTGCTTCCTACAAGCTTTATGAGAATTGCTGGTTGGATAGTAGTAGAGGAATTTCAAGTTAGTATTCCTACTGAGGCAGAGTCAGGGCTTCTCTTTAGTAGCAGTCAGCTCATCAACTGGTATGTGTATAACTTTGGACAAGCTAGAGGAGATGCTTGCTTTGTTTTCCTGGGACAATTCCAAAGCCTATATGGTGAAGAATAAGTTATGCAGAACTGGAACAATCTCTTATTTTCATATTTTTTATTATTTTTTTAAATGTGAAAATATGTTGGAAAGACTTCCTGTTTTTTTGCGTGTATACATTTTTTTTTTCTGCCTACTTATTGTTTTTTCTTGTTCATAACTACTTTAAGGTAGCCTGCAATGGCATCAACAGAAATAAAGTTTTTGCATTTTTCCTTTTTATTCTGGACAGTACCAGAGAATAGAAGTGTAAATGCTTTCATTGCGTCTTTTGGAGTTGCTATGCTTATCTTTGTACTGCTCTTTAGAACGAGTTAGTACCGATCTGTTGTCTTGGTTTCAACTAGGATGGAATCAGTTCTCTTTTCAGTAATTTTTTATTTCAGTTAAGTTTCTTCTAAGTAACTGTACTTTCTGAAGTTGACTGCAGTTTTTGGTCAATATCTGCTACTAGAATTGGTAACAATTTATGTTTACAGTTGTTACTAAGGCAAGGGTAGGAATGGTATGCAGAGAGGCCCATGCTTATATTTATCCCTATAGAAACCAAGGTCATTGCTAAACCTCTTATGTTCCACAAGTCAAGATGCGTAGAAGGGTCGTGCCTGCAGGGAGGAGTGGACAGATGACCAAAAACTGACCGACTAAGTGTTCCATCCCACACGTGTCATCCTCAGTTTAAAGATGAGGGATCGCAGGGGTTGCCCTCTGTTCTTTCATGGCCAGCATCCATGAAGGACTCTGTTCGTTCCCCTGCCTCTGATTCTGATCAGTGCATTCCTGAATCCGGTTCCCATCTGAATCCAGTTCCCATCTGCTGGTATGTCCAGACCAGGACTTCAGGGTGCCTGCCCTGCAGCAGCAGTGCTGTGCGCCACGCAATGCGTGTTCATCATTGGGGAAACTCAGTATTGGCTTAATAATATTATTATACTCTTTTTCATTGTTATTGTTTTATTAAAGCTGTTTTAATTTTCCAATCCGTAAGTTTCTCTCCCTTTTCTCCTTTCCCTTCTGGGGATGGAAAGGGTTAGTAGAGAGCATCTCTTGTCTGCTTAATTATCAGTCCAGCTTTAAATGGTGATACCTGTCAAGAGAGGCTGCTGTCCAATAAACAGTGAAAACTAAATCTGTGCATTTGTGGCACTTGCACAGGTTACTTCAGCTGTGTTTCAGCTGTGCTACATGTAAATTTTGTTTGAAGGACAGAAGACTCAGTTTAGTTATCTGGGCATATCATGGAAAAAATAGAGATCATTTCTTCAGGTTATTTCTGCTACAGTTTTCACCACTGAGAAATGTTGTTTGAAAGGCACTAATGATGACACCATCGATCTTCCTGTACTTATGCATTTAGTATGCTGGGTTGTTTGTTTTTCAATGGTGGATTATCAGCTCAATCTTTCTGAAAAAGCTGCTAATAAAAGCAAACCTAAGTGTTACTAATTGTCATGTAGAATAACTAGGAAATAATTGTAGGCTAGCCTAGGAACTACACTCCAGAAAAACATGAAGTGCTAGAGGAATAGGATTTTACCCTTTCCCTGCCCAAGGTAAAATATTCTGAATACATTTTGTTCATCTTAGGCTTCTGTTATATACGGCTACAAGATGTTTACAAATCAAGAAATGGCACAGGACCAACGCCAAATGCAGTCTTCGTTGTCTGTCCTTTCTGCATTAACTATATCAAAATATCTTTCTAGTTTCATTGTATTTCTCAAAGCACCTTAGAGTACTGGACAGATTCAACATACAGGTTTAAGTGGGCAAAAAGGGGTATATGACACTATATGACACTATTATTACTTCAGATAACATCAGGGTTTTTCTTTAATAATCTAATCTAATGCAAGACCTGATCTTACAATCTGGGTCAGTTTGGAAAGTAACAGTTTAGTGGTGGTTTACTGTTATTTTTCATCAAGACAAGGCATAAATGAAGGTAGGAGAGACTTGAGAGTCTTGTGGGAGATTTTTTTTGTTGCTGTTGTGGTTGGTTGGCTGGTTTCATTTCTAGACTTTTTGACTGATCTGGAGTAAGCCAGTTAGCACCCCTTCTCTCTGCCTCAGTTCTCCATCAATAAAAGTGCAAGATATATGCATTCAATAGAGATATAAAGCCAGGCCTTTCTTAGTGAAGGAGCTGTAAAGTACCAAGCATAATAAAAGTAAATTTGACTGCTTGCTCACTCTAGTCATAATTAATCTTTTTCATAATGCATTTAGATGGACTCCTATCTCTTTTTTTCTGTCCCTCCTTTCCCCCACCATGTTTCAACTTCCCTTGCATGAACTATGTGTTTTTCTGCAGTAGCCTAGGTCTGGGAAACACTTGATGTTCTCAATGAAGTATGTGAGGACCCAAAAGATAAACTGGGTAAACCAGCTTTGTCTAAAAGTGTTGTTGGAGGAAAATTTTATCGTCTTTCTGTATACATTAGAATTCATTTTCATGTGTTTATCAGCATTTTTGAATTGGTGTTGAATTAATGCATAATTTATTGTCTTTACCCAGTTTTGGATTTGGTACTTCAATGTTTGAAGTTCTTCCTTAGGGATTCAAGGAGTGAGTGTAATCCGTTGAGATCAGAATGATCACGTCTAGAATACTTCTTTAAAATTATTTCAGTATTATAAATGTGACAGAATTTCTGCATGCCTTGTTCAGGATCAGTATTTGATATCTAGGTTGAAGACAGGTGTGACTGCAGGTAACCAGCAAAAGGAGGGGGAGCCACCTTATCCAAACGAGTTCACCAGTAGGAGTATTTGGAATGCTGTGCTCCAAACAACTCTACTTGTATGTGTCATTGTTTGAAGAGTGTGTCCTCCAATGGTCAGATCAGTCATTGGATGCTAGTTCTCTTGAGACAGGAAAGCTGCATCAAATTTGAATTACTGTATTTATAGGAGACTTTTGGCAACTTAGTACAGCTGCATTATATTTGCTTAGGTTAGCTTCTCTGTTCTTCTCTGTATTTTCAAATTATCTTGTAAGTTATAAACTCTAGAAGTGTTTTCAATCCCTAGATACTAAATGTGGATAAGCTGCACAAGAAGGTACATTTATTATTTGCATTTACTGTGAATTTGTACTGTACTATGTAATTAAAAATCACAAATTATTACTTGTAAGTTGTCTTTAATACTTAGCGAAGAGGTGATTGCTTGGTATATGCTAAGCAGAACTAGTGTTTGGGGGATTTCATTCTGTTTATTTTCTTCCTAATATGGTATCTCAATTTATTATTATTTTCAGAAAATAATAGAGCCAGGGAAATCAGTTTTCTGTCTTTGCAGCAAAAATGATTGGAGGGAAGCAGGGGAAATGCTTTAATGCTGTCAACCTCTGCTAAAGATTAAAAATTTTCTTTTGAGTTTTAGGATAATCTGTGACCCCTTATGGGGTTACTTTTCCCTGTTAGTCCTTGTCACAAATGACTATTCTCTTTGATTACCAAATGCAGACACATGAATTTTGCAAATCATGTTTATGTAAGATGTAATTACTTTTAGGCTAAGCCATTTCAAGCTTCAATAGTTATATTCCCTTAAGGATACTCTGGCACACTAGACATGGGTTTTTCTCAGCAGTCTGACCTTTTTAGTTGATGCAATACTCAGCTTCGTGATGATGACACTTTGTGTTTGTTTGGGTAACTAAATATTAAGTGGAGCCATGCAAACCAGCTGTGGGTTATAAATACATTCTTCCTTAATTCATTTTCCTGGTATGTTTAAAATAGGCATCAAATCATGAAATTAATGCATAATCCAAGCAGATGAGCAAGTAGAGAATTTCCACAGAAAACGTCTACAGCTCACATGCATGTAACTGTGGCTTCATGTGACCAGGAAGACTTGAGAATATTATGGAACAAAGTTTGTCATCCAATTTAAAGCACCAAAGTAACATTTATTAATAGTAGTAACATACTTGATTACCATCAGGTCAATTAGCAAAAAGCTTAGTATGAGCCACCACCATGAGCTTTATATGAGCCACCACAATTTTTTTTTTTTTTAATAGAGAATATAATATTTGAGTGTACTGCAGGATGTTCACTGAAATCTTTTTAAAGGGGTGGGACTCTATGGATTTCCATATTTTCTGTACTAATATGGTATTGAATTCATAACAGATTATAATTAACATTTTAAAATCTGTAATTGAGTACGTAAGTCTGGAAATTTAAAAAAAAAATTCACATTAGGAGCTTGGTATTATACATAGAGCAGAATCAAAATTTGTCTCCCTTTCTTGTTAATATACTGATCTAGTATAGTCCAAAACCAGGAGTTAAATTAGATCTTTAATCTGCTTCTTTACAGTACTTTATTTTTGAAGCTTTAAAGAAATAACCACATATCATTATATATGTAATTAATATTATTGCATATATTACTTTTATGTCAGAGGAGCAGTTACGAGCATTTAAAAATAATTAAGAAGACATACATTTGATAATATCAAATATATTTAATTGTGGGAACAGCCTCCTTGCTCTATCCCTAAAAAACCTGAATAATCAGATGAAGCCAACTGCACGGGACACCTGTAGCGCTTTGTCAACCTCTGGAAGGTCTGCCTGTCTATTACAGCAAGGCCTTGACTCATACATCTACACTGGGAAAACCCAACCAAGGCTGTTACCTGTTCTGGTGCAGGAGCCCAGGTGTTCCTGTGGTTGGTTGTCAGCCAGTTCAGGGAGCTGAGTTTAACAAAGCACTGCTCCTACTAAGTATATATCTGTGGGTTAAGCTTCCTGATCTAGCTCAATGCTGTAGTTGTACAGGTAATTAAAGTTGGTACTGAAACGCTGGTACACAGCACACCAGCCTTGAAGTGGTTCTGTTTGCCCTTCCGCCTGTCTTGTGCTGGCTTAAGTGTTAAAAGCAGCTGCATGGTTAATAGCATCAGACAACCGATCTGAGCTGAGGCTTTTTTCACTTGCTGGGTTGTTTTGTGTTTGCTGGGTTAAACTAAAAGGTTAGCTTTAATGTAGCTGAGGCCTCTGATCTGAGTTCACATGCCACCTCACCAGTGCTTGCATCATATTCTTGCTTTTATTTCATCCTTCATATGCCACATGACTGTGTACTGTGTAATGTGTTATCAATGCACTTAATGTGGAGTGCATGCAATGTTGTTATTAATATTCATTCAAAAACATTGATAGGAGGAAGGGTTTTGTTTTGTTTTTTAACAAACCAAATACAAAAGGATTTTCCCATCAACTGGAGTGATTACTTTCAGGGCATTCCTTTGGTCCTCTTTTGCTTTTGTTCAAATATCTTTGTTTCTCAGAGTATCTGAGTTGACATGCACATATTAGCATTAAATATAAGTCAGCATCTCAGAAATCCGTAGGGCATCTCGTACTTTGCTTCTTGTTAAACAAGTGCTGCTGATGCAGATGTATATAATTGTGCCACTTACAACTGATGTGACATTATTTCAAAATTCACACCTACTTGTACTGGATTTTAAAAGTGTGGCAAGATGGTACTAAGGAGAAAAGAGGCTTTTATACAGTAACAAATCTAAGATATTGCATTTGGTCTCGAAACAACTCAGGCAAATGGAGTATAGTGAGATTGTAAGATGACTGACTATGCAGCAGGTATAGTGAGAAAAGGTGAGTATGTTGAAGGTTCTAGGAAGGAAGAATACAGCAAGAATTAATACCATTCCAGGTTACTTTTTGCCATCAAACCTCCTTTCAAAACCAGTTCTGTTGTTCTTAATGTTTATTTCCAGGGTTGGAACTATGTAAAGAAACCACCTTGTGTTTGTCTACTTTCTGCTTCCTGTTGCTGAATTAATTTAAGTCTGGCAACTTGTGTCTGCAGAGCTGGTTCTAAGCGTGCTTAAGTTGAAGAATCATCTATGCTATGGTTGCTTATGTGTTTGATTATGAAATGTTTCAAGTGCTGTTTGGGTAATACCTTGGGTAGTTTTTCTTAGAAGTCTTCACAAGTTTGAGTAGTGACAAATCTTTGCCTAGCAGCAAATACTGAAAAGTAATTGTCTGCCCATTGACTCAAGAGAATGTAATCTGCTGTACATTTTTACTAGGGCAAATAAATCTTATTGTGTGCTTGGTATAATAAGAAATTGACTGCAATAGAAATATTAGAGGGTGACTGCTTATTGTTGTAAAAACATTAATTACTTGCATTATCAAGGGTTCTTAGCATATTAATACAGTGGGTTACAAGCACTAAAAACATGCTTTTTGATTTTTCTCTTGTGTGTAGTAGTGACTGGTGGAATATTAGGTTGATAAGCTTTTCATTTCCCATCTTCCTCTGACATTAGTTTATTTTGGAAAACATTTAGCCTCTCTTGATTAATGAATAACTGTCTGGTAGGCAGGGGGGGCACAGTTGCTAGCGAAGTTCATTAGCAGTAGCTAACTAACCTCTATGGAATGAGCTGCCTTTCCTGAAAGAAAGATACTTGTGACAAATACTTTTAACAGTAGGTACCGGTAATAAAGTTTTGGTAAATTGTAGCTTTTACAAGAAACTTCATTATTCAAAGTTTTTGATGTTATTTTGCAGATCTCGTACTAAAAATTTTGCCTTCCTTCACTTTAACCTTCCTCTTGTGATTTCTGGTTAATTTTTGTGATTGTTTGAGTCATTCAAAAGCTATCAGCTGTTGTCAGTGGTCACTCTGTGACCATCTGCGTTCGCTACCTTTCTTCCTTCTCTCCTTATTTAATTGTGACAACCTTGTAGAAAATACATACATTTTTAGGTACCAGATTTGCTTATGAATACCTTCTGTGTCAGATGGTGCTTTTCAGGCTGCTAAAGACCTGGATTAGGCAGCCATACCTGTCCCATGTGTGTTGGGTGCTCTTCTCATGTGTCTCACTGTGTTGGCTTTCACCTGCCTCCAACCAATTCCATGAAACAGAAACCTGAGGTCAGATGTGGTAGAAAGTGCAGAAACCTCTTGGCTTGCTTCTGCTGCAGTTGGGAGAGTTTGTGCTGTCAGTTCAGTAGTACTGAAAATCAAAGTTGTGTGATGATACCAGTTCTGTAGGTTGAAAATTGTACGCTCCTGTACATGTAGAACATTGCTTGCAGTTATTTATAATAGAGCATGCGTTTACATGATGATTTTTAAATTGTGTGCTTTACTTATATTGTTTTGTATTTCGTTTTTATTCTCAAGATGCCTTTCCTGTTTACAGAGTTTCTATTGGTGGTTCAGCCTGCTCACCTTTCTTTAGTTGGAGTGCACGAATGACACGGCTGTGTCTCTAGTGAGGTGGGACTTACCAAGGGATAACTCAGGAGCCAAAAATAAGTCTTTAACTTCAGGTGTGAGTCCTCATTTAATGAGGATTCGATGACATCTATTGTGGTGGGGTGGATGACTCAATTTTCATGTCACCAGACTAACATGGGATAGTAGATTAAGAAAGATGGTTTCTCTTCATGCTTGCTTAGAAATGGGAGAGGAAGAAGCAAATGTGCAGATTATAATAGTTAATGCTTTGATTTGAGAAGAGAGTGACTGTAGTGCTTTGGAAGTTATTTAAAAAAAAAAAAAAACAAAAGCGTAAACGTGCCATACCCGCACTTAACGCCTCTGCTTTCGTCACAAAATGTGAAGATTGGGTGTCCCTTCATTCCTCGTGTTTGCAGTTGCGTGGCGGCTGCTCGTGTCGCGAGGAGGCGTGCCCGCACGACGTGTTCTCATCCGTGCTTACGTCACCCTGGGGAAGTCGCTCCATCGCTCCCCGTCTTGGTGACGCGCTAGGGCGCCCGTTCTATTTTTAGCCGGTTGCCGGGCAGATTTGCACAGGCCCCTGGGGTGGCTCCGCCCGCGGCTGCGGATTGGTTCATGCTAAACGACTCTCCCGCAGCCAATCCGGAGCGGTATGCAAATTGCCCGCGGTGCCCGGTCGTCAGGCAGGGCAGGTTGGGCTCTGCCGGCCCGGCAGCTGGTGAGGGGGAACGTGGGTGCGGGGGCTCCCTCTCGGAAAGAAAAGACATCATTTCATGTGGAAAACAGGCAAATAGCCTTCCTGCCTCCAAAACCTAGAAATTATGAAAAGTCCCTACCAGGCTTCAATTAGGTGAAATTATGCAGCGGATGATTCTTTTTCATAACTGAAGACCTGCCACCTCCAATCCCAGGTGATGCATTTGGTGGGAGTTCAGCAGTGACTTGTGTGTGTGGAAGGGCTGGTCTGAGCAAGGAACAAGCAATGCAGCAGGTGCTCTATCCCTCCTGAGGCAGGGTATCTTCCCTAGATGAAATACTGATAATACTTTATAAAACAGCAGATGCCCACAGCCAACCAGTCAACTGCTCTTTTAGTTTAGTTCTAAACTGTTGCTTTTCGCTACTGCGAAAATGTAATCTTGGCAAAAAAAAACCCTTACAAAAGGTGCTTGTATGCATGACAAAAACATGTTAATGCAGCATTGCCTTTTTTGTTGCAAGTTTTCTTGCCACTTACATTTCTTCTGGCATTTGAGAAGTGACATCAAGTGACCACTGTTAGCATCAAACACTCACCTCTGAAGTCGTATGTCACCAAGTCGCAAATGTTTGAAAGCCAAAGTTACATCACTACAGTTAGTTGTGTATGTAATATGTGAGCTAGTTTAGAAAATACAGAGTGTTAATGGTAAATAGATAATTTTTTACATTGGTGTTATTCTGCATTTTTAGCTAACAGAAGACTTGTAAAGAGGTCTGCCTTTAAAAGATGCAGTTCTTCATACATTAGTGATACCTTCTTATAGCTGTAGCCTGTTGAATTTTTAATTGAAATTTCACCTGTAAAAGGAAAAAAAATATTGTTTTATAATGCATAGAAAAGCCTAAACGTAAACAGAACTTCTTGCCTTTTAAAAAAAGTTTATAATATTTTTTGGTCTGTGTGTACATGAATGATTAATTCACATTGTTCAGGTTTTAAGTTTGGAATATCAGAAGTTGGAGAAGTTTTTAATTGTAGATGTGTTCTGGCAGTTACTGTCAACTTCTATGGAATTATTAGTTTCTCCTCATATTTAAGGATAATGGTAACTGTTGATCCTGTGCCAAAGACAGAACTGCAATATAACATTTAAACTGTGTATAATAATATTCCACAAATGTATTCTAAAATGCACAAATTTAACTTTATATGTAATTTTAGTAAATCATTTTTTTACAGAAATAAACATACTTTTAGATTGTGCTAAAAAAATCAGTAAGAAAGCTGAATTTTGCTGTTATAGATATTTCAAACAGCAATATTAGTTCAGTGTTTGGAGATCTCACAGCTGAATTGAAAGCTTATGTTTTGAGTTGTTGGTAAAAGTTGAAATTTCTAACACTTGTGGGAAGTGAGACAGCACAGTATGTACTGTGGTTGCTCTGGCTGAGTTCAACTCAATGAATTTTACTGGTTTAATGACCTAAATGGGTGTTAAAATTTAGTTTTCAGAAAAAGACAAACGTGTTGGAGAATGAGGTTTTAAGCTTCATGTGCTGAAGAGCAGATGTTTATAAGGCACTTGAATTGCGTGTATAAGGCTAACTGGAGTATGTATTTTAACTGAAAGTTCTGTAGGAAAGATTCTCACTTGTTTTCTATTCTTCCATCTCCAGAAGTGTGCATTTTATATTTAGTAGTTATCAAGGCATAAACTGATGAAACATGTAATGACAATTCTGCAAAACCACCAGCAGATGAAAGATCTTAGTTGTGTAAATTGACATGATGGCCCTTTTCTCCCATGAGGAATCAATTTTTTGCAGGAGGCATGGCAGTCCCATGGGAAGAGAACTCCAGAATTACTAATTTAGTATGAGAAATGGGTTCATAGGCCAAAGTCAAAGGCGGTGTTATCCTCTGGAGGTAGAGAAGACACAGGACAGCTGCTTAATTCACTGTGATGCCAAAGCAATAAGACCCTAGTTCAAGCTTGTGCATGAAATTGTCGATCAAGTACAGTACACAAAGACCATACAAACTGTTTGAAACCGTACTGTGAATTTACTCTGGTTTACTATGCCTGGAACTATATATTTGGTTGTTTTTCTTAGGCATAGATGCACATGTAGAGTTAATGTTTTACTGAACTGCTTCCTCAAAAGGCAGAGCGCAAGGGTAAGGGAGAAAGGCCTCTACTTTCAAGGCAGAAGTCATATTGCATTTGTGAAGAAATACAGATTTTGATACTTCTGTTGGGACACTAGAGAAGCACAAGCATGGCGTGGCATTTGACGAAAGGAAAGGTTAGCAGCTGCCATACTTGAACCCAGGATCTCAGCAGTATTTTTTATTCAACATTTAATATCACAAAAATTCATGAGTCTTAAAATAGCCTAAAAATGTTCCTGCATGTTGAACCCCAAATCTTTATTGAGGCTGTGCACCCCCTGTGCACTGCACTCGTGGGTTAGCGCTTTTGTGCAGCTCTAGGTCCCAAACAGAAAACCCATAACTTTGTTATTTACCAGCTCTTTGGTAAGTCTTGTTCGTTCAGTGCAAACCCATTCACTTGTGCAGTGAGGCCCCGTGTTACATGCCCTGGCTGAGCTCTTGCCGACAGCTTCATGGGGGTTTGTTGCTGGGTAGGATTTAAGGAGCTGCTGTCCGATTGGCTGCAGTACACCTGCTCCTTCCAGCCAATCAGATACAGGGCCTGAGTCAGTTTGCCTACAGTGGTGAGGCGAGGGCTGCAGGCTGGGGTACTGGGGGGGAGAGGATGCAGGGGGCGTATGGGGCTGCAGCACCCTCGCCCTTGGGTGCTCTTGTGAAGTTACAGGGCTCTGCTGCAGGGGAAAACACTGCTTGTTTCCTAAACCGTGAACCTTGATACTGGATATTAAACACGGCGGAAAAAATAATGCCAATTTAAAAAAAATTATAGTGTGTCTTGTTTTGCTGTATGTACATGTCCTTGTTTTGGCTGTGAGAGTTGATTTTCTTCCTAGTAGCTGGTATAGTGCTGTGTTTTGGATGTAGTATGAGAAGAATGTTGATAATACATTGATGCTTGGGATGTTGCTAAGCAATGCTTATAGGGAGTCAGGGACTTTTCAGCAAGGAGAGCGGAGATGCCCAAGAAGCTGGGAGGGGGCGCAGCCAGGACAGCTGACCCAAATTGACCAAAGGGATATTCCATACCGTATGATGTCATGCTCAGTAGATAAACTTGATGAGTTGGTCAGGGGATGGGATCACTGCTTGGGGATGGGGTGGACATTGGTCTATAAGTAATGAGCAATTGCACTGTGTATCACTTGTTTTCCATATTCTATTATTATTTATTATTCTCTCTTCCTTTGCTTTGCTCTTAAACTGTCTTTATCTCAACCCATGGGGTTTTTTTTTGAATTCTCTCCCCAGTTCCACTGGGACGGTGTCATGAGCGAACAGCTGTTTGGTGCTCAGTTGCTGGCTGGGGTTAAACCACAACAAGTGCGCTAGGTGAAACAGGACAGGATGCTGACTCAGTTTTTTTTTTCTTAGAAAATGACACATTCTTCTTTCACTTTGTTCAGCCAACAATAATTTAATTTTAGTCTAAAAGGAAAACTCCAATCATCTGTTGCATGTTCATATGTCCTCTGTTTTGTTTATTACCTTCTAACATAAAGGCTT
The DNA here is from genome assembly GCA_013399365.1 of Pampusana beccarii. Taxonomy (NCBI): domain Eukaryota; kingdom Metazoa; phylum Chordata; class Aves; order Columbiformes; family Columbidae; genus Pampusana; species Pampusana beccarii. The sequence goes on from VWYH01007845.1 coordinate 685,462, forward strand.
AGTTTTATGTGGATCTCAGTAGGCCAGTGGTGTCTGTCTTCCATTCAGTCATGTAAGTAGGCTTGTATTAGCAGTAGAAAAATAAACCATAGGCACATTTTTTTCAGTGCATGTTCTGTAAGAATAGACCACAAAGTTTTTTAAAAAATGGTTTTTAATTTTATGACAATTTATGTCAACATTGCTGTAGATGATTTCAACTGAAAACTGCTTTTTATGAACCACTACTTAAAAGTAGGTTCTATTCACCACTTCAGTTCTCTGGCACTCTCCATCTAGAAGAAAACGTTCCTGACCATTTGCTGCCTCTCCTTCCTTGGTTTGGCTATGCTACATTTTAAGTAGACTTTTGCATATTTGAGCACTGATTTTCATGATCGAAGGTTTTACTTCCTCCATGTAGTTCTTGTGCTTTGGCAGATGTTTTATGGTTCTGGTGCTTTTAGCTGGCACTGTGTGCACCTCAGGGACCCTGTTGCAGTGCTGTTCTAGACTGACAATACTACACAAATGCCATTGTGCATTATTGTTTAGATTCCAGCCTCTCTTCCCTCGCCATGTTTCCATGACCTTCTCTTTTGTCTGCTGCCTGTTACCAGGCAGGCTTCAGGCAGCTGCTTGCTGATTGGCTAATGTTTCGAGCAGTTCTTGGGCTGCTCCTGTGAGCACATGATGATAGGCTAATCCATAGCAGCTAAGATAATACTTTGCTCTGTTGCTTTAGAGCTGCGATCTCTACAGAGTAATAATAAATAACCATAAGGAAAACTTCTTAATTGGCTGAAAGAGGAGTCCTTTGCATATTTCTTGGTGCACTGGCACATTTTGGTTTTGCCGTGTAACACACATTTAGTCATGAGAAAGAAATCTCCAGATATTATTGGAAGGGGGTGCCTGTTGGTGTGTTTGCATGTCTCATACTGAAGTATGCATGACTTTCAAGCTTAAAATGAAAAAGAGAGTTTTCATAAATTATATAGAAACAAATATATACAATGGGTGTATTGGTGTTTCAAAATCGAGTATTGTATTTTAAAAATCAAAACAAAAGCAACCCAAACCTACCATCTTATTTACAGCATTTAACCCTTACGCACTTAGCTCTACATGTAGGAGTTGTTTTGTGCAGTTCTGTACAAATGCCTTTCTTTGAAATGAAAGATTCCCCCCTGTTGGCTTGGTGCCTAGGTCACTAGTTTCCTTCTTGTGACTTGGTCACACAAGGAATAAAAACTGAAAATACACAAGCATCAGATGAGGGAAGGGCATAGCAAATGTAGCTAAACTTTGTGTTAATTTTTAAGTACAAAGGGAGACTACCAACAAACATTAATTTAGAACGCTACTAGTTTTAAGTGTTTTATTTATGCAACACTGAATTCACATAGTCTGCTCTGGAGTTGCTCTCTGAAGGGCAACTTCCTTATCCCTCTGAAAGGCGGGAAGGCATTATTTATCAGATGGCTGCTGATTGACTTGCACAGGTAGGACCAAACCTGTCTGGACTGGTCACAGATTTTTTTCTCTCACATGAGATCTGTTACTTGGCTGCAGTGCGCTCCCTTGTGGATATAGCTGGAAACGCTTTAAGGCTGGTCTGCAGTGATACATGATATTTAGCTGTTAACCAGCATTTAGTGTTCATCTTTTAATCTCATCTATGATTATAATTTTGTCACTTACAGTAGCTTTTATTGGATGTTCTTTGGTTGTAAAAGATTGTGGGATTCAGCTGAAAATATTAATGAGTTACTCAAAGAACGACCTAACAATGGAATTTTCTGAGAAGCATGGGTTTTTTTGTATGGTTTCACTGTAGAAATGCATTAGAAGTTTGTTTTTAAACAAGATTTTGGATACTCTCCTAAGATAGAAAGTTGTCCTAGTTTTGCCTGGGAGAGTTACATTTCTTCCTAGTAGCTGGTATAGAGCTCTGTTTTGAATATAGTATGAGAAGAATGTTGATAATACACTGATGCTTGGGATGTTGCTAAGCAATGTTTATACCAAGTCAAGGGCTTTTCAGCCAAGGAGCTGGAGATGCATAAGAGGCTGGGATGAGGGAGCATGGTCAGAACAGCTGACCCAAATTGGCCAAAGGGATATTCCATACCATATGACATCAGGCTCAGTAGGTAAACTAGGGAAAATTTAGCTGGAGGACTGTTGCTTGGGAACTGGCTGGGTATTGGTCAACATCAGGTGGTGAGCAATTGCATTGTGCATCACTTGTTTTACATATTATTATTTTCATTATCGTTGTTGTTATTTTTTTCTTTCTGTCCAATTAAATTGTATTTATCTTAATCCATGGGGTTTACCTTTTTCCACCCGCCCTCCCCCTCTGTTCTCTCCCCCATCCCACTGAGGAGGACATAGGGGGAAGCAAGCAAATGGGCATGTGTGGTATTTAGCTACCTGCCGATTTAAACCACAACACTCCTTTTGGTGCCCAACGTGGGGCTTGAATGGTTGAGATAATGACATCTGGCCAGCATGCATTAAAATAAATCTGTTACAAGCATTCATTATGTTACTTCAATTGTTGCTGGTTACAGTGCTGTGTTATTTGTTTGCATGGTTGTATTGTGTAAATCCTTACTTGGAGTATATATTCCCAGTGGTGCTGTTTATTACTTCTTGGAGATGGATCAGGATTATTATTTGGGTGTTCTAGGTAACATCAGTTTATGATATGCTAGCATTACTGGTCACAAGGCTAACTTGGTATTTTTACTCTGCACTGCTGTCATCTCTGTACCCCAGGTGCCATCTCGCAGGGATTATTAGTATCATGCTCTTTACCTCTTTTCAGACAACCAATCTATGGGGAAGACAGGGGGATACTTGCCCCCACTCTTTCACCTTCGCATTTTCCTTCAAGCTAGTTACTACTGCTTTTGAGAATTTTTAATATCTCTGGTGTGTTCAAGCCAGCATGCTTCTATTGCTATGTCTCCTGAACGTGTTTTAGGCCTTTTTTAAGGTTAAACAACTTTTAAAAATATCACCCAGAGATCTACCCCATGAGTGATACCATGCTGGGCATGCTAGAACTTCAACATTAACTANAAGCATCAGATGAGGGAAGGGCATAGCAAATGTAGCTAAACTTTGTGTTAATTTTTAAGTACAAAGGGAGACTACCAACAAACATTAATTTAGAACGCTACTAGTTTTAAGTGTTTTATTTATGCAACACTGAATTCACATAGTCTGCTCTGGAGTTGCTCTCTGAAGGGCAACTTCCTTATCCCTCTGAAAGGCGGGAAGGCATTATTTATCAGATGGCTGCTGATTGACTTGCACAGGTAGGACCAAACCTGTCTGGACTGGTCACAGATTTTTTTCTCTCACATGAGATCTGTTACTTGGCTGCAGTGCGCTCCCTTGTGGATATAGCTGGAAACGCTTTAAGGCTGGTCTGCAGTGATACATGATATTTAGCTGTTAACCAGCATTTAGTGTTCATCTTTTAATCTCATCTATGATTATAATTTTGTCACTTACAGTAGCTTTTATTGGATGTTCTTTGGTTGTAAAAGATTGTGGGATTCAGCTGAAAATATTAATGAGTTACTCAAAGAACGACCTAACAATGGAATTTTCTGAGAAGCATGGGTTTTTTTGTATGGTTTCACTGTAGAAATGCATTAGAAGTTTGTTTTTAAACAAGATTTTGGATACTCTCCTAAGATAGAAAGTTGTCCTAGTTTTGCCTGGGAGAGTTACATTTCTTCCTAGTAGCTGGTATAGAGCTCTGTTTTGAATATAGTATGAGAAGAATGTTGATAATACACTGATGCTTGGGATGTTGCTAAGCAATGTTTATACCAAGTCAAGGGCTTTTCAGCCAAGGAGCTGGAGATGCATAAGAGGCTGGGATGAGGGAGCATGGTCAGAACAGCTGACCCAAATTGGCCAAAGGGATATTCCATACCATATGACATCAGGCTCAGTAGGTAAACTAGGGAAAATTTAGCTGGAGGACTGTTGCTTGGGAACTGGCTGGGTATTGGTCAACATCAGGTGGTGAGCAATTGCATTGTGCATCACTTGTTTTACATATTATTATTTTCATTATCGTTGTTGTTATTTTTTTCTTTCTGTCCAATTAAATTGTATTTATCTTAATCCATGGGGTTTACCTTTTTCCACCCGCCCTCCCCCTCTGTTCTCTCCCCCATCCCACTGAGGAGGACATAGGGGGAAGCAAGCAAATGGGCATGTGTGGTATTTAGCTACCTGCCGATTTAAACCACAACACTCCTTTTGGTGCCCAACGTGGGGCTTGAATGGTTGAGATAATGACATCTGGCCAGCATGCATTAAAATAAATCTGTTACAAGCATTCATTATGTTACTTCAATTGTTGCTGGTTACAGTGCTGTGTTATTTGTTTGCATGGTTGTATTGTGTAAATCCTTACTTGGAGTATATATTCCCAGTGGTGCTGTTTATTACTTCTTGGAGATGGATCAGGATTATTATTTGGGTGTTCTAGGTAACATCAGTTTATGATATGCTAGCATTACTGGTCACAAGGCTAACTTGGTATTTTTACTCTGCACTGCTGTCATCTCTGTACCCCAGGTGCCATCTCGCAGGGATTATTAGTATCATGCTCTTTACCTCTTTTCAGACAACCAATCTATGGGGAAGACAGGGGGATACTTGCCCCCACTCTTTCACCTTCGCATTTTCCTTCAAGCTAGTTACTACTGCTTTTGAGAATTTTTAATATCCCTGGTGTGTTCAAGCCAGCATGCTTCTATTGCTATGTCTCCTGAACGTGTTTTAGGCCTTTTTTAAGGTTAAACAACTTTTAAAAATATCACCCAGAGATCTACCCCATGAGTGATACCATGCTGGGCATGCTAGAACTTCAACATTAACTAAAGTTGTAGGCAGCCTAGTGATATGCCACAACTGATAGCACTAATGTGTTCTCAATCCCTTTGGCAGCAGAGTACAGACTACAGTTTGTTTTCATTTGGAGGGACATTCAGTACACTTGGAATTGACCGCCCCAGGGGTGGAAACACAGTCCTACCATTTGCCATGGACTGATCCAGGTGCACTGGAACAGGGTGAAGCTCCAGAACACCTGCAGTATGTTGATGACATCATCATATGGGGTAACACAACAGAAGAAGTTGTTGAAAATGGGAAGAAAATAGTTGAATACGTCCGAAAGCCAGTTTTGCCATAAAATGAAGTAAGGTCAAGGGACCTGCACAGGAAATGCAGTTTTTAGAAATAAAATGACAAGATGGACGTCATCAGATCCTAGTGGATTCGATCAACAAAACAGTAGCTATGTCTCCACCAACTAGTAAAAAGGAAACACAAGCTTTCTTAGGCATTGTGGGTTTTTGGAGAATGCATATTCAAAATTACAGGTTGATTGTAAGCCCTCTCCATCAAGTGACCCAGAAGATGAATGGTATTAAATGGAGCCCTGAGCGCCAACAAGCTTTTGAACAAACTAAACAGGAGATTGTTCATGGAGTAGCCCTTGGGCTAGTCCGAGCAGGGCAAAATATAAAAAATGTGCTATATGTTGCAGCTGGGGGGAGTGGCCATGCCTGGAGTATCTAACAGAAAGCACCAGAGGAGACTCAAGGTCGACCCCTGGGCTTTTGGAGTCAGGGATACGGAGGATCTGTGACCTGCTGTACTCCAACTAAAAAAGAGATGTTGGCAGCATATGAAGGAGTTTGAGCTGCTTCAGAAATTGTCAGTACTGAAGCAGAGCTTCTCCTGGCACCTTGACTGCTGGTGTTGGGCTGGATGTTTAAAGGGGGGATCTCCTCTACACAACTGCAACTGATGCTACGTGGAGTAAGTGGATCACACTGATCACATAATGGGCTTGAACAGGAAACCAGAGCCATCCAGGAATTTTGGAAGTGATCATGAAGTGACCAGAAGGCAAAGATTTCAGAATATTGCCAGAAGAAGAGTTGATGTGTGCTGAAGAGGTCTCACTGTAAAATAAACTACCAGGAAATGAGAAGCTATATGCCCTTTTCAGCAATGGATCCTGTTGTAGGAAATGGTTGGAGGTGGAAAGCTGCTGTATGGAGTCCTATATGACAAGTCACAAAAACTGCTGAAGGTGAATCAAGACAGCTTGCAGAAGTGAAGGCCATCCAGCTGGCTTTAAATATTGCTGGATGACAAAAGTGGCCAGTGCTTTATCTTTATACTGACTCATGGGTGGTGGCAAATGTCCTGTGGGGGTGGCTACAGCAATGGAAACAGAGCATCTGGCAGCGCAGAGGTAAAAGCACTTGGGCTGCTGAATTATAGCAAGATATTGTTGCTTGGACAGAGAGTTTTGTGTACGTGTCTATGTGACATACTTTTACAACCAAAGTCAGGCCACCAAAGAACATCAAAAAAACAAACAGATGGATCAGGCTGCTAAGATTGAAGTGCCTCAGGTAGATCTGGGTTGACAACATAAGTGTGAATTATTTATAGCTTGGTGGGCCCATGACACCCCAGGCTATCAAGGGAGGAATGCAACATATACATGGGCTCATGATCGAGGGGTGGAGTTGACCATGGCCACTGTTGCACAGGTTAGGAATGAATGTGAGACATAAGCTGCAGTCAAGCAACCCAAGCAGTTAAAGCCTCTGATATGGAGGATGGTGGCTGAAATATAAGTATGGGGAGGCCTGACAGATTGATTATGTCACACTCCCACAAACCAGCCAAGGCAAGTGCCATGTGCTTACAATGGTGGAAACAACCACTGGATGTCTGGAAGCACATCCTGTGCCACATGCCACCACCCAGAACACCATCCTGGGTCTTAAAGAGCAAGTCTTATGGTGGCATGTCACCCCAGAAACAGCTGAGTCAGACAATGGGACTCGTTTTCAAAACAACCTCATAGACACCTGGGCCAATAGCATGGCATTGAGTGGGTATATCATACCCTCTGTCATGCACCAGCTTCCAGGAAAATTGAATGATACAAATGACTGCGTGGATGAGTGGTGGGACCTTCAAACATTAGCATACACATTTAGCAAAAGCTGCCTCGATAGTTAACATTAGGGGATCTACCAATCAAGCTGGCCCTACCCAATCAAAACTTCCACATACTGTAGAAGGGGATGAAGTCCTCGTAGTGCACATAAAGGATCTTTTGGGGAAGACAGTCTGGGTTAGTTCTGCCTCAAGCAAAGACAAACCCACCTCCAGGATTGCTCTTGCTTAGGGACGTGGATGCACTTGGTGGGTGATGTGGAAGTACAATGTGTATAATACCTCAAGGGGATTTGTTCTGGGATGAGAATACCTAATGAATTAAATTGTATTATATTAATTGCTATATAACCCTGCCATTGCATGTCATAACTCCTGTAGTTGCTATGTGCCATATCAATGATATTACAGTAAGAATCACTCAGATTAAT